>JAGDQO010001876.1:0-521000 GCA_018342035.1 Solanum appendiculatum
TGGGTAGCCTAGCTCATGTTGATATGGGTGATAGGGAAATGGCTAGGGAGGTACATCGGTTGGCTAGGTTGGGGGTTAGGTTGGAAAAGGTTGGTAATGGTGGGGTGGTCGTTGTTGATGGTGCTAGGTCTTCCTTGGTTGATGAGGTGATAGAAAAACAAGATCTTGATTCTTCCTTGTTTGAATTGAAGGCCTTGGTGAAAGAGGGCAAGGTGGAAGTTTTCTCCCAAGGGGAGATGGTGCCCTTAGGTACCAAGGTAGGTTGTGTGTGCCTTGTGTTGATGGTTTGAGGGAGAAAATTCTTGAGGAGGCTCATAATTCTTCCTACTCCATCCACCCTGGTTCCACCAAAATGTAAAGAGATTTGAGGGATGTGTATTGGTGGGGAGGCATGAAGAAGGACATTGCCAAATTCGTCTCCGATTGTCATAGTTGTCAACAAGTCAAGGCCGAACATCAAAGGCCGGGTGGTCTAACCCAAGACATAGAGATTCCTACTTGGAAGTGGGAAGAAATTAATATGGATTTTGTAGTTGGTTTACCCAAGACTAGAAAAGGTTTTGATTCTATTTGGGTGGTGGGTGATAGGATGACAAAATCGGCTCATTTTCTACCGGTAAAGACAACATATGGGGCGGAAGATTATGCAAGGTTATATATTCATGACTTGGTAAGGTGGCATGGGATTCCTCTATCCATCATATCGGACCGTGGTACTCAATTTACTTCACACTTTTGGAAGTCTTTTCAAAGGGGTCTAGGTACGAGAGTTAAGCTTACTACGGCCTTTCACCGCAAACGGATGGACAAGCCGAAAGGACTATCCAAACACTTGAGGATATGCTTAGGGCTTGTGTATTGGAGCTTAAGGGTAGTTTGGATGATCATCTTCCATTGATTGAGTTTGCCTATAACAATAGCTATCATTCTAGCATCGGTATGGCTCCTTTTGAGGCTCTCTATGGGAGGCGTTGTAGATCACCGGTTGGGTGGTTTGAGGTTGGTGAGGTGGCCTTGTTAGGACCAGACCTAGTTATGGAGGCTCTTGAGAAGGTTAGGATGATTAGAGAAAGGTTGAAGATGGCCCAAAGTCGCCAAAAGTCCTATGCCGATGGGAGGAGAAGGGCTCTTGAATTCCGAGTTGGTGATTGGGTTTATTTGAAGGTGACACCCATGAAGGGTGTGGTTCGTTTTGGTAAGAAGGGAAAGTTGAGCCCAAGATACGTGGGTCCTTATAAGGTGATGAGGAGAATTGGCAAGGTAGCTTATGAGTTGGAATTGCCTTGTGAGATGGATTTGGTTCATCCGGTATTTCATGTGTCTATGTTGAGGAAGTGTGTGGGTGATCCGAATGCCATTGTGTCTCTTGATGTTGTGGGTGTTGTTGAAGATAATTTGACCTATGAAGAGGTTCCGGTTCAGATTTTAGATAGACAAGTGAAGAGGTTGAGAAACAAAGATGTGGCTTCCATTAAGTCCTTTGGAGAAATCAACAAGTTGAAAGTGCTACTTGGGAGGCCGAAGCGGACATGCAAAGGCGATATCCTTATCTTTTCCACTCCACTCGAGCCTAAGGTATTGATCTAAGCCCTTTATAAAAATCTCAGGTCTTAAGTTCAGCCCCCATGTCATTGCATACATTCATGTTTAAGTTGACAAGTTCATTGTGGTTTTACAACTATATTGAGGTTTTGAAATAAGGTGTAAGTGCATTGTTGCATCCTTATGTGGGCTGAAATTGCCATGTTTGTGTCTCTCATGCACGTTTCTTTAACATTCGGGGACGAATGTTCCCAAAGGGGAGATATTGAAACGACCCCAAAAATGCCCGAAAATGTGCTTCGGAAACACCTATAATTGTAATTTCCATATATCTCAAAATTCGTGCATGATTTCGGAAATTCGACTTCATATTCTTATTTTTGGGGTCAAATTGAGTGGGAAATGGGTCTAACCCGAATTTTAGAGCAACCGTATCAAAATTCAAAAATCGCAAAAATTGCGATTTGGAGGGTCAACTTTAAAGGGGCATATCTCTTAGCACACAAATAACTGGAAGGGATGCAAGCTATTAAATTAAAGCTCTTTGAGTTAGCTTTCCAACGCACTTGGTTTCACCTTAGTCCGAGTTAGGATGAGGGAGTTATGACCATTTTCGTAAAACCTGTCTGTGCAGATTTGCAATTTCCAGTGAGCTATTTCTTTTTAGGCGGGTTGGAGACGTTTTTTATAAAAAGGGGATATGTCCCATACTTAGTCATTTTTATTAACTCCAAAAACACTCTCTAAGCCCTCTCCAAAAATTCCACCAAGATCTTCAACCAAATTCAATCATCTCAAGCTCTAATTCCGGATTCAAGACTCAATCTCAAGCTTCGATTCTCCATTCCAATCCTCATCAAGGATTCTCCAAAGTTGAGGTGATTGTGAAGTTGATTGTGGAAAACCTTCCTTTCACAAGTCCAAACCATTTATCCTCTATTTCACTTCAAGTTTATGGCCGTCCTTATGATTGTTTAGAACTCTTGAATTATGCGAATTACTACTACACACCCTATTATGCTGTCCATTTTGCATATTGATCATGAAATGGAATTATTATGTGATGTTTTATGGTTTACATGCTTCCATGATCAAATTATGAAGGTTGATATAATATATGTATGTTGTTGGTGGGCTGATTTATATGGATTTTGGAATTGGTTGGACTTAGTATTCTTGAAATACATGATTTCATTTACATAACAATTGCCCACCTTGTGTTTGATAAATGCCCATTTAAGAAATTCTTAGGAAAGGGAAGGTCCAAGGTACGTCCTATGAGTCGGATGGTTATGTAATTACTGAAATGATGAATGAAATGGACACATGTATACGATTTTCTCTATATAAGTGTTGTGAGTCGACCAAGCCTAGTACGGGGGGTAGTAGGCCCGTATAACCGTATCGAGGGGTTGGTACCTTGGTTGCCTAGTACGGGGGGTAGTAGGCCCGTATAACCGTATCGAGGGGTTGGTACCTTGGTTGCCTAGTACGGGGGGTAGTAGGCCCGTATAACCATATCGAGGGGTTTGTACCTTGGTCCCTAGCTCGGGGGGTGGTAGGCCCGTGTAACCATATTGAGGGGTTTGTACCTCTTTCGCCTCTCCAAGGGGGTGGTAGGCCTTGGAAATACTATATTGATGGTCACTCGCCACAAATGTACTACGTCCCACTAAATATGATTTTTATGTAAGCATCATTATACATATCATTTCATTAATATGCTATCTATTGGGTATGATTACGCATTTTTTTTATGATGTCCATCTAATGTAGCATTGCATTGCATCCCATATACTTAGTACATTCAAATGTACTAACGCATACTCTATGCCTACATGATTTCACCATGTAGGGACCGGAGCACCGCTTGACCATCCTCCTCCGCGTGGCTAGTACGATTTTCTATAGTGGTTATTGGTGAGTCCTCCATTTCGGGGACGTTGCTCATGATCTTTTGCTATGTATAAAACTTTTCCTTGCTAGTTATGTTTTGACTATGAGGGTGAGCCCGGTAGTTTGTCTTGGCCCCCGCTAAGTACTCATGTTTAGAGGTGGTGTTGGAAAAGTTGTGTATTATGCTTGAGCTTGACTCATCTATGGTATTTATGTATCATTTCTTTTTTTGCTCCCTTAGTCCCGATTTCCCCTTGATTATGCTTATCGTTTATGGTCATTTAATTGCTTCCGCGACCAAGGATGTGTAATGATACGCTATGAGGCTTGTTTGGGGTTCCTTCGGGTTCCCCATTCGCCGGTCACATCTAGGCCCTAGGCTTGGGTCGTGACAATGGTCTTACCTTGGCAAGTATGACACCTCTTTTCGGTGTGGGGCAGACACCAGATTCCATGTTGATAGCTCACATGGTCTCATATGTAGGTTATGGCTATTTTCCCACATCTAATGAACAAGTGTTATGATGACGATCTAAGGTAAAGTAAAGGAAAGATGAATAGCTTGTCTTGGCCATGGTTTATGCTTCAGGTTTTCTTATGTTCTATCATGTTTTAGCTTGGCCATTACATGTCATGATTATATGTCATTCTAGCATGGTTTATATGCCCTTTATGCATTGCTATCATACTTGGTACTTGATTATACTAACGCATACTTTTGCCTAGATTGATTCTATTGATGTAGGACTTGGCGGTTCTTCTCATCCCACTCGTGGCTAGTCAGTTCCAGTGATAGTGAAGACTTGGTGAGGCCTCCTATGTCCGAGGACCTACCCTTGTTACGTTTTCATGCTTTCCGTTATACTTTTGGATATTGTACTGGGCTGCGTCCCAAACCTTCATTTCTATTCTATTATGTTAGATGGCTTGAGACATGAGATGTAGACTTCGGCTGATATTTTTCTTAAACTTTGTTGTGATTTTAGCTTTTGGACTCTTTAATTTCTACTATCTTGTATGAATGTATGCTAAGTGGCTTGTATGAGGCCTTTCGGGGTCTTGTATGCCATGTCACATCTAGGGGGTACCTTGGGTCGTGAGAAACTTGGTATTTAGAGCACAAGGTTTTAGAAAGATTCTAGGATTTCTCATAAGCCACGTCGAGTAGAGTCTTGTTCATGAGTGTGAAACGCGCCATATTTATGAATGAGAGGCTACAAGATGATTAGGAAACTCTACTTCTTCATTATCCTTAAGTCGTGCATAGAGTGTTACTCTATATGCCCCTCTCTCCTAATCCCTATCCTACGCATTTCAGGATATGGCGTCTCGAAGAGCTTATACTCGAAGGAATGCGAGAGAGAGTGAAGAGCAAGAAACTCCTCCTCAAGCTCCTTAAGTTCCGGCCGATCCTTTGGCCGAGCAAGTAACCAATGCGGAGTTCAGGGCTGCTTTTTAGGTGTTGGCCCAAGCCGTGGTGGCTCAAGCCAATAGGGAGGTTGTGGCTCCCGTGAACCCAAATGTGGGTACGGTGGCGTCAAGAGTGAGGGACTTCACCAGGATGAACTCTCCGAAGTTTCATGGTTCTAAAGTGGAGGAAGATCCTCAAGAATTTATTAATGAGGTTTATAAAGTGTAGATGATCATGGGAGTGTCACCGACGAAAAAGGCGGAATTGGCCGCCTACCAACTCAAGGGTGTTGCTCAAATTTGGTACAACCAATGGAAGAGTGAGATGGAAGCTGATGAAGGTCCTCTGGAGTGGGAGAAATTCAAGGGTGCTTTCCTCTATAGATTCTTTCCCCTTGAGATGAGGGAGGCTAAGGTACTCGAGTTCATCAACCTTCATCAAGGGAGTATGGGTGTAAAAGAGTATGCTTTGAAGTTCGCACAGTTGGCTCGATATGCTCCTTCTATGGTTGCCGATCTTAGGGCAAGAATGAGCAAATTTATTTCGGGAGTGTTCGAAATGGTGGTCAGGAGTGTCGTACCTCCATGCTTATTAATGATATGGATATTTCTCACCTCATGATTCATGCACAACAAATAGAGGAGGAGAAGCTCAAGGAAAGGTCTAGGGACTTCAAGAGGGCTAAGACCGGTGATGGTGGGTTCTCTCATTCAAGGTCCGATGGACATGGTTGTTTTAAGCCTAGACAAAGGTTCTCTAATCAAGGTCCTTCCAATGCCAACAAAGAAAGGGTGTTTAACCCTAAGCCTCAAGGAGGAAATGGTAGTGGCTCCTCATTGCCTACTTGTGCCAAGTGTGGGAGGAAACACGAGAGTACTTGTCTAAACGGTTCAAATGCATGTTTTGGATGTGGTAAGACTGGTAATAAAGTAAGGGATTGTCCCTTGGCTACTAAGAAGGGAGGAGAAAATCATTGAAGGGCTCAACCCCAAAATCCGGCAAGTTCTAGTGGAAATCAAAAGCAAAACCGGTTCTATGCACTTCAGGCCCATCATGAGCAAGAGGGTTCTCCAGATGTGGTTACCAGTATGTTGAAAATCTTCCACTTTGATGTTTATGCTTTGCTTGATCCCGGTGCTACGTTGTCTTTTGTGACGCCTTATGTAGCTATGAAGTTTGATGTTGTTTCGGATGTGTTGTTAGATCCATTCCATGTCTCTACTCCTATTGGTGAATCTATTGTGGCTAAGAGAGTCTATAGAAATTGTTCCGTCGCTTTATTTCATAGAGTTGCTCATGTGGATCTTATAGAGCTTGATATGCTAGACTTCGATGTTATCCTCGGGATGGATTGGTTGCATTTTTTTTATGCCTCTATTGATTGTAAGACCCGAATGGTCAAGTTCCAATTTCCAGGTGAGCCTATCCTGGAGTGGAAAGGTGGAAATTCTACGCTTAAGGGTCAATTTGTTTCTTATCTACAAGCTAGAAAGATGATTTCTAAGGGTTGCATGTACTATCTTGTTAGGGTGAGGGATGTGGATTCTGAAATCCCTACTCTTGAGTCAGTCCCTGTTGTTAATGAATTTTTGGAAGTGTTTCCCGATGATTTACCCGGTGTTCCTCTCGAGAGGGAAATAGACTTCGGTATTGACCTTCTCCCTGATACGCAACCTATCTCTATTCCTCCTTATAGAATGGCTCTAGTAGAACTTAAGGAACTAAAAGAGCAATTGAAAGATTTGTTGGATAAGGGTTTCATCCGACCAAGTATTTCTCCATGTGGTGCTCCGGTCTTGTTTGTTAGAAAGAAAGATGGGTCACTCCGTATATGTATTGACTACCGCCAATTGGATAAGGTTACTATCAAGAATAAGTATCCTCTCCCGAGAATTGATGATTTGTTTGACCAACTCCAAGGGGCTAGTTATTTCTCTAAAATTGATCTTCGTTCGGGCTATCACCAATTGAAGGTAAGGGATGATGACATTCCGAAAATAGCTTTCAGGACAAGATATGGGCATTATGAGTTTCTAGTGATGTCTTTTGGGTTCACTAATGCTCCGGCCGCGTTCATGGATTTGATGAATCGAGTGTTTAGACAATACCTTGATATGTTCGTCATTGTGTGTATAGATGATATCTTGATTTACTCAAGGAGTGATAGTGAGCATGCTGATCATTTGAGGATTGTGTTGCAAGTCCTCAAGGACCAACAACTCTTTTCTATGTTCGAGAAATGTGAGTTTTGGTTAAGGTCCATAGCCTTCCTTGGTCACATTGTTTCCGGTAAAGGTGTCGAGGTAGATCCTAAGAAGACGGATGTGGTTAAGAATTGGCCTAGACCTCTATCACCTTCAGATATTCGTAGTTTCTTGGGTTTAGCCGGTTACTATCGAAGGTTTGTTGAAGGGTTTTCTTCAATTCCTTCACCATTGACGGCTCTAACCCAAAAGAAGGCTAAGTTTACTTGGTCCGAAAAGGTGTGAAGCGAGTTTTCAATAGTTGAAGGATAAACTTACCTCGGCTCCGGTGTTGACCTATCGGAAGGGTCCGATGGGTTTGTGGTCTATTGTGATGCTTCCAGAATTGGGTTAGGGTGTGTACTTATGCAAAATGGGAAAGTAATGCTTATGCTTCAAGGCAACTAAAGGTGCATGAAAAGAATTACCCTACTCATGATTTGGAGCTAGCGGCAGTTGTGTTTGCTCTAAAGATATGGCGGCATTACTTGTATGGTGTCCATGTTGACGTCTTTACCGTCCATAAGAGTTTGCAATATGTATTTAAGCAAAAGGATCTAAATCTTCACCAACGAAGGTGGCTTGAGCTATTAAAGGACTATGACATGAATGTCCTCTATCACCCTGGCAAGGCTAACATAGTGGCAGATGCTCTTAGTCGGATGTCAATGGGTAGTGTTGCCCATATTGAGGAAGGTAAAAGGGAACTAGTTTGTGATGTTCATAGATTGGCCCATTTGGGTGTGCCATTAGTTGATTCCACCCAAGGTGGTGTTATGGTCCATAATGGTTCAGAATCTTCCTATGTGCAGGATGTGAAGGCTAAGCAAGATCTTGATCCGAACCTAGTCGAATTGAAAGAAGCGGTGCTATAGAAGTCCGTTGAGGCTTTCTCCCAAGGGGGAGATGGAGTGCTCAGATACCAGGGTTGTTTATGTGTCCCTAATGTAGACGACCTAAGAGGACAAATCTTAATTGAGGCCCATGGTTCTCATTATTCCATTCACCCGAGAGCTACCAAGATGTACCGTGACTTGCGGGAGATCTATTGGTGGAGTGGGATGAAGAAGGATATTACGAGATTTATGGATAGATGTCCTAATTCCCAACAAGTGAAAGTTGAACACCAAAGACCGGGAGGTCTGTCACAAGATATTGAAATTCCTACTTGGAAGTGGGAAGATGTGGACATGGACTTTATTGGTGGCTTGCCGCGCACTCGGCGCCAGTATGATTCGATTTGGGTGGTCGTAGATCGTATGACGAAATCAGCCCATTTCATTCCCGTCAAGGTTTCTTACTCGGCGGAGGATAATGCTAAGTTGTACTTGAGGGAGATGGTTAGGTTGCATGGAGTGCCTTTATCCATTATCTCCGATCGTGGTACACAGTTTACTTCTCAGTTTTGGAAATCTTTCCAAAAAGGCCTCGGTACTCGTGTTAAACTTAGCATGGCCTTTCATCCCCAAACTGATGGGCAAGCGGAGCGTACCATCCAAACTTTGAAAGATATGTTGAGAGCTTGTACAATTGACTTCAAGGGTAATTGGGATGATAATTTGCCTTTGATTGAGTTTGCTTATAATAACAGCTACCATTCTAGTATTGGTATGGCTCCATTTGAAGCTCTCTATGGTAGGAGGTGTAGATCCCCCATAGGTTGGTTCAAAATTGGGGAAGTTGCTTTGATAGGCCCCGAGTTAGTGCATGAGGCTATGGAAAAAGTTCGGTTTATTAGAGAAAGGCTGAAAACGGCACAAAGTCGACAAAAGTCTTATGCCGATGTTAGAAGAAGAGAATTAGAATTTGATGTTGATGATTGGGTTTACTTGAAAATTTCACCAATGAAGGTGTAATGAGATTTGGGAAGAAAGGGAAGCTTAGTCCCCGTTATGTAGGCCCATATCAGATTTTGAGGTGTGTTGGTAAAGTTCTTATGAGATAGATTTGCCTAATGAGTTGGCATCAGTACATCAGATTTTTCATGTCTCATTGTTGAGAAAGTGTGTTGGCAATCCGTTGACTATAGTGCCTTTAGAAGGTCTCGGCATTAATGATAGCCTTTCTTATGAAGAGGTTCCGGTTGAGATTCTAGACCGACAAGTCCGGAAGTTAAGAAATAAAGAAATTGCTTCCGTGAAAGTTCTATGGAGAAATCAATTAGTTCAGGGTGCTACTTAGGAGGCCGAGGCCGATATGATATCCCGCTATCCTCATCTCTTTCCTTCCGATCCTCCTCTATCTTGAGGTACCTAGTTCCTCATGGTTCATTCTTTTGGTCTCATGTGTCATAGTTGATTTCCATGATTCCTTGATTTCTGCATGTTCATGAAGAGTCTAACATGATATATGTGCATTGAGTATGAGTTGCATAAAGTCTTCATGAATTTTGTATTGAGCATGTTTTAGCTTGGAGTTGATGTTTCCTCCTCGGATATGTGCATTTACGTGCTTGCATGCTAGGTTGGGTTGTTAGTCCGAGTCTATCGCCCTTCTCAGGATATCCAGGTTCTCATTCAAGGACGAATGTTCCCAAGGGGGAGATATTGTAACACCCCAGTTTATGAAAAGAAAGAAAAATGCAGTTTTAAATTTTTTTCTGGTGCCAGTGACGACGGAGGCCATCTACGGACCGTAGGTGGAGTGACAGACCGTAGATGGGAACCGTTGATGGCCTTGCCAACTTTATGAATTTTGAGTTTCTGAACCTTGACCTACGGAATAACAGGAAAGTTCGTAGTTCGGTTGACGGGCCGTAGATGGGTTCCATAGATGCCTTCCAGACTTAGCCAAATTTTCAATACAAAATGAACTTTCTGAATCGATTGATGGAAGAGTAGGACGGTCCGTCAGTGGATGTACGGACCGTAGGTCCTGTCCGTCGATTGGCCCCGACAGTTTTATTTAAGGGCTTTTTGGACTTTTCCCCTAAATGTTTATTCCTTATACTAGACAATTTTTCCCCTTAACCTTGGCCCTATTTATATTTTCTAAGCCCTAATCCCTTCATTCCAACTCTCATCTCCCAAAAATATTCCTCTCTCTAGAAGAACAAGAAGGAGAAGAAGAGAGCTAGGGTTCTCATCAAGGTCATCAATCCTCATTTTATTTCAAGGCATTGGCATTGAGGTATTATAGTATTTACCATTTGGAGTTTTTCCTCCAATGGGTCCTCTTTTCCTTAAGGTTTTCAAGGTTTAGTCTTGCCCAAGAGAGCTAGGGTTTTGACAAATTCATATAGGGTCTTCATTATGCTTTCCATTGTTGATGTTATGGTTGATAATGCACGATCTAGCATGGTAAAGTAAGCTAGTGCATGACTTAGCGTGGTTTACATGCAACTTGATGAATCTCATGAGCTTATGCCAAGTGTCCCCCAATTTATGATTATGTTTGTGATTGTGGGTTGATTGAGAAAAGATGAATTGCATGAACTCTTTGTTAATTGAGTTAAGGATTATGATTATCAAGCTATGAATTTCATGTAAGACTATGAATGATGAAAAGAGGATAGTTTATGAAAAGATGCATAATCAAAATCTATGATTTTCCTCTATTATGTGGGTTCCCTCAATTATGACTAAAGTGCCCTGATTTATGGCTTTCCAAGTATTAGCTTGCATTGAATTGCATGTTTTGAGGTGAAGCTTATGAACCCATGATTTATGAGTTAAGAGCATGATGAGCTATGTAAATATGAAGCTTGTGAACTCATGCATGTTTTATGAAGCTTATGATATGTTATTGCAATTGTTGAGTTGTGAAAGGGTTTCTCATGTAATGCTCAACCAATGAATGTGAAAGGTTTTCTCACACGTAATGATTCATAACTTGTTGAAAGGTTTGCTCAACTAAGCTTGAATCCATGATTAAGGAACTATTCTATGAAGGGACAAGAGGCGATTACCCATGTTCCCTAATGTAGACAAGAGGCGATTACACATGTCTACTAATAATGAAATCACGACTAACAGAAGAACAAGAGGCGATTAACCATGTTCTTAAGGAGCTATTCTAATGAATGAAGGGACAAGAGGCGATTACCCATGTACCCTAATGTAGACAAAGCGGCGATTACCCAAGTCTGCTAATAATGAGTTTATGACTAATGTAGACAAGAGGAGATACCTATGTCTACCTAAGATAAAATGAACTATGATAAATCCGTGGGAAGTATGCTTAGTACCGAGTGGACAAGTGGCGATTACCCATGTCCCATAAACTATGTGCCACCATAGGGTGATGGTCTATGATAGACACTAGCTAGTGGATCCACATAAGCTAAGGAGTTCATGGTCTTACCTTGGCAAGTAGGACACCCCTTTTCGGTGTGGGGCAGACACCAGATTCCATGTTAATAGCTCACATGGTCTCATATGTCGGTTATGGCTATTTTCCCACAACTAATGAACAAGTGTTATGATGACGATCTAAGGTTAAGTAAAGGAAAGATGAATAGCTTGTCTTGGCCATGGTTTATGCTTCATGTTTTCAATATCACGATCTGGGGGTAGGCCAGGCATGTCGGCAGGAAACACATCCGCATAGTCTCGGACTATAGGCACTGAATCAACCGTAGGGCCCTCCCTACTAATATCTCTGACATGAGCTAAATAAGCCAAACACCCACTAGCCACTAACCTCCAAGCCTGAATGAAAGAAATCACCCCAACCGGTGTGCAACTACAAGAGCCCTACCACACCACCGGTGGAATACTAGGCATGGCTATGGTAACAGTCTTGGTGTAGCAATCCATGATGGTTCAGTGATGGGATAACCAACTCATACCCAGAATCACGACGAAATCCAGCATATTAAGTAAAATAAGATCAGCCCGAGTGCCCCCTTGAATAGTCACCACACAAGATCTAAAAATCTGATCCACTACTAAATAATCACCTGCTGGGGTCGAAACACGTAACGGCACCACTAAGGGCTCTGGACTCACACCCAACCGAGGAGCACAATATGTTGACACAAACAAATAAGTGGAGCCTGGATCAAATAAAGCTGAAGCGGCCTAATGGCACAAAAGAATCGTACATGTAGTCACATCGTCCGAAGCCTCAGCCTTTACTCTAGCTGGAGCTGCATAAAAATGGCCCTGGGCGCCTCTACTACGCACTTCAACCTTGCCACCTGTCCTGCCTCCCCGGGGACCTCCCCGTATACCCTGATGCTAACCTCTTCCTCTAGCTGGAGGTGCTGCTGCTGGTGCGGGTCTAGCTGCATGTAGAGTTGGTATGGCTGACCTATTAAGAGGGCACTCTCTGGACCAATAGCCGAGCCCCCTATAGGTAAAACAACCCTGTGGCTGTTTACTCGCAACTGGAGGCCGGCCACCCTGGCTTGAAGAACCCGACTGAACACCCCCTTGGCCTTGACTCGGACCGGCACTAGAGCCACCCTGACGGTGCTGGTCACCCTCTGTAGCATGAAGCGATGCCTAAAATGGGCGACTGGACTGACCCTGCTGGAACCTTTGATGGAACCTGTCTGGAAAATCTCTAGGCCTAGAACGGGGTCCACTGTGGCTATCGTCCTGCCTGACCCTCTTGTCGCAGCCCCCTTGGGCCTGGCGACGGAGAAGCTCAAGCATGCGGGCATGATCCACAACATCAAGGAAAGAGCGGCTCACTGAAAACATGGATTGAGTCTCAATGCACAGCTGCAACCTCAATCATCTAACAAAGCACTGAACCTTCTTCTCCTCCATGGGCAAGATCATAGTAGCATGACGGGATAGCTCATGGAATCTAGCCTCGTACTCAGATACAGTCATGGAGCCCTACTCCAACCTTGAAAACTCATCACGAAGCTGATATCTGACACTCCGCGGAATGAACCTAACCAAAAAGGCCTCTGGAAACTATGTCCAAGATACCGACGGGGACCCAGCTGTCCTGGTCTCCATATAAGAACACCTCCACTGTCTGGCAGGACCATCTAGTTGATAAGTGGTGAAGTCGGCTCCTCTTGATTCCACCAGTGCCAGAGCATGCAACCGCTCTCGGCAAGTGCTAAGGAACTCATGGGCATCCTCCCCAATAGCCCCAAAAAATCTCAGTAGTGACAACCTCTGAAACACCCCGAGCATCTTCTGCTCTCGAAATGGCATGACCCCATCTAAATCATCCAGCTGAGCGGTGGTCGATACTGGCGGCTGCTGAACCTCTAGAGTCGGTGGAGTCGCTGGAGTAGGCTTATCCTGCGGTGCTGGAGCTGGAGCTGGTACTGGGGCCTACTGCTGTTGCATACCCTTTATTGCCGCCAAAATCTAGGCGAGCATCGCCTGAAGGTCAGGGGCGGCAGCTGGTACGGGTTGTGGCTAGGCTGGTCCTGGTCCCACCGGCTGAGGAGGAATATGATCAACTTGAGGCTCCGGCTCTAGCTCCGGAGTCCTCTCCCTATCTCGGGCTAGTGTTGCAGCCCTGCCTCGACCTTGGGGTCAGCCTCTATCCCTAGCTAGGGCTCTATCTACGGGCCTGGCTGCATCACCCCCGATCGTTCTACCGCGCGTGCGAGCCATCCTACCACAGAGTCAAACAAATAAGATTCCATGAAACAAATTGGACAAATAGTGTACGAAAATGATACAAAATAGGAAAACCCCCTAACGACATCCTGTAGCCTCCCGAGGATAAATCACGGACGTCTTCACACCAATCCCCAAGACTCTACTAGATGTTAGCTCTGTACACGTGAGACTGGTGAACCTGGGGCTCTGATACTAAACTTGTCACGATCCGATTTCTCAAGTCATGATGGCTCCTACTATAACCCACTAGTAGGCAAGCCAACCCGTATCCCAGAACCTACAAGTAATGGGATTGAGGGCAGATACCACTCAAACTACACATAAGAAAAAAAATAACAGAAACACAGAAGAAGAGCGGAAGCAAGCCAAACCATCTATATACAACAAAAGATCCCTCCTAGAAACTGGAAGTCGCAGGTACTGAGCTACTACAAAATGAGTACAAGTCTCAAAAGTGGACCACAGAAACAAGACTGTCTCAAAAAGCAAAAGACAAGTCAATATATAAACAGAAGGAGACGGGTAACCCCCGAACGCTGTGTGCTCACCCTCGCCTCCGAAAAAGACTGCAGCAGGCCTGATCTCAATGCTGGTAGCTGGTGCTCGGGCCTACATCACAAAAACAGATGCAGAGTGTAGCATGAGTACCAAACACGAGGTACCTAGTAGCAAGAATGACTATCAACCTAATAGAAGATCTGAAATATCCAAGCCAGCGTGGATCGATGTCCACTTCCAATAATAACACAAACGACACCAAACCCGAATCGCTCCAAACCCAAGGAAACACACCATCTCCGGTGATGTATCAGAGCCACAGAAATAGGGGGATGAGACAGAAAGGCAACCAAGCAGCGCAAAGGCCTAAGCTAAGGCTCATACTACAAGACCCAAGTCTACTATTCCAGTCTACAAGGACCTAGCCCGTCCAAAATGACGTCGGAGACATACCATGGTCACAAGGTGCATGGGTCTATGGCAACAGTAGTCTATCCTAGACTAAGGCCAAGACATGCTCCAAACATAAGTAATCAACAAAGTAAACCACAAGCATTCCAGTACACACAAACAACCCCCCTATCAATATGGTACTACCCTCGAAACAGCGAAAATCAACCCTAAATCATGGTTGCTAAGAAGAAAAGAAGAGATACTAGGTACCCGCCCCTAATTCACACTAATCAACATGAATTTACACATTCAAGCTCAATCTAAACAGAAGGGAAGCCGTAACCTACCTGAAGGCCGACCGTGCGAGCTCTAAATCACTCAGCCGGAGCTTTTGCCTTCCGAACGGCCTCAGAATGCTGCCCCGCTATCAAAAATAGAATCACAGTCTCAGCACGGTCGTTTAGACACTAAAGTTACCAAAATCAGAGACGAACCAATTTCGGAGTCAAAATTTAAAAAATGTGGGACCCACTCTGAAAATCCCCAAATTGACTCCGTGAAGCGGTCCAAGACCCTTCTGCAAACTTGTATTCCAAAAAGGAACACATTTCTAGGCTCAGAACAGCCCAAAAAAATGGCATGCAAAAATTCACAAACAAAGAAGAACTCGGACAGCCAACAAACACGCAATTATACCTCAAATGGAGATTTTTTGACACCCTTCGATCATCCACCCACGTAGCCACAACAATTCCGAACACACCGGACATGAACGTAGAGAGGAAAGTCCCAGACCTCCGTGAACGCGGAGACACGCCCGCGAACGTGGAGAAGAAAGAAACAGACCTCCCCGAACGTGGAGACCTTCCTGCGAACGAGGAGAGGAAAAACCCAGAGATCCGCGAACGCAGCCCCAGGCCCACGAAGGCAAATGAGGCTTGCAACACCATCTACCGCAACAACTAGTTTTGGCCTTTGCCAACTCCCCGACGAGGTGCTCGAAATTCGTTTGGAACCCCGATCACACAAATGAGATAAACTACCCCATCAAATTCGACGTTCCAGACTCAATGGCACGGTCGAAATTTCCATACGAGGTCATTTCAATAAAAATTGGGTCCCACACCCAAGCACCATTTTAGCCAACTTTTGCAAAGGGCCTCGAAATTAGACCGACAGCCCTGGGAAGCGCATGAAGGGTCATTCTAGACGAAACTCGGCATCTCAGAACTAACCGCACTGACGAAATTCTCATCTAGGTGCATTTTCCAAAAATGTTGACCAAAGTCAAACTTATGCCAACTTTCAAAGGCTAAAGCACCAAATGGCTTCAAAGTCCCACCGAAAGCCTTGGGACTCGTGCCACACATGCTACTAGCCTAATTTGGCCATTCCGGAGCTGATGGAACCGTTAGAATCTCATTCTGAGGTCGTTTACATGAGTTTATGACCAAAATCAACTTTTCAAGTTTCAAAAGCTCCAAAACAGGGAAACGGGCATAAAACCCAAATGAACGACCAGGCGACCAAACAGTCAGTGCCAGCAAGTCATAAATGACTTGGGGTTGCTATGGGAATGCTCTAAATGAGGGAATGAAGGCATTAAGTCGAAAATGACCAGGAGGGTCGTTACACTGTGCCGTCATCATAACTGCCGCCCCAATTCAGGCAGAATTGGGGTTACAGGGTGTATGATGGATCGTCATATACGTACCAGAGCTTTCCTCCTCCGTCGCCTCCGCCGGATTATTTGTATCCATATTCGCCCCCTCCTCCACCTTCTCAGCCACTATGTCTTCTGCCGATAATAAATCGATATCAACCTCCGCCTCCACCCAATTATTTGTATCCACATCCGCCCCCTCCACCTTCATCTCCTCCTCTATCTTCTCAGCTACTCTGCCCTCCGCCGACAAGAAATCAATATCCACCTCCCCCTTCTACGGATTCCTTGTATTCCCGTCTGAACCAACGGTATGAAAACAATCAGCCAGGTCATTCTTTTCCTCTATTGCCAGTGAAAAATTCCAATTCTTCTTCACGGAGAGTTGAGAATCATGAGTAAGAGAGGAGGTTAATGAAGAAGAGAGAATTAGAAAAAGTAAGGCATAAACAACGATTAAGGGAATCACAGAATAGAATTCTGCAGAAAGCCAAAAAGGTAGCTTCTGGTATGAAGGGTCACGGGTCAATTAGCACATCACATATGTCTGACAAAAGGATTGCCCCTTTGCTAAGTCGTGACATGTTGAAGAAGTCTTACTTTTTGGTTTTCTCCAGAATCTTATTCTGTGATTTCCTTAATCGTTGTTTATGCCTTACTTTTTCTAATTCTCTCTTTTTCCTTAATCCCCTCTCTTCGTTACTTTCATTGAAATTTTTCACTGGTAATGGAGGAAGAGAATGACCTGGCTGTTTAAAGCGAACAACCAGGTTACCATGCAACGATTCACGCTAGTAAGATTTTTGTTTTTTCTCTTCACTAGGACTGCTTTCATACCGTTGGTTCAGAGGGAAATACAAGGAATTCGCAGAAGGGGTAGGAAGATATCGATTTCTCGTTGACGGAGTGCACAGTGACTAAGAATATAGAGGAGGAGGTGAAGGAGGAGGAGGTGGATGTGGATATAAATAATCCGGTGGAGGCAGAGGTATATATTGATTTATCATCGGCGGAGGGCACAGTGACTGAGAAAATAGAGGAGGAGATGAAGGAGGAGGATGCGGATGTTGATACAAATACTCCGGCGGAGGAGGAAAGCTCTAGTACATATATGACAATCCATCATTTACCCCATAACCCCAATTCTGCCTGAATTGGGACGACGATAGTAGTGGCGGAGGGTTCTGAATCTGTGGCGGCGATGGTGCAAGAGGAGCAAATTAATATATATTTATTCATACGTAATTAAGCATGAATGTTGCATTTTTAAATGGATTCGTTTTATTCCAACACTAGAACACACATTTATTTTTTCTTTTTATTTTCATTGATTTCTTATATTATTTATTTCAATTTTTTTCTAATAAAGTTTATTCCTAGTCATCTTCAAATAATTTGATTTGTTTTTATGAAATATCACAATATATCAACAGTTTCGTAAGGAAGGTAAAAGTCTAAAAAAACTGCAACTAATATTTAAACTATAAAGGGGTAGGCTTGTACTAACTACTAAACAAAACGTTTTACTTAAAAAAATAATTTCGTCAAATAACTATCAAAATAAAGCATATAAAACTGATATTTAAAACCTCAAGGGAGGTAAGTTTTATGAATGAATACAAATATAAGTATGTTTATGACATTATTCATTTATTTAACTGAAACAATTAAGTGTTGCAAATTTAAAAATTCAAATGCAGCTTAGTAATTAAAATTTTGCAAAATTAACAATCTAATTTAATCCATCATTAATTGTGTAATCTAGTCATCATAATTATAAAAGAATCTTTGACCATTTCATATATTTATTTATTTGACAATTTCATAAATCATAATAAATGATGGATTACTAATAATTAAAGTCTTGCAAAATTTAAAATCTAATTTGACAATATCATGTTTATTTAATTCAATCCATCATTTATTTATTTATTTTCTAAAATAAATCATTAGTCAAAAGTAAAATATCATGTTTTGAATATTTAAATTTTGAGTTGATCCTTTTTATGATTTTTTAAAATGAAGTTAAAGTTGTTTAAATTAAAAAAGAAAAGAACTAAAATAATTAAGAATTGCTATAAGTAAAAATAATTTACAGAAACACTTATATATAATAGATAAATGATGATATAGATGACAATTAAATATATTTATTTTTCAAAAAAGTCACAAGTCAAAAGTACAATATCATATTTTGAATATTTAGATTTTGAGTTGATCCGCTTTATGATTTTTTAAAATGAAGTTAGAGTTACTTAAATTAAAATAATAATAATAAAATATTTTTAAAATTTATAAGTAAAAATAATTTATGCAAATAAAGAAACACTTATAACAAATAAATGTTAACAAATATGACAATTTTATTTGTGTATTTATTTTTTTCTAAAGAAATCATAAATCAAAAATAAAATATTACACTTTGAATATTTGAATTTTGAGTTTATTTTTTTGAAAATGAAGTTAAAGACTTAGATTAAAAGAATGTAAAATAAAGAAATATTAAGAATTGTTATAAAAATTATCTATGCAAGTAAGAAAATACTTGTAGCAGAAAAATGTTAACAAATACCACAATTTTTTTTGTAAAAAAAATCATACATCAAAAGTAAAATAACATGTTTTAAATATTTAAATCTTGAGTTGATTCGATTTTTTAAAAATGAAGTTGAAACTTAAATTAAAAAAAGAACAATAGTGAAATATTAGGAATAGTTAAAATAATTTAAGCAAATAAGGAAATATTTATAACAGATAAATGTTAACAAATGTGGCAATTTTATTTATTTATTTTCTAAAAAGTCATAAATCAAAAGTAAAATATAATGTGTTTTAAATATTCAAATTTTGAGTTGATTATTTTTATAATTTTTTTAAAATGAAGCTAAAGCTACTTAAATTTTTTAGAAAATAATAATGAAATATTAAGAAATTATATTTTATATGACGACAATAAATTTATGATTTTAAATTTATTCAATACATCTCTAATTCTCGACTAACCTTTTGGTGTTTAAATATAAGTTCCTCTTTACCTATTATTAGTATCAGAGTCATATATTTTTCACGAACCATTTCTTTCGTATTCTCTCTCTAATTCTCGAGCAACTTGCATTTTTCGATGGGCGTCACAGGGTAAACCACCGTCCAACTCCTCATAAATGAAGCTAGGGTCGCTCGACTCCTCCTCGGAATTCGAAAAGAAAAGAGAAGAGAGACAGAACAAAATCATTTTATTTCAGTGATATATCTATTGGTCTCTTAGATTCGCCAATGAATTATGTCATAACCCTAGTAGCCAAAAGTTGAAATCCCATTCCCTATTTAAGATTTTTGTGGTTTTTGAGTGTCGGAGAATCAGGAACGGAGGATTTTTGTTGTCTCTTTAATCTTAAAAATGGAGGACGATTTCCTTTTCCGACGATTCCGGTAAGTATCAGTGACACAGATCCATTTTATTAATCGATTGATTGATATTTTACACTTGCTATAAACATCAAATAAAACAAAGGATAAAAAACAGGAACAACTATAGCCAAAGAAAAATAAATAATACTATACTGATGTTTGATTTTACGAAACCGATGTTTTTCAAAATTATTAGGGTTTAAAATTTGATTACCATTAAAACTCTCTTTTCTGAAATAAAAAAAAGTATATCAAATAGATTTTCGAGTTATTAGGTGAAATCATTCATTAATCACCAATCGTAATACATAAATATATTATAAATGAGATTGAAATTAGTCGAGTTGTTTCTCATTGTTGGAATGGAATCAAGAACAGTACATCGACATTTTAAAAATAAAAAATCAAAGTTGTTTAAATTAAAAAAGAAAAGAACTAAAATAATTAAGAATTGCTATAAGTAAAAATAATTTACAGAAACACTTATATATAATAGATAAATGATGATATAGATGACAATTAAATCTCTTTATTTTCTAAAAAAGTCACAAGTCAAAAGTACAATATCATATTTTTAATATTTAGATTTTGAGTTGATCCGCTTTATGATTTTTTAAAATGAAGTTAGAGTTACTTAAATTAAAATAATAATAATAAAATATTTTTAAAAATTATAAGTAAAAATAATTTATGCAAATAAAGAAACACTTATAACAAATAAATGTTAACAAATATGACAATTTTATTTGTGTATTTATTTTTTTCTAAAGAAATCATAAATCAAAAATAAAATATTACACTTTGAATATTTGAATTTTGAGTTTATTTTTTTGAAAATGAAGTTAAAGACTTAGATTAAAAGAATGTAAAATAAAGAAATATTAAGAATTGTTATAAAAATTATCTATGCAAGTAAGAAAATACTTGTAGCAAAAAAATGTTAACAAATACCACAATTTATTTTGTAAAAAAAATCATACATCAAAAGTAAAATAACATGTTTTAAATATTTAAATCTTGAGTTGATTCGATTTTTTAAAAATGAAGTTGAAACTTAAATTAAAAAAAGAAAGATAGTGAAATATTAAGAATAGTTAAAATAATTTAAGCAAATAAGGAAATATTTATAACAGATAAATGTTAACAAATGTGGCAATTTTATTTATTTATTTTCTAAAAAGTCATAAATCAAAATTAAAATATAATGTGTTTTAAATATTCAAATTTTGAGTTTATTATTTTTATAATTTTTTTAAAATGAATCTAAAGCTACTTAAATTATTTAGAAAATAATAATGAAATATTAAGAAATTATATTTTATATGACGACAATAAATTTATGATTTTAAATTTATTCAATTCATCTCTAATTCTCGACTAACCTTTTGGTGTTTAAATATAAGTTCCTCTTTACCTATTATTAGTATCAGAGTCATATATTTTTCACGAACCATTTCTTTCGTATTCTCTCTCTAATTCTCGAGCAACTTGCATTTTTCGATGGGCGTCGCAGGGTAAACCACCATCCAACTCCTCATAAATGAAGCTAGGGTCGCTCGACTCCTCCTCGCAATTCGAAAAGAAAAGAGAAGAGTGACAGAACAAAATCATTTTATTTCAGTGATATATCTATTGGTCTCTTAGATTCGCCAATGAATTCTGTCATAACCCTAGTAGCCAAAAGTTGAAATCCCATTCCCTATTTAAGATTTTTGTTGTTTTTGAGTGTCGGAGAATCAGGAACGGAGGATTTTTGTTGTCTCTTTAATCTTAAAAATGGAGGACGATTTCCTTTTCCGACGATTCCGGTAAGTATCAGTGACACAGATCCATTTTATTAATTGATTGATTGATATTTTACACTTGCTATAAACATCAAATAAAACAAAGGATAAAAAACAGGAACAACTATAGCCAAAGAAAAATAAATAATACTATATTGATGTTTGATTTTACGAAACCGATGTTTTTCAAAATTATTAGGGTTTAAAATTTGATTACCATTAAAACTTTCTTTTCTGAAATAAAAAAAAGTATATCAAATAGATTTTCGAGTTATTAGGTGAAATCATTCATTAATCACCAATCGTAATACATAAATATATTATAAATGAGATTGAAATTAGTCGAGTTGTTTCTCATTGTTGGAATGGAATCAAGAACAGTACATCGACATTTTAAAAATAAAAAATCAAAGTTTTTTAAATTAAAAAAGAAAAGAACTAAAATAATTAAGAATTGCTATAAGTAAAAATAATTTACAGAAACACTTATATATAATAGATAAATGATGATATAGATGACAACTAAATCTATTTATTTTCCAAAAAAGTCACAAGTCAAAAGTACAATATCATATTTTGAATATTTAGATTTTGAGTTGATCCGCTTTATGATTTTTTAAAATGAAGTTAGAGTTACTTAAATTAAAATAATAATAATAAAATATTTTTAAAAATTATAAGTAAAAATAATTTATGCAAATAAAGAAACACTTATAACAAATAAATGTTAAAAAATATGACAATTTTATTTGTGTATTTATTTTTTTCTAAAGAAATCATAAATCAAAAATAAAATATTACACTTTGAATATTTGAATTTTGAGTTTATTTTTTTGAAAATGAAGTTAAAGACTTAGATTAAAAGAATGTAAAATAAAGAAATATTAAGAATTGTTATAAAAATTATCTATGCAAATAAGAAAATACTTGTAGCAGAAAAATGTTAACAAATACCACAATTTTTTTTGTAAAAAAAATCATACATCAAAAGTAAAATAACATGTTTTAAATAATTAAATCTTGAGTTGATTCGATTTTTTAAAAATGAAGTTGAAACTTAAATTAAAAAATGAAAAATAGTGAAATATTAAGAATAGTTAAAATAATTTAAGCAAATAAGGAAATATTTATAACAGATAAATGTTAACAAATGTGGCAATTTTATTTATTTATTTTCTAAAAAGTCATAAATCAAAAGTAAAATATAATGTGTTTTAAATATTCAAATTTTGAGTTGATTATTTTTATAATTTTTTTAAAATGAAGCTAAAGCTACTTAAATTTTTTAGAAAATAATAATGAAATATTAAGAAATTATATTTTATATGATGACAATAAATTTATGATTTTAAATTTATTCAATCTCTAATTCTCGACTAACCTTTTGGTGTTTAAATATAAGTTCATCTTTACCTATTATTAGTATCAGAGTCATATATTTTTCACGAACCATTTCTTTCGTATTCTCTCTCTAATTCTCGAGCAACTTGCATTTTTCGATGGGCGTCACAGGGTAAACCACCGTCCAACTCCTCATAAATGAAGCTAGGGTCGCTCGACTCCTCCTCGGAATTCGAAAAGAAAAGAAAAGAGAGACAGAACAAAATCATTTTATTTCAGTGATATATCTATTGGTCTCTTAGATTCGCCAATGAATTCTGTCATAACCCTAGTAGCAAAAAGTTGAAATCCCATTCCCTATTTAAGATTTTTGTGGTTTTTGAGTGTCGGAGAATCAGGAACGGAGGATTTTTGTTGTCTCTTTAATCTTAAAAATGGAGGACGATTTCCTTTTCCGACGATTCCGGTAAGTATCAGTGACACAGATCCATTTTATTAATTGATTGATTGATATTTTACACTTGCTATAAACATCAAATAAAACAAAGGATAAAAAACAGGAACAACTATAGCCAAAGAAAAATAAATAATACTATACTGATGTTTGATTTTACGAAACCGATGTTTTTCAAAATTATTATGGTTTAAAATTTGATTACCATTAAAACTCTCTTTTCTGAAATAAAAAAAAGTATATCATATAGATTTTCGAGTTATTAGGTGAAATCATTCATTAATCACCAATCGTAATACATAAATATATTATAAATGAGATTGAAATTAGTCGAGTTGTTTCTCATTGTTGGAATGGAATCAAGAACGGTACATCGACATTTTAAAAATAAAAAATCGAGTATCCCAAACCTAATTAAAAAACAGAGCAAGAAATTTCCAAAACACTTTTCAATTCTGGCAAAGCGGCAAAGCCGACGGTGGATATGAATTTCTCGATGGTGGAGGAGGAGGAATGTACTGGTACGGATATGATGATCCATCATTCACTCCGTAATTTCAATTCTACCTAAATTGGGACAGCGTTGATGGTTACGAAGGGTTTTGGTACTGCGGCGGTAGCGGAGGAACCAATGTTGAGCGACGGGGGAACCAACGTAGAGTGATACGGTCGAGGGAATGGCCTATACGGAGAAGGACTTATAAGGACAGTCCTTATAAGTCCTTCTCCGTCTAGGCCATTCATCGATCGTATCACTCGAGGTTGGTTCCGCCGCCACTAGACGTTTGTTCCGTTGCTGCCGCCGCTGCAGTATCAGAACCTTTCACCACCACCATCGATGCTCCAATTCAGGTAGAATTGGGGTTATCGGGTGAAAGATAGATTGCCATTTTTGTACCAATACATTCCTCCTCCTCCACCACCGAGAAATTCATATCCACCGCCGCCTCCGCCAGATTCTTCATATCCACATCCACCCCCTCCTCCTTCATCTCCGACACCATGCCCACCTCCGCCTCCTCCTCCTTCGTCTTTTCCCCCACTGTCTTAGCCACAGTTCTCTCCGCTGAGAAATCGGTATCCATCTCCGTCACCTCCTCCTTTGTGTCCTCCTTCGCCTTCTCAGCCACAGTTGCCTCTGCTTCCTTCTCCTTTGTGTCCTCCCCCACCTTCTCAGGTTGTTCGCTTGCCAGTGAACAATTCCAATGAGACTGAGGAAGAGAGGACATGACAGAACAAGATTCTGGAGAAAACCAAGAAGTTAAAGTTAGCTTCTGGTATGAAGGGTCATGGGTTAATTAGATCTGACAGAAGGATTGCCCCTTTGCTAAGTGGTGACATAACATAAAACCGGTTGATGAAGCTGTCATCATTTCTTCCGAAGCTGAAGTAAGATGTTAATTCTGTATTTATTTCCATTCATTATATGTTCCAATTGTTTTATATTGGATTAGTTACCTGATCTATTATCTATTATATTCGAGAATTGAGTTTTCAAGCATACTAATTGGTGTAAGTAATCTTTAATTTAGACTACTTCTGCAATGTTACAAACCACTATATGATTTGGTTTACCTAGAAATTAGATGATAAGCATCCATTTAAGGGTGAACTTAAGACGTAATGCAGATGGTCATTCCATAGGGTAAATCTATCTTATCCATGGAATTCTTGATCATATGTTATGATGAATTTTTTCGAATTCATCTGAGAATTTTTCATTTTCCATATTAGTCTTGCAAATGTTTTTGTGTGACAAGATTTTTATTTTTGCAGAACAACTCGGTATCTGGGGTTTCAAGGTGTTTGACTCAGTCCCAGAAAAGGGTGTTTTTCCTATGGTGGTGGCCTCTGTGAGGTCAAATGGAAGACCTGCAGACCGTACTGTAATTGTTTTAATGGAGAATACTTTGAAGGAGATGAGGGAAAATGCTCTAGCTATAGAGAAAGATTCTAAATCGACGGCCAGTGGTGGTGTCTACGATGCGTATGGAGAGGATAGTGCATCAAATGATTACTCCTTGGACCTTCTCTGTTGCTATAGGTTAAAAGATTTGATTTTTACATTTTGTTTTGATATTTTCTATGCTCTCTATTAAAATTTCCCATTATCCTATCAAGGTCGGGGAGGACACAATTAATGTGTAATGCCCTTATTTTTAGGTAGTGAGAAAAATTGGAAATCTTTCGTACCGAACACACCCTGGTTGCTGAAATTTGGTTTTCCAATTTGTGTTGCTTTTCTTCAATTAATTATTAGAATATGTTAAAGAATGAATTTTTTTTCCTGGAAGGTTCTTATTATTTTCATTTTTATAATGCCACTTGATTGATTGTTTTTCTCCTGGTGTCTTTGTAAGTAGTAGTTTTTATTTACCCAGACAAAAAGAGTTCAATAATTAGACATCTCTATCAATTGTTGCTATATATATAATATGTTGATTTACATAGTATACAGTATCCTCCAAATGTAGTGCCTCTGGGTTTTGCACCATTATAATAAGCTCACCTGAAAATGATGTAATAGTATGGGATACTTGTTCATCTCCTTAATTTTTTGATGTTAAAAAAGATGAACATCATTGATGATCCTGAGAACTGTTCGTCATTTGTATTCATTATCATTATGAACATGATTCTGTTCTTTGGTGAGCAGCAGATACTCATTATTGCGTAATCCACACTACAACAAAGGGTTAGATTTCAGCGAGAAAGAGAGGGATTCCCACTATTGATGTAGTCTTGTTCATCCTGATGTTGCCGATTAGGAGCTTCAGGTTGTCCATGTTGTGTTTTGCATATCCTTAATTATGTCTCTCCCAGTCTTCCTCTTCCTGACCAAATGTAAGATCTCTGTTTAATTGCGCCATTGTGTCCCTTCTTCTCTCAGGTTAAGAACTTTTAACACTTTTTTTTCGACATGTATCTATCAGTTATAGTATTGATGTTCATTTCTTTTTGCTCAACAGGCTTGGCCACTCATCTACCTCAACCGGAGAACCTAGTAGCATATGCTGAGACGTGTATGGGCAATACTTATCACGCAACTAATATTACTTCAGAGTTATACGCACTCCGAAAGGGTCTATCAATGGCTTATGTTAATAACCTGACACCCTTTGAGATAGATATAGATTGTAAAGAAATGATCCACTTTCTAGATAATGACCACTTTCTAGGTATAAAAAATCGTTTCTTTTACTTTGGTTTACATTCCCTATACTTGCTCATGTTTTATTGATATGCACTAGTTTTGATTATCCTCTACCAGAGGTAGTGTTGACAAGGATACAAAGGAGGCTATACTGCAACTGTTGGGGTATGAGATGGGCGAATTGCCTTTCAAATATCTTGGTCTACCATTCTCTACCAAGAAACTCTCTCGTCAGTGTCTAATAGCTATTTTGTGATCCGATTAATTCATATTCGAGCCCAAGATCATAACTTAGTGATCAATGAAATGACTTGAGAAAGTATTAACATGAATTCTTTACAAGTTGTGATTTCTTTTGATTTGCTCCAAGTTACAAATTGATCCAAACACTACTGTTATAAAAAGGTGTTAGCTTCTTCAAATGTGACTCAATTCTCAGGGCTACCATACTCTACTAGTAACTAAAATATTTTGTTATTGTACTTTAACAATTGGTGAGATGTGATATACCATAAGTCCCCAAATATCTTTCCAGAGAAAAAAATTTAGGGAATAATGTTATAATGATATGATCTCTTTCTCCAGTACTTCATTCTCAATTATTTCAATTTGGGCTCTCCTTTATAAATTCATTTTTCCTTATTTAGTCACTTTAAGAACTGATACTGTTTTTCGATATTCCCCACTCCACTTTCTTATTGGACTCTTAAGTCATGAGTTACATCAATATAACTCATCCAACAACAACAAGTGTCATAGTACCATGTACTCTCAGATTTGAACCATTTCTTAGAATGAAAAAAATCATATTGGGAGCGTCGTTCCTAGAAATGGTGCTTGCAATGCACGACTCCCTAGAAATGAGTTCAACAACACACGAATTTAGATTTAGTCGAATTTCAATAAAGATACCAAACATGAATATGAGGAGATTTAACATCACTCTCAACTATATATGGGCCAAGAATCGTATCTTCATTTTAAAAATTATAAATATTTGATCAATTTCTTTCTAAATTTGGAAAAAATATTATCGTTCAGGTGGACCTTGAACCCATAATTTCTGTGGTCCCTTTTCCGCTCCTATATAAACCACCTTTTCCTTGTTCCATTTCCCATTCCCTTCTCAATATTCAGTATACACATTCTAAGTATTGGTAATATTATCTATAATTCATCGTTACTCGTATGGAAAGAAATAATCACTTGCGTCGTCTAGTTGCCAGCATTAGGCAGTCCCTTTTCAATCAGGTTCCTCTCTTTCTTTGTCTTCATTTCCTAATTATTAGGGGCGGAGCTACATTATGTGATTTTTCAAAATACCTTTCCTACTAACCGTTGCTTCAAAGTAAGAAAAATTGGCTAATTTTATTCTTGAACTATTTGAAATGAGACAGCTTTAATTACGTGCATGGGTGCAAAGATATGTTGGTGATCAATTTATTGAGTTGGAAGAGCTACAAGATTATACTGCTCCTAACTTTGTAAAGGAAGTTGTTACTTTGTTTTATAATGATTCTGCTCGTTTAATCCATAACATTGACAAATCATTGTTAGTTCTTTTTCTCCTAAACGTATATAATATACTGATTAATATATTAATGATGACCTAATTATTAATTAATTATGAAGTTTCTTTTAGGGAAGAGCATCCTCTTGATTTTGCAAAGTTTGACAACTATATGCACCAGTTCAAGGGCAGTAGTTCAAGGTTAGAAATTAACATGATGCTTAAATAATAAACTAGAACTTCTTATAATTAATGAAAATGATAATCCCCTTTAATTTATTTTTCATGACTAATTGTATGCAGGATTGGAGCGAAGAAGGTTAAAATTGAATGTCCATTGTTCATGGAATATTGCAGAGCAGGAAATGTAGAAGGGTAATCTTCATTATAAATAAATTTTACGTATATAATCTTCATTATCAACATATATAATATGATCAGATTAGTTTTTAAAATCCAATATCAATTATCAGTATTTACTCCTAGATAATATTACGAAGTTTACACTGTAAAATTATTTCAAACCCCATGACAATGATTATTTTTTATTATATAGTTAAATTGTGATTAATTTGTTCGCACTATTATTACTAGTAGAGGTAGAAACGTATGCAGGGATAGAAAAATTGAAAGTCTCAACCTGCCCCCGGTGGGTAAAATGTAACGCGTATCCAATGACCTTGAAAATGAATAGTTTTGAATTTTTTACTCTCGCTTTCCGGCCCCATGAACAATATTTCATGTTTAATTACTTTAATGCTATGAAACTACATTTATTCCATCTCCTAATTATTATTGTTAAGCTTTTCATCAATTTATTTGAAACTATTAACTATTAACGAACAAATTGAGAGTCAATTTTTGTTACACAAAAATGTCTTTAATTGTGGGGGAATGTTCATTAATGTAGACTAGAGTGACTTTTTTTGTCACGACCCGATTTCTCGAGTCATGATGGCGCCTACCAACCCGCCAGTAGGCAAGCCAAACCCTGTCCCGAAACTTGACAGTAATGGGATTCAGGGTGAAAACTAGCCTCATCTAAGCGAAAGCATAAATAAAGGAATACATAGGGGAAAGGCGGAAGCGAACCCAAACTATATACAATAAAGATACCACCTAGAACCTGCAAGTCACAAGTGCAGAGCTACTACAAAATGAGTACAAGTCCCAAGAGGGGAACACCGAAACAAGACTATTTCAAATGCAAAAGAAAAGAAAAAATATATAAATAGAAGGAGACAGGTAATTGCAGAACGCCATGTGCTCACCCTCGCCTCCGGAACAAACTGCAGCAAGCTCGGTCTCAATGCAGATAGCTGGTGCTCGGACCTGCATCACGAAAATAGATGCAGAGTGTAGCATGAGTACCAACACAACAGGTAACCAGTAGGCATCATAGGCCGACTGAGCAAGAAAGGTAAAAACAAAGTGAAAGGATAGAATCTACAACAACAGAGGTCAAAGGAAATAAGCACAAAGCTAACCGGTAGCAGATCTAAGAGTACTTAAACTAAACCTAACTAGCCCCCCATAAGACCTAGAAGGTACACCCAAGCACAGACAAACAAAACCTGAATGGACTCCCATAAGCCTGACAGGTATACGTAATAGCTAAATCTACGAGATCAAAGGAAAACCCAACTGCGAACCGAAACCACCAACCAACTCAACCGAACGATCAACCAACACCAACCCAGTCAAAAATATGACTTCCAAATTGGGGTGCCCATCTTGATAGAAACTCTCAGGGGCCTTGCCCTAGCCAGCAGAGTACCAAGGGGCATAGCGACTCCTCCAAGGCCCTAATATACAATTTCCCAATGAACTAACACTCCGGGGGCCCTGCCCTAGCCAGACGAGTGCGCGGGGCATGTCAACTCCGAAGAGGACCTCATATAACTCATATCCAATTGCCCAGCCAGCTAACAATCCGGGGGCCCTGCCTTAGCCAGACGAGTGCGCCAACTAACACTCCGGGGGCCATGCCTTAGCCAGACGAGTGCGCGAGGCATATCAACTCCGTAGAGTATCTCAAATACCAAACCAATATGGGTCACCGTCCACCACCAACCCATCACCATAGAAACGATCTCGAAACACCTAAAATCTCAAGAAAACACAACGCCTCCGATAACACATCGGCACCATAGAAATGGGGAGAGAAGCCAGAATGTCACAACAACACAAAGCCAAAGCTAGGCTCATACTATCAGACCCAAGTCTGCTATTCCGGTCTACAAGGACCTAGTCCATCCGAATCCACATCGGATACATACCAAAGTCAAACAGGTGCATGTGTCTAAGGCAAAACTAGTCTAACCTATACTAAGGCAAGAAACATGCTCCAACATAAATAAACAACCAACCAGATAAACCACATGCATCAACACCCAAACCACCCCTCCGCTAGAAAGATACTACTCCCAAGACAGCCTGAAAATCAAGCCTAAAGCATGGTTTCTGAGAAGAAGAGAAGAAATACTAGTTCCCCACCCCAGATTCACACAAATCAGCATGCATTCACACAATCCAGCTCAATCCAAAAAGAAGGGAAGTCGTAACCTACCAGAAGGCCGACCACACGCGATCTAAGTCACTCCGCTGGAGCTTTTCCCTTCTGAACGGCCTCAGATTGCTGCCACGTTAACAAAAATAGAATTACAGCATCAGTACGGTCGTTTAGACACTAAAATCAACAAAATCTGAGACAGACCAATTTATGAGTCAAAATTGGGAAAAGTGGGACCCACTTCGGAAATTCAAATATTGACTTCGTGAAAAGGTCCCAAACCCTCCCCCGAGCTTGTGTTCCAAAATGGAATACCTCTCGGGGCTCGGATCAGCTGACAACCCAAGAAATCAAAACATGCAAAACTTTACACAACAAGCCTATGGCGGCCACTTACGCCTCAAATTCATGAGAATCAGAGGTCACCCAATGCTATCCGAACAATAACCCACAAATCCTACGTAATTTTGAACACCTGGGACTTTGAATCACCAAAAACCGATGAGAAACGAGAAAAATATCAACTTTTCAAACTAACAACAACAATGAACCCGAATGTCCCTTTTAAACTAACTGCCAGACTTGCTGATCTCCGCGAACGAGGCCAGAGGCTCGTGAACGTGGATGGATAGAAAACAAACTTCTGTGAATGCGGCCAAGGGCCCGTGAATGCGGAGGGAAAGAATCCACACCTCCGCGAACGCAGAGGCCTATCCGCGAACGCGGAGTGAAAGATTCCTAGACCTCCCATTCCTCTGTGAATGCGGAGCCTTATCCACGAACGTGGGGAAGAGAAACATAGACCTCCCCAAATGCGGAACCAGGACCGTGAACACGGAGAAGGAATGGGGTACTTGGAATTCGTTCAAAATTTCCACACGAGGTTGTTTTGACAAAAAGTGGGCCCCACACCCAAAGCGCCATTTTAGCCAAATTTCACCAAGGGCCTCAGAATTAGATCGGAATCCCCGGGAAGCATACGAAGGGTCATTCTAGACCAAACTTGACATTCCAGAACTAATCGCGCTGATGGAATTCTCATCTGAGCGCGTTTACCAAGAATGTTGACCAAAGTTAACCTTAAGCCAAATTTCATAGGCTAAAGCGCCAAATGGCCCCACAGTCACACTAAAAGCCTCGGGACTCGTACCAACCATGCTTCTAGCCTAATTTGGCCGCTCCGGACTGATGGAACTGTCAGAATCCTATTTTGAGATCGTTTGCCTGAGGTTATGACCGAAATCAACTTTTTAGGCTTCAAAAGCTCCAAAACAGGAAAGCAGGCACAAAACCCAAATGAACGACCAAGCAACCGAACCTACAGTGCCAGCAAGTCATAAACGACTTGGGGCCGCTACAGGAACGCTCTAAATGATGGGAAGAAGTCATTAACACACAAATGAGGGTCATTACAACATCCACTACTAAAAGAACTTTCATCCGCGAAAGTAACAGTCAAGAAGTACCTGAGGGCTCAAATAAGTCGGGGAACTGTTCCCACATCTCCTGCTCAATCTCCTAGGTAGCCTCCTTGACTGGACGATGCCTCCAACGGACCTTAACCACAAGAATGGCTCTAGACCTCAACTACCTCACATTTTTGGCAAAAATAGCAACTGGCTCCTCAATATTGGTTAGGCAATCATCCAACTCAACGACATCAAACTGGAGCACATAAGACTCATCACGCCCTTCATGGGCGATACTCGGAGGAACACCCTGTCCCCTTGCAAATCTCAGCGGTCGACGCCTGTGATCCGCATAACTTTGGTGTCTACTCTGAGCCGTCTTGAGCCTATCCTGAATCATCCTCACATGCACGAAGGCTTCTTGAAGCAAGTTTGTACCACGCGGCCTAGGCTCTGTAGACTCAAACTATCCAATTGGAGTGCGACAATGCCTACCATATAGAGCATCAAACGGGGCCATCTGAATGCTAGAGCGGTAGCTGTTGTTGTATGCAAACTCTACCAAAGGCAAGAACTAATCCGACTAACCTCCAAAGTACCTAACACAGGCCCGCAACATATCCTCAAGGACCTGAATAGTGTGCTCTAACTGTCCATCAGTCAGCGGGTGAAATGATGTGCTAAGATCGACACGGGTGCCCAACTCCTCCTGAAATACCCTCTAAAGGTAGAAGTGAACTGTGAACCCTGGTCTGAGATGATAGAAATAGGAACACCATGAAGATGAACTACCTCCCGAATGTAGATACGGGCTAACCTCTCGGCACTGAAGAAAGTATGAACTGGGAGGAAGTGTTCTGACTTGGTCAATCGATCCACAATGACCCAAATGCTGTCAACACCTCTAGAAGTCTGAGGCAAACCCACAATGAAATCCATGGTGATATGCTCCTATTTCCACTCAGGAATTAGTAATCTCTGCAATTCACCACATGGCCTCAAATGCTCGGCCTTCACCTGCTGACAACATAAACAACAGAGCACGTAATCTGAGATATCCCTCCTCATACCGCTCCACTAATAATGCTACCTCAAATCACGATACATCTTAGCGGTGCCCAGATGGATAGAATACCTGGAGTCATGGGCCTCGCTAAGGATCAGCTGAATCAAATCCCCAACTTTCAGAACACACAAACGGCCAGCAAATCTCAAAACCCTTTCTGAATCTAAGGTAGCCTGCCCGGCATCAGCTGCCAATACTCTATCTCTGAGTGCCACCAATGACTCATCCTCAAACTGACGACCACGGATCTCATCTAACAGGGATGACTGAACTCCCACATAGGCTAACACCTGACTGGAATCTGAAACATCAAGCCTGATCATCTGATTGGCCAGGGACTAATGTCCAAAGCCAAAGGTCGCTCAAAAATAGAAAAGAAGACTAGACTACCCATACTCACTGCCTTTCGGCTCAAGGTGTCCGCTACTACATTCACCTTGCTCGGATGGTAGAGAATAGAGAGGTCATAGTCCTTTAGGAGCTCAATTTAATGGCGTTACCTCGAATTAAGATCCCTCTAGGTCATAAAGTATTGAAGGCTCCTGTGATAAGTGTAAACTCACAATGAACTCCATAAAGGTAATGCCTCTAGATCTTAAGCGCGAAAACTGTCACGACCCAAGGTACCCTCTAGACGTGACATGGCGTATAAGACCCCGAAAGGCCTCATACAAGCCACTTAGCATACATAATCCAAGATCATAGAATTTAAAGAGTTCAAAAGACAATTTCATATCAAAAGAGTTTACAAAGCATAGCGGAAGTCTAAGCATATAGTCTCAAAGCCATCTAAAACTCATAAGGATAGAAAGAACATTGGGACGTAACCCATACAAGTCTTTAAAGAAAATAACATAAAACTAAATGTGGCTACATCCTCGGACATATGAGGACTCACCAATTCTTCAAGGTCTCTAATATCACGAACTAGCCACGAGAAGATGGAGATGAGCCGGATCCTACACTTATAAGAAAATGTAGGCAAAAGTATGCGTTAGTACAACAATGTACCAAGTATGATAACCATGCACAAAATCATTAGGCATGCAAAAAGGGACATTTTCATAACATGCAATGATCAAGCCAAACCATGAGAAAAGGGTTAAAAATCATAAGTTATAAATCATGATCAATGCAAGCTTAACATCCTTACTTTACTTCGAGAAATACCTTAAAAGTCACTTTAGTTCATTATTGTGGGAGTTAGCCTTAAACCGACATGTAAGACCATGTGAGTTATCAACATGGAATTCGGTGTCCTCCCTACACCGATAGGGCCATCCTACTTTCCAAGGTAGGACCCTTAAACTTCTAGCTTACGTGGATCCACTAGCTAATGTCTATCTAGACAATCATCATATGGTGGCACATAGCTTATGGGACATGGGGAATCGTCACTCGTCCACTCGGTGCTAAGCATAATTCCCACAGATTAGTCATAAGTCATAATTCATCTTAACTTTAGTAGACATGGCTAATCTCCTCTTCTCTATTATTAGTAGATATGGGTAATCGCCTCTTCTCTATCATTATGGAACATGGGTAATTGCCTCTTGTCTATCATTAGGGAACATAGGTAATCTCCTCTTGTCTACCTTTAGAATAGCTCCTTAAGAAACATGGGTAATCGCCTCTTGTTCCTTTCAAATTCATAGTGTGAGTATTACGTGAGAAACCCTTTCACAACTCAACCACAACATCAATTATGCTTCAATCTCAAAGCAAGTCTTAAAGCATCATAAATTTCAAAATTAATTGCATGATTTCATAAACTTCACCTTTGCATAGTTCATTATAACTCGTAACTTGAAAACCATAGATTTCACATGGATTCATGAGAATTCATCTTAAAACATGCAATTCAAACCTATTTCATGCTTAGAAAACCATAAACAAAGCAATTTGATCATTGTTGAAAGAGCCCACATAAAAGAGGAAAATCTTAGTTTTTGATCGAACATGAATACTTTCATAAAGCCATCTTTTGGTCATTCATATATATATCATAGGATCATAACTTTAAAAAACATAACTCGTACATGGGTTCACATTGACTTCATAAACTTCATCTCTTCCTAATTCAACCCATCAACAACTCATAATCTTGGAAATTGGGGAAAATACATGGGTTCATGGGGATTCATCTTAATTCATGAAATTCAACTCAATTCATGCTTCATAGTTCATAAAACAATCAATTAAATCAACATTGAAAAGAACCCATGGTATAGAAGAAAACTCTAACTTCGAAGGATAATTTCTAACTTGAAAAATAGAGAATTTTAGGGACTCTATGGAGGAAAGGGCTCCATAGATGAAGATTATCACACCTCAATGCCAAAACCTTGAAATCAATGGGAGATTAGGAGGCTTGATTTTGAAACCCTAGATTCTTCTTCTTCTCCTTTAAGCTTCTAGAGAGAAATATTTGGAGAGGTTTTGAGAGTAATTGAAAAGTGATTGGGAAGGGTAGGTTTTAGGCTTAAAAGGGTTTATATAGTGTTAGGAATAGTAGGGAACCAACTTAGTTTAGGAAAAACTCATTTGGGGAAAAGACCAAAAGACCCATTTGAAATTTCACCCGACTACCTCACCAATGGTTTGACCTACGGTTGGTAGGTCAACCAATGAGCCATTGGTGCCAACCATAGGTCACACTAGAAGTTGACCAAAACTCCTTCATTAGTCACCCCTAAAATAGTGGCACCAACGGTTGGTAGGTCAAACCACCAACCGTTGGTGGTGGCCGTAAGTCACACTGTTTTCCCCCAAAAATTGAAATTTTTCATTCTTTTCAAATCCAGGGTGTTACATTATCTTCCCCTTGGGAACATTCGTCCTCGAATGAGATCCAAGACATCACAAGGAAGGTAATATCAAGATCTAACAGCCCAACACGCATGCAATCACATAAATGCACATATCCGAGGAGGAAACATCAACTTCAAGCTAAAACATGTTCAAAACATCACCTCATAAGGTCTGTATGCAACTCATGCTCAAATGCACATAAACATGAAAAAATCAATCAACTCAAAATATTAGCTTTTCATGAACATGCATGCATGAGGAAACATGAGAATGACTACGACACATGAATCTTAAAGAGGGAATCATGAGGGCTAAGGCCTCAAGCTAGATCTGAAGGTAGAAGGAAAAAGATAGGGATACTAAGACATCACATCGCCTCCAAACTTTCACATAGCAATCCCAAGCAAGGAGCCTTTCCGAAAATTCAAATGGTCTCACACACCAATTATGAAACACATTATCTCCCCCTTGCGAGCAAACCTCTCTCGTCCTTTCAAATACATCTCCCTCAATCCCAAACATAGAACCAAAGTCTTAACAACCACAAAACCATTGATATAAGTGAACACTTAAGAATTTTCTACAAGGATTTCAAAGTTGACCTTAAGCATACTAACCACACATGAAGTCTCATCATAGCCAACAAATCACCCAACATCAAACAATGCATAACCACAAGCTAAAAGACCATAACTTACCAATTACCGCATTTGGGGAACCCTCATGATCTTGTCGAGCTCGAAGTGCATATGACCTACCTTGTTGCTGGCTACCACTAGATGGATAGGGTTGAGCCTGCCGACGTTTATCTCCCTCATTCCTAGCAACCGAAGGACAATTCCTTATTTTATGATCCATTTTTCCACAACCAAAACATGCATTAGAACTAGCTAGACAATCACCCGGATGACTCCTTCCACACTTCTGACACTCATACACCTTTTTCTTACTAGAACCATACCTTGAGAATAATTACTTCCACCGGACTTTGAATGTGAAAAATCATCATTACCGATCTTTGCCCTCTTCGAATCCCTAGGATTTCCTTAAGCTTCTCCTCTTCTATTTGTTGAGCATGAACCATTAGGCGAGAAATGTCCATATCATGGATAAGCATAGCGGTACCACATTCCATGACCACCATTTCGGACACTCCCGACATGAACTTACTCATCCTTGCCCTCGGATCAACAACCTTAGTATGAGCATATCAAGAGAATTATGTGAACTTCAAAGTATACTCCTTCACACTCATGCTTCCTTGACGAAGATTAATGAACTGAAGAACCTTTGCCTCCCTTATCTCAAGGGGAAAGAACCTATCAAGGAAAGCAACCTTAAACTCCTCCCAATCAAGAGCACCTGCATCAACCGCCCTCTCACTCTTTCATTGTTCGAACCACACTTAAGAAACACCCTTAAGTTGATAAGCGGCCAATTCTGGCTTTTCCACCGGCGTCACACCCATGATCATTAACACCTTGTACACCTCATCAATGAACTCTTGGGGATCTTCTTCAATCTTAGACCCATGAAACTCCAAAAGATTCATTCTAGTGAAGTCCCTCACTCTAGATGCCGCCGTACCCATATTTGGGTTCACGGGAGCCACAACCTCCCTATTGGCTTGAGCCGTCATGGCTTGAGCCAACATTTGAAAAGCAGCCCTAAACTCCGCATTAGTCACTTGTTCGGCTAAAGGGTCGGCCGGAACTTGAGGAGCTTGGGAGGAGCTTCTTGTTTGACATTCTCTCTCGCATTTCTTCTAGCATAAGCCTTTCGAGTAGCCATATACTGAAACATATAGGATAGGGATTAGGAGAGAGACCTATAGAGTTAAACTCTATCACACAGCTTTGGAATAATGAAAGAAGTGGAGTTTCCTAAACATCTTATAGCCTCTCATTCATAAGTGTGGCGCGCTTCACACTCATTAACAAGACTCTACTCCACATGGCTTATGAAACTTCCTAGGACCTTTCTAAGACCTTGTGGTCTGAATACCAAGTTTGTCACGACCCAAGGTACCCCCTAGACGTGACATGGCGTACAAGACCCCGAAAGGCCTCATACAAGCCACTTAGCATACATAATCCAAGATCATAGAATTTAAAGAGTTCAAAAGACAATTTCATATCAAAAGAGTTTACAAAGCATAGCGGAAGTCTAAGCATATAGTCTCAAAGCCATCTAAAACTAATAAGAATAGAAAGAACATTGGGACGTAACCCATACAAATCTTTAAAGAAAATGACATAAAGTAAATGTGGCTATGTCCTCGAACATATGAGGATTCACCAATTCTTCAAGGTCTCTAATATCATGAACTAGCCACGAGAAGATGGAGATGAGCCGGATCCTACACTTAAAAGAAAATGTAGGCAAGAGTATACGTTAGTACAGAAATGTACCAAGTATGATAACCATGCACAAAATCATTTAAACATACAAAAAGGGACATTTTCATAACATGCAATGATTAAGCCAAACCATGAGAAAAGGGTTAGAAATCATACGTTATAAATCATGATCAATGCAAGCTAAACATCCTTACTTTACTTTGAGAAATACCCTTAAAGTCACTTTAGTTCATTATTATGAGAGTTAGCCTTAAACCGACATGTAAGACCATGTGAACTATCAACATGGAATCCGGTGTCCTCCCTACACCGATAGGGCCATCCTAATTGCCAAGGTAGGACCCTTAAAATTCTAGCTTACGTGGATCCACTAGCTAATGTCTATCTAGACAATCATCCTATGGTGGCACATAGTTTATGGGACATGAGGAATCACCACTCGTCCACTTGGTGCTAAGCATAATTCCCACGGAATAGTCATAAGTCATAATTCATCTTAACTTTAGACATGGGTAATCGCCTCTTCTCTATCATTAGTAGACATGGGTAACCGCCTTTTCTCTATCATTATGGAACATGGGTAATCGCCTCTTGTCTATTATTAGGGAACATGGGTAATCGCCTCTTGTGTACCTTTAGAATAGCTCCTTAAGAAACATGGGTAATCACCTCTTGTTCCTTTCAAATTCATAGTGTGAGTATTACGTGAGAAACCCTTTCACAACTCAACCACAACATCAATTATGCTTCAATCTCAAAGCAAGTCTTAAATCATCATAAATTTCATAATTAATTGCATGATTTCATAAAATTCACCTTTGCATAGTTCATCATAACTCATAACTTGAAAACCATATATTTCACATGGACTCATGAGAATTCATCTTAAAACATGTAATTCAAACCAATTTTATGCTTAGAAAACCATAAACTCAAAATGATATTAAAAAATTTTAAAAATAAAGTTAAAAGATATATTTTCACCAAACATCATCAGGCGCCAAAAGTAAGAATTAAAATTCTTAAAAAATAAAACAAAAAACTCTTTGTTTCTTGATACATATCTCGTTTTTATATTGTGCCCTAGCAGCAGCTCTTCTGTAAATCGCTCTTGTCAGCCAACACTTAGCAAAAACATTGTAGTTTCTCAAAACAAGAAAAGCACGGAGTTTGTAGCTCATCACGGCAAGCTCGCTCAAAGCAGAGAAAGCACAGCAATTCGCCCAAATCTATTTTCATCTACTCTAATCGTGGGTATGCCTCCTCTTCTGCAAGTTGATCTTTTTCTTCTCTAAATTTTCTTTGCTCAAGTAACTCTTCATCTTCTTATTCTCTTGCACAATCTAATGGTAATTTATTTGTGCAATTATTGAAATATTATTGAGTTGGGAGTCCTTGTTGAGGGAGTAGTCATGTTTTTAATTTGTACAATATGTGAAAGATTGTGGAGTTGGAATTCCTAGTTGGAGTGTGTATGGTATTTGGCTTGATTGAATACAAACTTTTGTTACTTCTTGTTATATTTCTTACTGCTATATATCTTATGAAATCACACTGCTATGTTCTTGTCGTTGTTGTTGAAACCTTAGTTTTTGTAATCTATTATATTCAATTAGATTTTGGTTCGCAACTAGTTCAAGTTCATCTCTTGTCAACCTCAAACAGTATATGTTCTTTCCTCTTCAATTTACTACATCTACTTTTACTATAATTAAAGTTGGAACAAACTAATAGAAATTTACCAGAGTATATATATTAAGTAGAATATCATATAGGTTTTGAATGTAAATGAGATTCTCTGTCACTTTTGCTATACGCTATCTTAATGGCAGTTCTCGGCTAATCACAAATTTAAGCCAACTCTCAATAAAAATGTTGTAGATTTTCAAAACAGAGAAAGGATAGTTAAAAGAGATGAGTATATATGACTTCGTGAGTGTGAATCCAAGTAGATTTTAGAAAAAAAAAATGAGCCTTTTGTTGTAGCGGATCAAGCATTTCAAGTTTTCTATGCTAATGATAATTCCAAAAAAGGTTGGCATGTAGTGAAGAAGACTCGACCTCGTGATTAAAATGTATAATGATGTTATAGATGACTTAGAAAATCTTTCACAAAAGAAACGAAAAGGAACTAATGATGTAAAGTATCTTCTATTAATTAATATGTTTGTTGTTACCCATTCTGATAGGCATGCCTTTATTATCGCACATGCTGCTTATTGAGGAGAAAAGTCACAAGACCGATTTCTCCTTTTGATTCTCGATCAAGGTCTTTGTATTAGGAAGGAAACAATAATACACTTTAATTATGCCACACTAAAGTTCAACAATGCTTTTAAAAAGGCCCATATTTTGATAATTACTTATTGTTGTATGAGAAAATTATAATTTATAGTACTTTTTGTATAGTTTTGACATTTTGCAAAGCTCAGATTAGTTTGATTCTATCCTTCAGTTCACTGGATAAGAAGTTTACTTATTATTTTTTGTACTTTTGGCTCTTTCTGCAGGTTCAATATAAAGACTGAAAATGAGGATGATCAAGTATGAAGAGTACTATCAGATATTCATTCGTCGCGCTTGGCGCAATTGGAAAGGGACTGGTGCAATTGGAAAGGGATGAGGACGAGCCGACGAGGGCTTAAGTCTTTGACATCAAAAGGGAAATTTCTAACTATGAAATTATGTTCTCAATCTAGTGAACTAGTTAAGCATTACATACAAGAAGTTGAAACAACTAAGTTTTTTCAAAAAAAAAAAATTGTACAAAAGATACAAATTTATTCAACCAAATGACTAATATGTATAGCTAGTCCTTTTGGACTCAAGGACTAGTTTCGGTATTCAGACCACTACTACTACTTTCAGTTGTATATACAAATGGATCCTATAGATAAGTCATAAGACTATAGTATCAAGCATGCCTTCTGATCTACTTTGCTTCTGGACGACTATGTGTAGCTCTTTAGCAATCTCCATCAGAACTATGATTGGCCCTCTACATTTCTGTTGTAACAAGCGGATGTTTCTCTCCGCTCTAGTATGATAGACAATGGCAGCATGTAGAATCCTAGTATGGTATTTTTGGGAATCGTAGCATAGAATACACATAATGTTAACTTAAATACCCCATTTTGTTAATATATCAAATGTTGTTAGTCTTCTTTGTAGGGCTAGCCAGAAGATGAGCTGATGTTTACCAGATTTCCATTTTCCATAGTGAATTTCTTCCATGTAGCTGTAGGATATTGTGGAAGAAATGATTTATAAGAACTCTTTATGTTGAACCCACCACAGTCGATGAATCTGTCCAGTTCAATTCAACAGAGAGTTCCAATAGCTAATAAGGATCTTGCATTCAAAACTTTTTAACCACCCAACTAGATTGTTTTGGTGTAGGGACATCATCTAAAGAGTTTTCTTTGATGTAAAAGTTATGAATCCTTAACTTGTCTTTCTTCTTTGCTATAGTCCCCTGTAACTATAGTATTCCAACCTTGTTCCAATTTGAGAAGTTTAATATATTAAGCCCCATGTCGACTTGGTAGAACAGAATATGTTTTGGTTGAATAGAATAATTTTTTATTGATAACACTTGTAAGTATTGAAAAAACAAACTAAGCTAGCTAGTAGTTGTTCTTACTCACTTATCTCTCTTTTCAGTTATGGTCTGACTACCTTCTAATTCCAAATAGCCTATGTCTTGCCCTCCATGTATGATATCTTACTATTCAAACTACTTCTCATAACATAGTAATGTAGTTTGCTTTCTCCAGGCACTATTGGTAAGGGATGAGAACAAGGACTTAAAAACCTTACCATGTCTTCTAATTAAGGAAAGGGAGTGATACATAAGAACTATATGGTTCTTGAGAAAGAGTATATGCAAGTTAATACTCTATTTCCTTCTTCTACTAATGAAGTTAAGCAATACACCCAAGAAGATGAAACAAGTAAGTTTTTTAATATCTATTGAGATTTTAATTACATATTTAACTGAAACTACTGCTCATAACATGCTAAAGCATTTTTTAATCGAACAAAACAACTTCTTATTATAGTGAAGGACGAGGTGCTATTTTTTTATTACGAAACAATTTCTCATTGATAACAACTTTTTTCTTATCAAACAAAACAACTTCTCCATGTGCTATTGGGAAGGGACAAGTCAAAGGACTTAACAACTGTACTATGTTTTATGGTCAAGGAATGATATTAAGCAACAAAAGTTCGACCACATGTGGGCAGCTATTTATGGTAGCAAAGCACTCATATTTTGATTATTGTAGGATAAATTTAAGATTGTTGACTAGATTGATCATCTTGATCATATATTTCGATGAATGAATGAGTTATGAAAAAAAATGGAGAGGATACTTTCATGCTACACTTGTCAAGAATAAGTCAATCGTACAGCCTCTTAAGAATATTCCAAAGGGAGTAGGCAAGAAGGAATGGGAGTGGGTTCGTTAAGGAACATTTTTGTTCCGAAAGTTTTCAAGTAAGCCTAGTGATTTAATACTCAATTTTCCAAGCATCTACTTAGCAGCTCATCGTGATATTTAGATATGAAGCTTTTTTGAACTTGGTAACTTTTCTTAGACATGAAACTTTTAATTTGCGATATTGGACTTTAGCTTGTCTTTGAGCTTCTATTTTGCATCTTTGTGTCAAACAGAATGGATGGTTTTGTGGTGGTCATGTATTAATTTTGTTTTGCTCATAATTAAAAATACAAGCGAGAAGTAGTAGAAATGCACAATACCGAGCTAAGTAGAAGATGTTTCATCCTATTGGTAGCAAGCCTATTAGAGAGATTATTTATAAGTGTTATTTGACATGTTTCTATTTGATGAAGGACAGGAAAGATGGAAACCCACGATATCAGCCATTTCAACTGAATGACCACTGGCATATTTTGCTAACCAAGTAAGTGAGCATATACCCATATTGATTTACGTATAGTCGTTTAAATAGTTATTGTAAGGCTGAACTGTTAGGAAGCTAATAAGATGGTCGATTGTGTTTGAATGCTCTCTTCCCTTGTGCGGTCCTTTGCTGGGTGATTTTATTCTCTTAGCTGGTGGTTGTATGATTACCTATAACCTTTGGCTCTCAGTTATTGGACCAATGATTTATAGCTCGAGTTATTTGCGTCATGATGCATATCTATGCCTTGGTTTTGTGAGAACAGTTTAATGATGTGATTGAAAGAAAAAACCTAGTTCCCTAACTACATACATACTGAAATAGCTAATGAAAAACTAGGTCCATGTTAATAGGTATGATTGAACATGATCATTGTGCAAGAATCATATAGATATGATTCATGATACATAGCTGAAGTTGGTTCCTCTGTCTTTTATTTTCTGCACAGCTATATGTACTTGTCTTTTTCATCTATTTTTTATTTTCAATACAACTGCACGTTACGTCATCTTCCACTGTTTTTTATTTTATACACAGTTGCACACACATCTTCTTCTGTTTTCTATTTTTTGTATATGTGCGCGTGCACATTTTTTATTTTCTGCACAGCTGCGTCCGCACATCTTTTATTTTATGCATAGCTACGTGCACACATTTTTTTATTTTCTGCACAGCTGTACCTAATCATACTCTTTGATAAGAACATAGAAATGTGATTTCATAAGATATACAGTACTCCCTTAACTAGAATTCTAACTCAATAATCTTTCAATGGTTCCTGAGAGTTGGCTTAGATTTGCGATTTATTGAGAGCTGCAACTATGATAGAGTATAGCAACTCCAGTATAGTATTCCCGCAAAGAGATAAACAAACTTGATATTCTTTCACCTATCCTACTACATCAAGACATATAAACTTAAAAATTATAGATGTTTTAGACTTCTGATACACTACCGAATGGACACTTGAAGTTCTAATAGAAAACTCTGGGAGGCAACCACAATTTAGAATTTAGTGAGGCTGCTATGAGAAAGGAAAAAAAAATACTGCCATTAAATGGCAATCGAAGATAACAATGTGATGAAATCATTGTGTCCAGTACTCTCATTTGTTTTTATCTCCGAACACTACATCAAGATGTATAAACTTGAAAATTATAGACGTTTTAGACTTGTGATGTAGTACCAAATGGACACTTGAAGTTCTATTTTTGTGCATCATTGGATGGTTTTCTTAGCTTATTATTTGTAATGAAGCAACAATGTCTGTCTTTTAGTAAGGTTTTATGTTTTTTTGGTACACTTCTTGTATCTCGAACATTTTTGTCCTTATTTGATGAAAAAGAAAAAGAAAAATAAAGCTCGAAGAATGATTTGTAAAAGATATAAATCTTTTTTTTCTAGAAGATGATCATAGTTCAATGGATATCTATAATGTTTAACAGTGAAGAAACTCTTCGTTGCAGCAAATTATGTGATAATGAACATTGGAGCTATATTAAAACATTTTTAATGAAAATGACTAAAATGGTTACTTGATCATGGCGATTGTTCTAATTCAAGGGGTCAGCATGGAAACTTATTCTTGCATTTGTGATAAAAATTTGAATTATTGGTTAATGCATCTCAAAACTTTCCTATTTATTTTTTTTACATCCTTGCAACTTGTTCATGTTTCTGGATAACTCTTGGCGAATTTTGGAAATTGAAGTTACAAGTCTAGATGCAAGTTTAGAAGATGCACAAGACCAATATTATTGTGCTATGAAAGTTATGTAAAACATGATGTCATAGTCTAGCTCGAGATGTTTATTACCTAAGTTTTGTTTGTTAAGAAAATATTGAAATCTAAGTTTTGTTAACCAATATATATCAGCATTTTGTATGGAGATTTCAGTAGCAATCTTATATTTATTGATAAAATTTTAAATTTTATGATATGAAGCTCTAAAACCATTCGTGGTCAATTAGAAACGAGGTACTTTCTCGTCCCTAAAGATTCATTTAGGATGAGGTATTGTTTTCTTCCCTAAAGTTTTATCTAGGACGAGGTAGTTGCTTGTCGCAAAAGTGATTTAACGACCAGAAAATAAGTACATTTCGAAGAAAAAATCATTTATTTGGGACGAGATATGTAGTCTCTAAAAGTGTTTTGGCGACCAGCATTGTTTTCGTCTCTATAAACATTTAACGACCAGCAAATATATCCCGTCGCAATTAACTTTTAGCGAAGAAAGCTATTAGGACGGGGGCGACCAGCCTTTTCCCATCACAATAGAGCATTTGGGACCAGTTTTGAACTTTTAGGGACCAGATTTCTCTTCCTTAGAGGCTGCTTTTTTTGTAGTGTTTGGCTTGTCTTTTGCTTTTAACATAGTCTTGTTTCGGTGGTCCACTTTTGGGGCTTGTACTCTTTTAGTAGCTCTGTACTCGTGACTTCCCGGTTTTGGGAGGTATCTTTTATTGTATATAGCTTTTGGGTTCGCTTCCGCCCTTCCGTTATGTGTTCCTTTTATTTATGCTTATGCTTAGTTGAGGCTAGTTTCCACCCTCAATCCCATTACTATCAAGTTTCGAGGCAGGATTTGGCTTGCCTACTGGTGGGTTGGTAGGCGCCATCATGACTCGAGATATCAAGTCGTTACAATTAATGACTTAATTGATTCCTTGCATGATTGTGTTTCTTTATTGAATCCATATATTTGTGATAGTTGAGGTGATTATATATCATATCGACATTTGATTGATTGATATACATCATCATCCCCTTTTATTGAAATCATATTGTACACATGCATTGACATGAGATTGAGTATGAGTTGGGCACGTGGAGATCGTCCGTGCTGGAGATTTTGAGATGTTATGATTATAATTTGGGTACGTGGAGATCATCCGTGCAGAAATTGTTTGATTTTATGGTAGTGCTTTGAGATCGTCCACACAGACATGTGGAGATCTTCTGTGTCGGTATATGGACCTCGCGAGTCCACCATGGGTCATGAACTCTCTATGTATTTCTGAGAAGTATCATGTATATACGGTTGAGAGAGTACATTACATCTGAGGCATATCATTTCATGGTGTCGCATTGCATTGCATCTCATTACATCCCCATTCTTGTTGATTATGTGTTTTATTGGTGATTGGACATTTCGTGATAATTGATTATCCCTATTTGATGACACTTGTTTGATCAGTATAATGTAGCCTCATAAAAGTAAAAAGATGAATTTTCTTATATGAACTCCTGTCACTACTTTTTCATTGTCGATCTCTGAGATATATTAGGTACACATGGTTTCATACTCATACTACACTTGTTGCACTCTTTTGTGGTGCAGATTCAATTTCAAAAATGAGTGCATCCCGTGGAAATTTTTGAGTCCGAGCTTGGAGTTGTGGTAAGCTGCTTGGCTGTTCCGTGGCCCACACCTCCCTCTATCTTATAACTTATTTTGTTGTTTTAGTATTCACACAGGATATTTCTTATGTTTAGACTTGTCATTTTAGTTTCAGACTTGCACCATATTTTAGAAGCTCTTGTACTTATGACACCAATTCTTGGGTGGTATTTTTGTTTTCCTCATTTCGTATTTATGTAGGACTTAGTGTTGAAGATATTCTACTCGTTGTTTACTTTTCACCTTATTTACTTAGTTAAATTGGTAAAACTAGTGGGTTGACTTACCTATCAGTTGGGAACATAGGTGACATCACGACATATGAATTTGGGTCATGACAATTTGGTATCAGAGCCCTAATTTCATTGGTCTCACTAGTACAAGAGAAATGTCTTGTAGAGACTTGCGGATCGGTATGATGACATCCATACTTATCTTCGAGAGGCTATAGGATATTTAGGAAACTTATATCCTTTTATTCCTTATCGCGCGCACTTGACTTTGTTGAAGCTTTATTCTTGTTGTCTTATTCTCTCCCAAATGATGAAGACTCATGGATTCATGATCAAAGATCTAGAGCTTGTACCCACACCCACTGCTAGGTTTATTGAATGAGGTAGATGTAGGGGTGAGGTCAAGTTAGAGGTTGTGTTGCACTACATTTGGCTAATAGATCAGACTAATAGGAAATATTAAAAAGGGTTAGGATGATGAATTCTCTAACTTATACTAGTAACTTCAGCGAGAATACGTATGAATTTATATATCGTTTCATGAGAGGTTGCATAATCTTGGATTTGTGGAGTCCCATGGAGTTTACTACACAGTGTTTCAAATTATTGGCCCTACCAAGTAGTGATGGAGATATTACATAGATAGTAGACCAATCGGATCACCTCCGCTATCATAGACTCAGTTTACTCAGGTGTTTCTAGATAAATTTGTTTCACACAGTGAGAGAGAGCTCAAGAGGGCCGAGTTCAAGAATTTGTAGCAAGATGGTATGTTAGTCACAGAGTATAAGGTTAAATTCAATGCCTTGTCTAGGCACGCTTCGATAATATTTCCCACCGAGGCTGAGTTAAGGGGTTGATTATTTCGATTCGTGTGGGAGTTTCTCAGGTTACCACTTCTGGTATTCCATTTCAGAAGTTGCCAATGAGTTAGAGATGATTCAACGTGTGAGATTTAAGTAACATGAGGGCAAGAAGGTTATCACTTGAGTAGGATATGGTATGCAAGTAGCTTGATTTGCTTGTACATATTTTTACTTTTGTTGAAGAATTCATAGTGGTAGATCGAGTATATCGGTCGTGTATAGTTACTTTGTTGGGATATGATAAGTGAATTTGAAGGACTTATATGTAATGAATTTTTTATGTTATTCTTAGAAGGAATTGATTATCTCCTTATCACGCAATTTTGAATTGTCATGATAAAACAATTACATTAGCTATGCTTGATATTCCTATGGTATAATGGAGAGGTTCTCTTAGTCACTCTCCAAAAAGGGTGATGTCATTTATTAAGGCTCGTCAATTGATAGAGAGAGGATGTTTGGCTTATTGGGCACATATTTGAGATACTAGTGTTGAGACTCTTATGCTTGAGTCTATTCCGATTATGAATGAGTTTTCTGAGGTTTTTCCAGTGGAGCTACTAGGTCTTCCACCTGATTGTGATATTGATTTTTGTATTGACTTAGAACAAGACACTCAACCTATTTCTATTCCTACTTATCGTATGGCATTGACCAAATTAAAGGAGTTAAAAGAGCAGTTGCATGATTTGTTGAGCAAGGGGTTCATTAGGCCGAGTGTATCTCTTTGGGGTGCTCTAGTTTTATTTGTGAATAAGAAGGATAGATCTATGTGTATGTGTATTGACTATCGACAGTTGAACAAGATTACCATCAGAAATAAGTACTCGATACCTCATATTGATGATTCATGTGATCAGCTTTAGGATGTTTCATGTTTCTCCAAAATTGATTGAGATTCAACTATCACCAAAAGAAGGTTAGGGTAAAGGATAACCCTAAGATAGCTTTCCAAACACGTTATGGTCACTATGAGTTTCTAGTGATGTCTTTTAGGATGACTAATGCCCTAACAACTTTTATGGACTTGATGAATGGGGTGTTAAGACCGTACTTGGATTCCTTTTTAACTGTCATCATAGATGATATATTGATATATTCTCGTAGTAGGAGAAGCATGAGCATCATTTGAGGATTGTGCTTGAAATTCTGAAGGAGAAGAAGCTCTACGCAAAGTTTTCAAAGTGTGAGTTTTGGCTTAGTTAGTTAGCATTCTTGGGACATATAGTGTCCAAAGAGGGTTTATGGTGGATTCTAAGATAATTGAGACAGTTCGAGATTTGGGTCAGACCTTCTTTAGTTATTGAGATTCAGAGTTTCTTAGGCCTTGCGGGTAATTATCGATGATTTTTGGAGGTGTTCTCATCCATTGCATCCCCCATTAACTAGATTGACCCAGGAGGAAGTGAATTTCTAGTGGTTTGTAAGAGGTGAGTTTTCAAAAGCTCAAGACTTTATTGGTTACTACTCTAATTTTGACTTTACTCGTGGAGGGAGTTGATTTTATCATATATTGTTATCTTTCTTGGATTGATTTTGATTGTATTTTGGTATAGAAGGGGAAGGTATAGCTTAAGCTTCGAGGCAGCTGAAGTTGGTTCACGAGAAGAACTATCCTACCCATGACTTGGAGTTGACAGTTGTAGTATTCTCATTGAGAATTTGAGGGTATTACTTTTATGGTGTGTATTATAAGGTGTTCAAGGATCATCATAGTCTCTAATATATATTCAATCAGAAATATCAATTTGGGGAAGCAAAGATAATTTTGAGTTGCTCAAGGACTATGACATCAATATTTTTTTTACATTTGAATAAGGCAATGTGGTAGTAGATTCATTAAGTAGAAAGACGATGAGTGTAGAGAATTTAGCTTGTTACAGGTGGGTGAGCTTCCTTTGGCTATGGATATCCAGTCCTTATCCAATAGCTTTGCAAGACTTGATATTTCAAAATCTGGTAGAGTTTTGTCTTACATGGAGGTGGGATCGTCCTTATTGGATCAGATTCGGGCTTAACAGTTTGATGATAGAGATTTGTATAATATTCGAGACAAGGTGTTACAAGGAGAAGCCAATGAGGAAATTCTTGATGGTTAAGGAATGTTGAGGATAAAAGATCGTATTTATGTTCTTTGGATAGGTGAGTTAACTAGAATGATCATGGAGGGTGCCCATAGTTTAAGGCATACAATTCATCTGAGGTCTACTAAGATATATCGTTTATCAACAGAGTGATGTTTGAACACCAAAAACTTTAAGGTGGTACTTAAAGGATGCCCATACTAGAGTTGAAGTGGGAAATGATTTCTACGGACTTTGTGGTAGGGTTGCCATGGACCTTGGGTAAGGGTTGATGTTATTTGTGTCATTGTGGATTATCTCGTGCCTACTATTTATAGTTTAGTGAAGTTAGTTCAATTCTACATTCGGGAGATAGTTTGATTACATGGAGTGCCCATACCTATTATTTCATGTCGAGACACATAATTTATATCTCATTTTTTATGGTCTATGCAGAAGGAGTTGGGACTCGGGTGGATCTTAGTACATCCTTGCATACACAGGTTGATAGTCAGTTGAACGGACTATTGAGGTCCTTAAGAACATGTTGTGGGTGCGTGTGATCACTTTGGTCGTTATTCGAGATAAAGTTTTATTTTTAGTGGAGTTGCATACAACAACAATTATCATTCGAGTATTGAGTTGGCACCACTCGAGGCATTGTATGGTAGGAGATGTGGATCTCTAGTTGGTTGGTTTGATTCATTTCAGGTTAGGCTGTGGGGCACATATCTTGTTAGGGAGTCCTTGGATAAGGTTGAGTTGATTGAGGGTAGGCTTCTCATGGCTTAGACTAGACAAGAGAGTTATACAGATCAGAAGATTCTTGATTTAGAGTTAATGATTGGAGAGCGGGTTCTATTGAAGGTTATACCTATAAAAAGTTTGATGAAATTTGAAAAGAAGAACAAGTTGAGCCCGAGGTATACTGTCCCTGTCGAGATTGATCAACGTATTGGTGAGGTGGCTACAAGTTTGCTTTGTCACTTGGTTTGTCGGGTGTTTACATTATATTTCATAACTTGATGCTAAAGAAGTTTCATTTAGGATGGTGTGTATGTGATTCAATTTTACTTGATTAGAGTTTTACTTTTGAGGAGAAGCCGGTAACTAACATGGATGGAAAAATTCAAAAGTTGAGGTCAAAAGAAGTTATTTCAGTAAAGGTTCAAAGGAAGGGTGGAGAGGCTAATTGGGAGAGTGAGTTGGACATGTAGATCAGATATTCACATTTGTTTTAAGCGTTAGTTACTTTTATTCTTTTACCGTTCGAGAATGAACGTTAGTTTTAGTGGTAGATGATGTAACGACCCATTAGATCATTTTTAACACTAGAATTTTTTGACTCTTCCTGTAAAATTTTAAATGGAAATTTTGAAATATTTGGTAACTACGATTATTTAGTTAACGGATATTTATTAAATAATTAATATAGTTGATAGTTAATGGGCCAAGTTTAAAATTTATTTAAGGAAAAATTACTAGAAGAAATACTTTTTAATAAATAATTACTTATTTTAGTGATACTTTTTATTTATTACCATTTATAGCAATACATAGCAATATTATGATAATTCTGCACTTTGTATTAAAAGTGAATTATATATGTAGTATAGATGTATTATAAGATGTTTTAAAACATATCATACTTGTTTGGTAAGAACATTGACACAATGTATTATAAGTGTATTAAAATGTGTGATAAATGTATTACCCATCAATAAAATTTGTATTATATGTGTTTTATAAATTGTTCTCTTTAATATGTATTAAAATTGTATTATAAATGTATTATAAGTATCAAAGTGAAAAAAATGTTATTGCTATAAATGGTAAATATTTTTTTAATATAGTATATTTTTGTAAGTTTCCCTTTATTTAATATCCTTTATCACTTGGCCCATATAATTAAATTAAGTTAGTTAGATTTGCCACTTTTAATACCTAATTATTTTATTTTAAAAAAAAAGGAAAAGAGATAGGAGAGCACAAGTATACTTGTGCGGACGAACAAAGAGGGATGAAAAACAACTTCAGGTAAAAAGAAATTAGAATTTTCTTGATCCTTATATAGATAATAGTGACCTTAGTAGTATTATTAATTTAATGAGTTAGATAGGTAATTTGAAAGTGCAAGTTGGCAGTGTGTATCGTTTCTCTTTCACGTTTTGGGGTGGGGGGGCAACATGTTATATGGTTGTTGGCTAATGATTAGTATAGGTTGGAATGGGGACAAATTAGTGATTCATTTGGAGGGATATACTGATGAAAGAGGAGCAGCCTTTTGGTACATGTTGTCGCCGCCACTGGTTTTGTAACTAGTGGCTTCACTTCAAATATTATTGATGGTTTATTATATTATAAATTTAGTTTTTTTGTTATATTAAGATAGATAATTAAATATTAGGTGTATTGTATTATATGAAAACCATTATAATTATTATATTTTGGTAATTGAGACTTAACCGTAGGCTTAAAATTTAGAAATATGAGTCTTGACATATTTAGTTGGTACTAAATTAGGAGCTTGATTATAGATTATGGTGAGTTTTTGGGTCTAGGCTAGACCTATAGTAATATGAGTGTCTGTGGACTGTAACGACACGCTAGGTCGTTTTGAGCACTAGAACTATTTCGACTCTTCCCGTAAAATTTAAATGGAAATCTTGGACTATTCGTTTAACTACGGTTATTTAATTAGTGGGTAAATCTTAATTAATTATTTTAGTTGGTGGTTAACGCGTCAAGTCCATAATTCATTTAATACCCTATGTTACTTGGCCAATATTATATATATAAAAATAAATTATAATTAAACCTTTGTGGCGACACACAATCTTGAAGAGAAACCGTGGGTGCCATAGGTAAAAATCTCTTTTAAGGAAATCAAGATTGTGAATTTGAGGGAATTTTAATCCTTCTTGAAATTGTAATATACATTTATAACATTTGGGAAAGATTTTGATTGGTGGGTATATATATGTATGTAATAGAATGGACGCTGGGGTTGGAGGGTTGTTTCGATGCTAGGGTAGTATAGAGTTAGTGGTAGTTACTGTAAGCATGGAATTCAATTTTTTTTAAAGATTTCCTTTGTACGAATAAAGTAATAAGGAAGAATCCGATTCGTTCCTTTAAATCTATAATCTAATTCTAATAATTAGACATCCCTTTTTAAGTGTAAAATCTTGAAATCTACATGCTTATTTACTGTTAAATATGACAAATTCGGTGTGATTTTATTCGTTCCCACTTATTTTCAAAGACAATGGTCCAACAGTTGCTTCCTATAAGTCGATTATGTGAGATATATTGGGGTTTACAACTAATGGGCAATTTAGTTTTAATAAAATTTCAATTTTGTTCTTATGGACCTGGATTCAACTATTTTATGAGTTTTAGTGTCTAGGCTAAGAATAGAGAAAATGGTCTAAAACCCCTCTAATCTATACCCGAAATTTCAACTACACACTCCAACTTCACGGGTGTCCTATCACCCCCTTGAACATTTTAAAAGTGAAATATATACTCCCTTAAAAAGTCATACCCAGATTTATGTTAAGGAGTGATATACACTCGCCTGCCACATAAGATTATATTATCTTTTTCATAAAAAAGATATTGTTCTGTCTTTATTTTATGTTTTCCTTTTATATTTTCTTTTATCTTTTTCTCTTTTGTTTTTAATCATCTTTTCACTTTTCTTTTCTTTTTCTTTAACAGTAACTCCATTAATATAAAACCCAGAAGCACAGTAACTTCTTCTTTCTTTCTTTTTCTTTCTATTCTTTCTATATCTTTTTATTTTATTTTCTTTTTCATGATTTTAGTGAAGTTTCATTCAACTGGTAATGATAATATTGTTGAATCGAATTTGAGGCTGCCAACCGGAGAATTAGAAGACGACATATTTGATAAGTTTGTGTGGTCAGTTAGTTTTCGAAAAGTGGGTGACATATTGAAGTTGGAGATGATAGCAAAATCCAAAGTGAATTTGTGCTTTGAGGTATAGAAAATTGTTTTTGCTATTTTTAATATGGTTGCTATGGTCACTGTCTACAAAAGGTGTTTTTAGTGTTTCAGCACGAAACTAATCTATCCGTCTCACTTTTAAATATTTCTTAATCTACTATTACTCAAAATTATGATAATCAGAGGGTTTTAGATCTGGAAATAGAAGGTGGACATGGCGACATGGCAGCTGCAAAATTGGTGGTGTGAAATTGAATAATTGAAGTTCATGATTAAAACTTAAAAGAAGGGGAGTCGATTTCTTCTAAGAAAAAAAAAGAGGAAAGATATAACATTAGTGATAACTGAATAGTGAAGTAAGTTCATAACATTCTTCGGTGACTTAAATCCGGCGAAGTGTTAAAGAGAAAAAAAAAAGACAAAGAAAATTAAAAAAAAAAAGATAAATAGAAGTAAAAGATAACATAATTTTAAAAAAATAAATCAGAAACTTAATATGAAAAAGGAAAATTACTTGCAAAATTAAAGTTTTAATAAAAAAAATCGTCTCTCACTCTCTTTGAGAAAGTGAATACACTTTCTTTGCCACCTCAGCATATAGGGTGAGATTAATTCCATTTTTAAAAAGTTCAAGGTGGTAATAGGATTTCCGTAAAGTATAAGTGTGTAGTTGGGAATCCGGCTATAAGTTGGGGGGGGGGGGATTTTGGCCATTTTCTCGCTAGGAATATAATGTATGGGTGTCTACAGACTTGTTTACTTATGAATAATATATATTTGATAGATTGGGAACATTCTGAGGCTTTACGAAAGGGAAAGGCAAAATTTTGAGGATTTGTGACACGTGTTCGACATCCGAGGTATGTTAAGACTTTCAGATTTCGTTGAAGGACATTTTCCTAATTAAAGATTAAAAATGAAATACACAATGGGTAAGGGCGAAAGATGGGGGTATCGTACCAATGGTGTGACGGCATTGGTACCACACCATTGGTACGAGTACTAGTGTTATAAAGGGAAAATTTATCACTATAGAATGCGGATTGTAATTTGAGAATGCCAAAGCATATAGGCATTAGATGATGTATTATTGACTTGAATTATTTTCTGCGATTGTGTTTTTAATTGAACTCGTATGGTTGTGTTAGCTGAGGTGATATATATCATATTGATATTTGATTGATTGAGATGCATCATCATCCCTTTTCATTGAAATCATATTGTACACATGCATTGACATGAGATTGAGTATAAGTTGGGCACGTGGAGATCGTTCTTGCTGGAGATTTTGAGATGTTATGATTATAATTTGGGCACGTGGAGATCGTCCGTGCGGAAATTATTTGATTTTATGATAGTGCGTTGAGATCGTTCGCACACACGTGAAGATCGTCCATGTCGGTATATGGACCTCACGAGTCCCCCATGGGCCATGAACTCTCGATGTATTTTTGAGAAGTACCATGTATATATGGTTGAGAGAGTACTTGGCATCTGAGGCATATCATTTCATGGTGTCACATTGCATTGCATCTCATTACATCCTTCATTCTTGTTGATTTTGTGTTTTATTGGCGGTTGGGCATTACGTGATATTTGGTTACCCCTATTTGATGAAACTTGACTGATAAGTATAGTGTAGCATTGTACAAGTAAAAAAGATAATTTTCTTATATACTCATGTCACTACTTTTCCGTTGTCGTTCTATTAGACACACTGGGTACACGTGGTTTCGTACTCATACTACACTTGTTGCACTCTTTGTGGTGCAGATTAAATTTTGAAAAAGAGTGCATCCCGTGGAGATTTTTGAGTCCGAGCTTGGAGTATCTTCGAGTTGTGGTGAGCTGCTTGGCTGTTCCGTGGCCCACACCTCCCTCTATCTTATTACTTATTATGTTGTTTTAGTATTCAGGATATATCTTATGGTTAGACTTGTCATTTTAGTTTCAGACTTGCACCGTATTTTAGAAGTTCTTGTACTTATGACACCAATTCTTGGGTGGTATTTTTGTTTTCCGCATTTCGTATTTCTGAAGGACTTAATGTTGGAGATATTCTACTCATTGTTTAGTTTTCACCTTATTTACTTAGTTAAATAGTAAAACTAGTGGGTTGGCTTACCTATCGGTTGGAAACATAGGTGCCATTACGACATGTGAATTCGGGTCGTGACAAATTGGTATCAGAGCTCTAGGTTCATCAATCTCACGAGTACAAGAGCAATGTCTAGTAGTGTCTTGCGGATCGGTATGAAGATGTCCATACTTATCTTCGAGAGGCTATGTCACGACCCAAAATCACAAGTCGTGATAGCACCTATGTTCCCAACCGATAGGTAAGCCAACCCAATAAGTATATCAAGCAAATATCTTACATACTAAGTCTTTTAAATAAAAATGCGAAAAACTGAAATACCACCCCAAGATTTAGTGTCATAAGTACAAGAGCTTCTACAATATTATACAAGTCCAAACTACATCGACAAGTATAAATGAAAAAAATACTCTGCCTGAATACTAAGACAACTTAATAGATTAAGAGATAAATGAAGGTGTGGGTCGTAGAATAGCCAAGCAGCTCACTACAACTTCAAGATGATCCAAACTCAAACTCAATCTCCATGAGGTGCGCTGATACTAGCAACCTAATTTGCACCACAAAAGAGTGCAGCAAGTGTAGTATGAGTACGAAACCACGTGTACCCAATATATCTCATAGACCGACTACGAAGAAGTAGTGACAGGAGTATATAAGAAAATAATTCATTAATTTTACAAGTCAACATTATACTATCAGTCAAGTCTCATCAAATAAGGATAATCAAATATCACGCAATGTCCAATCACTAATAAATCACCTAATCAACAAGAATGAGGGATGTAATGAGATGCAATGCAATGTGACACCATGAAATGATATGCCTCAGATGCCAAGTACTCTCTCAACCATATATAAATGATACTCCTCAGAAATACATCGAGAGTTCAGGACCCATGGGGGACTCGCGAGGTCCATACACCGACACGGACGATCTCCATATGTCTGTGCGGACGATCTCAACGTACTATCATAAAATCACACAATCCCCAGCACGGACGATCTCCACATGCCCAACTTATAATCATAACCAATTCCTCGCATGGACAATCTCCACGTGCCCAAATTATAAACATAACTCGATCTCAACACAGACGATCTCCACGTGTTAGACATTTACTCATACTCAATCTCATGTCAATGCATGTGCTCAATATGATATCAATAAAAGGGGGTGATGTAGCATCTCAATAATTCAAATGTCACTATGACATATAATCACCTCAATTATTACAATTATACGGGTTCAATAAAGAAACACAACCACACAAAAGAAATCAAGTCACTAAATACATCAGCCAATGCCCATATGCTTTGGCATTCTCGAATTACAATATATCATATTATACTAATAAACTTTCCCTTTAACAACACTGGTACTCATACCCAATGCCCATTACATCATTGGTATGAGACCCCCAGCTTTCGCCCTTACCCATTGTCTATTCTATTTTTAATCTTTCATTAGAAAACGTCCCTCTACGAAGTCTAGGAAGTCTTAACATACCTCGAAAGTCGAACACGCGCCACGATTTCTTCAAGATTTTGCCTTTCCTTTTCGTAAAGCTTCAAAGCATTTTCAATCTATCAAATATGTAATCCTCATAAGAATACGAATCTAATGACATCCATATTACTATATTTAGTTTCGGCTCGAAAATCGGGTCAAAAAGTCATCCCGAGCCACTAAATTCGAATCTGAAATTTTCTTTAAGATCATGTTCATCCATAATAAACCAAACTTGCATGTCAAATTTCAGCTAAAATGGATCATTATTCGACCCCCAAATCAAGATTTTATTCTAAGAACTCTAACCCTATATTTTCTTAATTCAGTATAAATTATACACGTTTCTACCCTAAAAATTTGTTCATAATATATAAAAATATCATAGAAAGGATGAGAATAATTACCTTGATACTTTGGGATGAAATTTCAATTTTCCTCCTCTTTTTCCTTTTCTTTTCTCCCTTTCTTTTTTTTTCTGCGTTGTGTTGGGTGGTGCGTTTTTTTTTCCTCTGTTTCTTTCTGTTTGCAGCGTTTTGCTGCTTTATTTTCTTTTTTTTTCCTTTTCTTTTATTTTGGGCTTTGCCCATTTTTTTCTATTTTATTTTATTTTACTTCTTTTTTTCTTTTCACATTATTATTAGCAATAAAAATAATCCTTTATTAAATCTGAAAATTACATCACTCATTCTCACAAGTCATAAATTTTTTATAAAAGCTACTAAAAGGGTTAAACTCAGAAAAATGGGTAAAATTCATAAAACGACTAAGAGGGTCGTTACATCATCCACCACTAAAACACACGTTCGTCCTCGAACGTAAAGAGAAAAAGGTACATAGCGTATCGAATAGTTGAGAATATCTTCTCTGTATGTTGGACTCAACCTTTCAAGTAGATTTCTAACCATTCATCCATAATAACTCTAGAACCTTCCTCAAATGTCAAATTCTTGGTCGAGCTTTGTTGAGTCACATTGAATCACACAACAACCATTAACACACTACTTCTTCAAAATCAAAACATGGAAAACCGGATGAACATCTGATAGCTTAAAAGTCATTTATCCAAAATGTAAAAGTAACTCAAACGGATCAATGAATCTAGGGTTGAGTTTGTTCTTCTTCTTAAACCTCATGACTTCTTTCATTGGCGATACTTTCAACAAAACCTTCCCTCCAATCATGAACTTCAAATCACAAATCTTTCGATCCGCATAACTTTTCTTTTATCCTGGACTGTGAGAAGTCTATCTTGAATCAACTTGACCTTATCTAACAAATTTCTCAAAAGATCCATGCCTAATGGTCTAACCACAAATGCATCAAATCAATGAATTGGAGAACAACATTTCCTATCATACAAAGCCCCAAATAGGACTATCCGGATGCTAGAATGGTAACTATTGTTAAAGCTAATTCCGCTAATGAGAAGAATTGATCCCACCGATCATCAAAATCAATCACGCACACCTACAATACATCCTTCAACACTTGAATAATCTACTTGGACTGACCAAGTGTTTGTGAATGAAAAATTGTGCTAAGATCCATGGAATACACAACTTGTTGTGTATGGACTTCTAGAAGTTAGATGTGAACTAAGTACCTCAGTTAAAAATGATGAAAATGTCCACACCATATAAACACACTATCTCTTGAAAGTAAATTCTAACCATGATAAGTCAAATATCACTGATCTTTCTCGAAGTCTTTGTCAATCCTATCACAAAATTCATGGAAATTAACTCCAACTTTCACTAATGTATAGACATCTTCTAAGTCTAACTACCTAGTCTCTAGTGCTTATACTTTACATGTTGACAGTTCAAACATCGAGAGGCATACTCTACAATGACCCTCATCATTCGACATCACCAATAATGCTTCAAATCTTAATACATTTTTGCTATTCCTCGAGGAATAGAATATTTAGAGCTATGAGTCTCTTTCATAATTAACTTGGTCAAATCACCAACTCTTAAAAGAAAAAATATGATTCTTCATTCTTAAAACACATTTCAAATCTAAAATTTCATCTTTATAGTCATCCTTTAACAACTTGTCTTGAACTATAATCAACTTATAAACTTCAAATTGTCTAGCCTTATCTGATCCACTAGAAGAGAGTGTACCTCAATATAAGCAACAATCCTATCAGGATTCAAAATATCAAGTCTCATAAATCTATTATCCAAGTATTTAACATTTATTCCACTCGCAACAAAATCAAGCTATCCATACTAACTAACTTCTGATTCAACGCATATGCTACTATATTAGTCTTGGTCGAGTAATATAAGATAGTAATGTCATAATCCTTAAGTAGTCATAACCATTTCCTCTGCCTCAAATTTAGATCTCTCTAACTAAAAATATATTAAATACTCACACCTCAACGTGCTCTCTAAATAAATAATACCTCCAAATTTTCAAAGCAAAAATCATTACTATCAACTCTAAATAATGAGTAGGGTAGTTATTCTTCTACCTTCAACCGCCTCAAAGCATACTTTATTATCTTAGTATTATACATCAAAACATTCTCAAGATCAACCCACGAAGCATTATAATACTTCGTGAACTCCTTATATTTTATTGGTAAGGTTAAAATCGAGTTTGACGTCAATAAAGCCTCAAGTTTTTGAAAGCTAGTCTCATACTCCTTAGATCATTAAAAAGTTAAATTCTTCTAAGTTAGTTTAGCAAATAGAGACACAATAAAAGAGAAGTCATCTAAGTCCTATTTTTTGTAACCAGTTAAACCCACAAAACTCTGGATTTCCTATAGGTGAAGTAGACCTAGGCCAATCTCTAATTGTCTCAATACTCTACAAATCTACCATGTTGTCGGCATTAATCATCACATGCCCAAAAATGCCACAAAATTGAGAGACAACTCACACTTGGAAAACTTCACATAAGGTCACTCCTTCAAAATTTGGACTATAATTCCTAAATGCTACTCATGATCCTCTCTACTATGAGGGTAGATCAACATATCATCAATGTAGACTACAACAAAGAAATTTCAAAGAAATTATGAACATCCTATTCATCATTTTCATAAAAGTTGATGGGGAATTAGTTATCTCCAAAGTCATAATTAAGAGCTCATAATGTCATAAGAGGTTCTAAAGACTATCTTAAAGATATCCTTCGTCCTAAACCTAAATCGATATTAATCAACTCTCAATTCAATCTTAGAGGTTATCAAAATTCCTAGACCAATCCTAAATATGCGAAATATGATACTTGTCCTTAATAATCACTTTGTTCAAATTTTTTTATAGTCAATGCACATCCTTCTTTTTCACAATTACGATTGGAGAAATTCAAGGAGAATTATTTATTCTAATAAAAGCACTTACTCAAAAAAAGTCTGATTACTAATCTTTTAACTCTGTTGGATCGTTTCAATTAGAAGTTATATAAATGGGCTAAATTCTCAGCTGTAAGTCAATACTGAAATCAAAGCCACGATCTTGTAATGACCCTGAAGGTCATTTTTGGTAATTTTTGCAAAATGACCATTTTGCCCCTCCCGAGAGTTTGCCCGAGTCATGTTCGAAATGTTTTCGAAGTTGGTTTTGTGAAAGTTAGAGTAAAAATAAAGTTTTTGAAAAGTTTTGAACTTTAAAGGCTTAAGTTGTCAAATTGTGATTTTTGACGTCATTAAGAGTTTCAGAGCTCGAATGAGAATTCCATCAATTCCATTAGTTCCGAAATATGGATTTAGGCCTAGGAGAGTCGACGGGGTCAGTTTTGGGGCTATATCGTGGATTGGAAGCCGTAAGTTGGAAAATTTAGGAATTTTGATCATAGGGTTGACTTTGGTCAACATTCGGAGATCCAATGCTCGAATGTCGATTTCAACAAATTCGTTGGATTCGGGGGTTGATTTTAGGCCTAGGGGTGGCCTTGGCTGAATTTTTAGAGGTTCCGAGCTTGTTTTGAGTTGTTAAAGCTTAAGTTAGTTTTGTTGTGCTTTATCGGGTTCCGGGTCAAGGAGATCCCGAATCTGAATTCAGACGGTTCCATTGAGTTCGGAACGTCGAATTTAGTAGGGTTGCATATTGTTTTGTGTGCACGGGGTTCCGAACAAATCTCGAGGGTCCTTTCGGAGACTTGTGAACAATTTTTGCTGTTATCTGGTGCCTGGTTAGTAAGCCTTCGCGTTCACGGAGCCCTCTTCCGTGTTCGCGGAAGGCTGTGTGTTTAACCTCCGCGTTCGCAGAGCCTTGGGCGCGTTCGCGAAGGGTAACTGGATTGGTCTCCGCGTTCGCTGAGCCTTGGGGCGTTTGCGGAGGGTATGCAGATTGGTCTCCGCTTTTGCGGGCTAAGTGAGCCGCGTTCGCGGAGAACAAAAATTTTCATGAACTGTGTATAATCGGGATTTTACCCATTTTCAACTTTTGGAGCTCTCTTGGGCGATTTTTGAAGAGGTTTTTCTTGGGAATTAGTGTGGGTAAGTGATTTTAACCCTTGGCCTTGATTACCCAATGTTTTAAACATGATTTTGAATTGGAATTTGGGATTTTAATTTGAGTTTTTGGTGATTTTTATAGAACTCCGGGATTTTGATAAAATGGGAATTGAAGGTTGTTTTGATGCTTCTTTTTCAAATGGGTTTTTAACCATTGAGTTCCAATTGTATTGAGGATAATTTTTATGAAAGAGATTCCGGATTCAAACCCCGTTTTCAAAATCGGATTTTTGGATTGTCTTACCTTTTCTTTTCGAATTTCATGTTTTTGGCTTTGTTGGACCCAGATTGTGATTGGATTTTATTATTTGAATAGATTATGTTTCTTTGGATTGCTTACGGAAGGGAAAAGCTCCGGTTGTTGATTGATTTCTATTCGATTAAGGCAAGTGAACTCTTAAAACCTTGTGAATCTTTTAGAATTTCGACTTCCTTACTTGATTTCGTCGGGGAGTAATGGGATTGAGGTATGGGTGAGTTCTTATATGAATCAATCTAATATTGACCGGCGGGGTTAATAAAATAGCAATGTGTGCTAATGTGATTGGACAATGTGTGATTGGGTCATGGACTTGATATTGTTGCGTGATTGATGAATTGTTATGATAGTCTCGATGTGGTTATGAACGTGGTGCATATGTCTTTTGCTCATTGTTGATTATGGGACTAGACTTGAGAACTCTTTCTTAGTGATTGATCCTACTTATGATGAAAGGAGTAGTGAAATGGAGACTAGACAATTGACATCATTGATATGTTGTGAATATTGATATTTTGACTGTTGTTATTGATATATTATTGATAGTGTGACATGATTTGTATTGATATGAATTACGTTGTGATTTTGAGCACTATCATTCTTCTCATTATTTGTGTGAACATGTTTGTATGCATCGGTTCTGGAAACACTATGATGAGACACTTTGATGATATATGCCGATTAGAAATAGTTCAGGTGAGGGATGATATATATCGATGGGAAATGGTTTCAGAGAATACATGGTCCATGTGTGGCCCCCATGGGTACCGGTCTGGGATTCAGCGGTTGTGTATCGTAGGACAGACGTGCATTCTCTACTTTGCATTACATTGTTAGATCCTTGTTATTGTGGTGTTATGTCTATACCTTGTGACTCTGGGATTGATATATTGATACTGACATGAGTTATTTCGTGATGTTGTTGAGCTGTTGTGACTTTTGTCTTGTTTGAACTGTGGATTGGAATCTGTTAGGTTGGGCTGATTTTTCTGTGCAGGTTGTAGTTATCGGAGGTTCTGTTGAAAGTCAGGGTTTCGTGATTCTATTAGATTTGCATCGTTTTATTAGTTGATTTGCTGGGTACCGTGTTGTTTGGTACTCACCCTTGCTTCCACACTTGTGTAGGTTTCGAGCCAGGACCGTGATCTTGTTCTCTCTCTTCTCTTTCTCTGAGGCTCGTTGACTATACTGGAAAGGTAGATGTTCGATGCCGGCAATCTCTCTCGGCCTTTTTCCTTTTGCTTTGTGTCTATTTGAGATACAAAGACTTTGAGACTTGTACCTTTCTATTTAAATGTTGTATTAGAGGCTTGTACATGTGACAATCAGTCTTGGGTTGGTTTTGTTAAGTGAAAGACTTCCGCTTGATTATTTCTCTTCTTCTTTTATGCTATTTCCACTTGTTGGGTTTTAGGCTGACTTGTCCTGTTGGGATAGGACAAGTGCCATCAAACCCGGTTTTTGGGTCGTGACAAATGGTATCAGAGCCCAGGTTTCAGAGGTCTCACGTGTACAAGCCAAGTCTAAGTAGAGTCTCGTGGATCGATATGGTGACGTTTGTACTTATTTTCGAGAGGCTATGAGGACTGTTAGGAAACTTCTTTCATTTCGTTCCCTCTTGTCGTGCGTGGCTCTTATCGCTTGTGTTGAGTGTCGCGTGTTGTTTTGGCACATGCCGAGGACCAGAGCTTCTGTTTCGAGCGATGGAGGGGAGGCAGTCCCCGGGGCAACAGTTGAGGCCCCAGTCAGAGGTCGGGGTAGAGCCCGAGTTGGGGGCCTTGCTCGTGGGGCAGCACGTGGTAGAGGTCGTGCTCGAGGAGCGGCGCTTACTAGAGGCCCGTGGTAGAGAGGCTTCCCCAGAGCCACAGATTGAGGTTGGAGAGGGCAAGACCCCTCCAGGATTCTCAGCACCATTCTTTCAGGAGACCTTATTGAGGATGTTGGGTGTGATTGAGAGTTTTACTCAGGGTGCTGCAGGCGCGCCACAGGGATCATAGACCAGAGCAAGGGTGCAGACCCTAGAGCAGCATCAGGGTTCGGGTGTTCAGGATCTTGTGGGTCAGCCACCATTGGTTCCCGTGCCAACTGTTGGTGCACAGGATGCTCCAGATGTAGTTCTGACCATGGAGGACCAGAAGTGTTATGAGAGGTTTCAGATGATGAAACCACCCCAGTTTCAGGGTGGAAAGATTGAGAATGCCCATGAGTTTCTGACCTTGTGCGGTGAGATGCTCGAGGCGGTGAGGATGGTGGATGCTAGAGGTATCCATTTACTTGCTTTCCAGCTCCGTGGGCTAGCCAGGGAATGGTGGAGGTCTTGGGTGGAGTCCATGCAGGTGGGATTTTCACCGGTTGAGTGGGACGCTTTCTCCAGTGCTTTTCTTGATTGTTTCATTCCTTGGAGTGTGCGTGAGGAGAGCAGGCTGAGGCTTGAGGGTTTGACTCAGTATAGCATGTCAGTTGCGGAGTACGAGGCACATTTCTGTCAGCTATCTCGTCATGCCACGTCTGTGGTTCCAGATAAGGTGGAGAGGGTCCGTAGATTTGTGAGAGGGTTGACTTTCTCCATCAGATTTTATGTGTTCAGGTCAACCCATGAGGGTGCTTCCTTCCAGTCCATTGTGAGCATCACCACAAAGGCAGATTTGTTTGTATGAGAGGAGTTTGGGGACTCCAAGAGAGCCTGTTCTAGTGGCCAATTTTCTGGTGCCTCGTCTGGAGGCAAGGGTTCTCAGAGAGGTGGTTCATCTTTTCAGCGTCAGAGACCGGTACATGCTTCCATGCCAGCGGCCGAGGGTGGACAGGTGTCCCGTGGGTCTCACAGTTTTGTCCAGGGTGGCCGTGGTACTTAGTCTGGTTCATCACAACAGATCACCGTTCTGAGGTTGTGTTATACTTGTGGGGATCCGGGTCATTTAATGCGACAATGTCCTCTACAGAATCATTCAGGGCCCCATCGTACTTACTCAGCAGCTATAGAGAGGGATCCAACGCCTCCGGCTAGAGGTCGAGGTAGGGGTCAGACCGCAGGTAGAGGCGGCAGAGCTTCGGGTGGTGGTGTTGTGGCTCAGCGTAGAGGTAGAGGTGAGGCTCAGACAGGAGGTGGTAGAGGAGCCCATTGTTATGTTTTTCCGAAGAGACCCGAGGCTGAGTCTTCTAATGCAGTCATCACAAGTATTGTCCTAGTCTGCCATCAATTTGCGTTTGTGTTGTTTGATCCAAGGTCTACTTTCTCCTATGTGTCTACCTATTTAGCATATGAGTTTGATCTGGTATGTGATCGTATGCCTGTGCCTGTGCATGTTTCTACACCCGTGGGTGACCCCTTAGTGGTGGATCGAGTGTATCGATCCTGTCCCATTTCTTTGGCTGGGTACGACACTTGGGTAGACTTAATTATTCTGGGGATGGTAGATTTTGATGTGATTTTGGGTATGGATTAGCTTTCTCCCTATCATGCGATTCTGGATTGTCATGCTAAGACTGTCACCTTAGCGATGCCTACTGTTTCGAGGGTAGAGTGGAAGGGCACTAGTGGTTCTTACTCTAGTAAGGTTATCTCCTACATCCGAGCCCAGAGGTTGATTGATAGAGGGTGTTTGTCCTATTTGGATTTTATTCGAGATACTAGTGTTGGGTCACCTCCCATGGAGACCGTTCCTATATTTCAGGAGTTTGCTGATGTGTTCCCTACTGACCTTCCTGGTGTTCCTACGGATAGGGACATTGATTTTGCTATTGACTTGGAGCCGGGCACTAAGCCCATATCTATTGCCCCGTATCGTATGGCTCCGATTGAATTGAAGGAGTTGAAGGATCAGTTGCAAGACTTGTTGAGCAAAGGGTTTATTCGCCCTAGTGTGTCACCTTGGGGAGCACCGATTCTCTTTGTTAAGAAGAAAGATGTCTCTATGAGTATGTGCATCGATTATAGGCAGTTGAACAAGGTAACTGTTAAGAACAAGTATCCTCTTCCTCGCATTGATGATTTGTTTGATTAGCTTCAGGGTGTTGCATTGTTTTCTAAGATTAACTTGAGGTCTGGTTATCACCAGTTGAATATTAGACCATCGGATATTCCTAAGACAACTTTTCAGACTCGTTATGGCCACTACGAGTTCTTGGTGATTTTTTTAGGCTGACTAACGCTCCTGTGGCATTTATGGAGTTGATGAACGGAGTGTTCCGTCCGTACTTGGATTCCTTTATGATTGTATTCATTGATGACATTCTGATATATTCTCAAGCCGAGGAGGATCACGTCCGTCACTTGAGATTGGTGCTTCAGACTTTGAGGGAGCAGAAGTTGTATGCCAAGTTTTCCAAGTGTGAGTTTTGGCTTGATTCTGTGGCATTCTTGGGACATGTGGTATCCAAGGAGGGTATTAGAGTTGATCCGTCCAAGATTGAGGTAGTTAAGGGCTGGACGAGACCTACTTCTCCTACCCAGATTCAGAGTTTCGTGGGGTTAGCAGGCTACTATCGGCGGTTTGTGCAGGGTTTCTCCACCATTGCAGCGCCATTGACTAGATTGACTCTGAAGACTGTGGATTTTCATTGGTCCGATGAGTGTGAGATGAGCTTTCAAAAGCTCAAGACTTTGTTGACTTCAGCTCATGTGTTGACCTTGCCTTAAGAGGGTGTGGGTTTTATCGTGTATTGTGATGCTTCCAGAGTTGGTTTGGGAGGTGTGTTGATGCAGAAGGGGAAGGTTATTGCCTATACTTCTATACAGTTGAAGACTCATGAGAAGAATTATCCTACTCATGATATAGAGCTTACAGTGGTGGTGTTTGTTCTTAAGCTATGGCGGCATTATTTGTATGGGGTTCGTTGTGAGGTCTTCACCGATCATCGCAGTCTTCAGTACATCTTTACTCAGAGGGATCTGAATTTGATACAGCGTAGATGGCTTGAGTTACTGAAGGACTACGATATTACTATCTTGTATCATCTTGGGAAGGCCAATGTGGTGGCCGATGCTTTGAGTAGGAAGGCTTCTAGTATGGGGAGTCTCACTGCGATCAGTGTTGATATGAGGCCCTTGGATAGGGATGTTCATGGGTTAGCCAACAACTTTGTCAGGTTTCAGGTTTCTGAGGAGAGCAGCGGTTTGATTGCATTCATTGAGGCCCATTCTTCCTTAGTTGAGCAGATTCATGAGCGCCAGTTCGAGGATGAGAAGTTTTGTCTCATTTGAGACAAGGTGATGAGAGGTGAAGCCAAGGAGGCTGTACTTGACTCTGATGGAGTTTTGAGGATTGGAGGCCGGATTTGTGTGCCCAAGGTGGGCGACCTTATTAGACTGATTCTAGAGGAGGCCCATTGTTCTAGATATTCTATCCATCCAGGGACAACGAAGATGTATCATGATCTGAGTTAGCAATACTAGTGGTGTGGTATGAAGAGAGATATTGCGGACTTCGTGTCTAGATATTTGACCTGTCAATAGGTCAAGTGTGAGCACCAGCAGCCCGGAGGTGTGTCTCAGAGGATGCCCATTCCTACTTGGAAGTGGGAGCGGATCACTATGGACTTTGTTGTGGGTTTACCTACCACCGTGGGTGGTTATGACTCTATTTGGTGGTTGTTGATAGGCTGACTAAATCCGCTCATTTCATTCCAGTTCGGGTGAAGTATACAGCGGAGAAGTTAGCCCAGCTTTACATCAGTCAGATTGTTAGACTTCATGGGGTGCCGATATCTATAGTCTCGGATCGGGGTTCCTTGTTCACCTCGCATTTCTGGAGAGCTTTACAGCATGGTTTGGGTACTCGGCTTGATATGAGCACAACCTTTCACCCTCAGACAAATGGTCAGTCTGAGCAGACGATTCAGGTACTCGAGGATATGCTCCATGCTTGTGTGATTGACTTTGGTGCTAGGTGGAATCAGCATTTGCCCCTAGCGAAGTTTGCCTACAACAACAGCTATCATTCCAGCATTCAGATGGCCCATTTTGAGGCACTGTATGGCTGACGGTGTAGATCACTGATTGGATGGTTTAATTCGGCCGAGATGAATTCCTTAGACATTGATTTGCTTAGAGATGACATGGATTAGGTTCGTTTGATTCAGGGTAGGCTGTTGACTGCTCAGAGTCAGCAGAAGAGTTATGCCGATCGGAGAGTCCGAGACTTAATGTTCATGGAGGGAGATCATGTTTGGCTACGAGTATCACCCATGAAGGGTGTTATGCGGTTTCGAAAGAAGGGCAAGCTTAGCCCTAGATTCATTGGTCCTTTAGAAATTTTGGACCGAGTGGGAGAGGTGGCCTATAGGTTGGCCTTGCCACCTAGCTTGTCAGTTGTGCATCTTGTGTTTCATGTCTATATGCTTCGGAAGTACATCCCGGATGAGTCTCATGTGATTACACTCGATTCTGTGGAGTTGGGTTCTGATTTGACTTATGAGGAGGAGCCTACAACTATTCTTCATAGACAGGTCCGTAAACTTAAGACTAAGGAGATTGCCTCAGTGAAGGTGCAGTGGGGTCACCGTTCAGTTGGAGAGGCTACCTGGGAGTTTGAGTCTGACATGCGTGCCAGATATCCTCAGCTCCTCGAGGCTTCAGGTACTTTCTTTTAGTTTATGTTCGAGGATGAACATGGTTTTTAGTGGTGGATAATATAATGACCCTGAAGGTCATTTTTGGTAATTTTTGAAAAAAGACAGTTTTGCCCCTCCCAAGTCATGTTTGAAATGTTTCCGAAGTTGGTTTTGTGAAAGTTAGAGTTAAAATGATGTTTTTGAAAAGTTTTGAACTTTAAAGGCTTAAGTTGTCAAATTGTGGTTTTTGAGGTCATTTGGAGTTTCGGAGCTCGAATGAGAATTCCATTGATTCCATTAGTTCTGGAATGTGAATTTTGTTCTAGAAGAGTTGACGGGGTCAGTTTTGGGGCTGTATCATGAATTGGAGGTCCTAAGTTGGAAAATTTTGGAATTTTTATCATAGGGTTGACTTTGGTAAACATTCGGAGATCCGATGCTCGGATGTCGATTCCTACAACTTCGTTGGATTTGGAGGATAATTTTAGGCCTAGGGGTGGACTTGGTTGAATTTTTAGAGGTCCCGAGCTTGTTTTGAGTTGTTGAGCCTTAAGTTAGTTTTGTTGTGCTTTATCGGGTTCCGGGTTAAGGACAAATCCAAATTTCGACGGTTCCATTGAGCTCGAAACGTCGAATTTAGTAGGGTTGCATATCTGGGTTGTGTGCATGGGGTTGCGAAAGAATCTCGAGAGTCCTTTCGGAGACTTGTGAAATTGTTGCTTTTCCTGTTATCTGGTGCCTAGTTGGTAAGCGTTCGCGGAGCCCTCTTCAGCGTTAACGGAAGGCTGTGTGTTTAACCTCCGCGTTCGCGGAGTGTTGAGTGTTCTGACCTCGGCGTTCGCGGAGCCTTGGGCGCTTTCGCGAAGGGTAACGGGATTAGTCTCTGCGTTCGCGGAGCCTTGGCGCCTTTGCAGAAGGTATGTAGATTGGTCTCCGCGTTCGCGGGCTACGTGAGCCACGTTTGCGGAGAACAAAAACTTACCTGAACAGTGTATAATTGGGAGTTTACCCATTTTCACCATTTTAAACTTTTGGAGCTCTCTTGTGCGATTTTTGAAGAAGTTCTTTTTGGGAATTAGTGTGGGTAAGTGATTTTAACCATTCGCCTTGAGTACCCAATGTTTTAAACATGATTTTGAATTAGAATTTGGGATTTTAAAGTGAGTTTTTGATGATTTTGATAAAACTCCAAGATTTTGATAAAATGGGAATTGAAGGATGTTTTGATGCTTCCTTTTCAAATGGGTTTTTCACCATTGAGTTCCAATTGTATTGAGGATAATTTTTATGAAAGAGATTCCGGATTCAAACCCCGTTTTCGAAATTGGATTTTTGGGTTGTCTTACCTTTTCTTTCCGAATTTCGTGTTCTTGGCTTTGTTGGACCCGGATTGTGATTGGGTTTCATTATTTGAATAGATTGTGTTGCTTTGGATTGCTTACGGAAGGGAAAAGCTCCAGTTGTTGATTGATTTCAATTCGATTAAGGCAACTGAACTATTAAAACCTTGTGAATCTTTTAGAATTTCGACTTTCTTACTTGATTTCGTCAGGGAGTAATGGGATTGAGGTATGGCTGAGTTCTTGTATGAATCAATCTAATAATGACCGGCGAGGTTAATAAAATAGCAATGTGTGCTAATGTGATAGGCCAACTTGTGATTGGGCCATGGACTTGATATTGTTGCGTGATTGATGAAATGCTATGATAGTCTCGATGTGGTTATGAACGTATTGAATATGTCTTTTGCTCATTGTTGATTATGGGACTAGACTTGAGAACTCTTTCTTAGTGATTGATCCTACTTGTGATCAAAGGAGTAGTGAGATGGAGACTAGGCAATTGACACCATTGATATGTTGTGAATATTGAGATTTTGACTGTTGTTATTGATATATTGGTGATAGTGTGAAGTGATTTGCATTATATGAATTGCGTTGTGATTTTGAGCATTATCATTCTTCTCATTATTTGTGTGAACTTGCTTGTATGCATCGGTTCTAGAAACACTATGATGAGACACTTTGATGATATATGCCGATGGGAAATAGTTTCGGAGATGCCGATGGGTAATGGTTCCGGCGATGCCGATGGGAAATGGTTCTGGCGATTGATGATTATGCCGATGGGAAATGGTTCCGGCGATACATGGTCCATGTGTGACCCCCATGGGTACCGGGCTGAGATTCAGCGGTTGTCTATCGTAGGACAGACATGCATTCTCTACTTGGCATTGCATTGTCTGATCCTTGTTATTGTGGTGTTATGTCTATACCTTGTAACTCTGGGATTGATATATTGATACTGATATGAGTTCTTTCGTGATGCTGTTGGGCAGTTGTAACGTTTGTATTGTTTGAACTGCGGATTGGAATCTGTTAGATTGGGTTGATTTTTCTGTGCAGGTTGTAGTTATCGGAGGTTCAGTTGAAAGTCAGGGTTTCGTGATTCTATTAGATTTTCCTCGTTTTATTAGTAGATTTGCTAGGTACCGTGTTGTTTGGTACTTACCCTTTCTTCTACACTTGTGTAGGTTCCGAACCAGGACCATGATCTTGTTCTCTCTCTTCTCTTTCTCCGAGGCTCGTTGAGGATACTTGAGAGGTAGTTGTTCGATGCCGGCGATCTCTCTTGGCCTTTTTCCTTTTGCTTTGTGTCTGTTTGAGATACAAAGACTTTGAGATTTGTACCTTTCTATTTAAATGTTGTATTAGAGGCTTGTACATGTGACAACCAATCTTGGGTTGGTTTTGTTAAGTGAAAGACTTCCGCTTGATTATTTCTCTTCTTCTTTTATGCTATTTCCGCTTGTTGTGTTTTAGGCTGACTTGTCCTGGTGGAATAGGACAAGTGCCATCACACCCGGTTTTTGGGTCGTGACAGATCAGGTATAACACCTTCAGAAACTCTTTTACCACTTATACTAATTCTAAGAGAGGGGTATCGATACTCGTATCATGAACATAAGTCAAATAGGCGGGACATTCCTTCTCAATCATACACCGAGTCTTTGAAAATGATAACACCTTCCTCAAATAGGGACTGGGAGTGTCTTGTCACTTAAGTTTAAGAGTACCCAACATATCTAAGGTAACAATCTAAAAATTCATAATATGGATGAAGTCAATCTATACTCAATGTGATATCAACGTCTATCATATCAAAAATAATTTAGTGTATCCACATGTTTTGTCCTATCAAATCAACAACTTAAGATCGATGTAATCGATCCACCTCTAAGAATCATCTAAGGGTGTCCGAATACGTACAAATCTAGCAGAAGAGTCACAATACATATCCAAATTCAAAATACGGTACATAGAAGAAAGTAGATTTATAGTCGAAATAAAGCTACAAAAATCGAGAGAATACTAAATTGCTTGGGACAACCTTGGTTACTCCAATAGAGTTAGTTATTTATCGATATAATATTTTAAAAAGCCAAAATATTAGTCCTTAAATTGTAGGGCGATTCTTTACCACTATACACACGTCTCTATGAATGTACCCACATAGTTTCATACAAGTGTCCTTTCCCAAAAATCAAATTCTGTTTTCCATTAATTTCAACTAATATTGTTGATGCTCAATTCAATCTCTAAAAGACATCTCACAGTTTAAATGTGTCAATATCTACCATTTAATCACCACTTTAAGTGTCCTTGTTGATTGACACTCAACTTCGCTTCATAACCTCATACAATATTATATTTAATCAACATTGTGGCTCCCATCATAAGAAACTTTACCATTGTGATTATCGTATTATCCAACTTGAACTATTTAAATTCTTTTTAGTATACCTCCACTCCAAAGGTGAGAAAGAAAGTCTTTCATACAAATTTGATAGTAAGTTCTACCATCTCATACTTCATCATAAATGATCATCTCTTATATTTTTAGTATTCCTCAACTTCTTATTACAGCCTAATCATGATTACTATGTTCTTACCTACTTAGTTGATCCTCCTAAGATTACACTTGTATTCATAGCATCCATATTAAACTCTTCATATATTATATTATTGATCTATCAGTGGTATATCTAAACCAGGAGATTGTCGTAATAAATTCCAACAAAAGTTAAAATATTATTATCAGAATCACCCCTCGAACAAGTCATTATCAGAATCACCCCTCGAACAAGTCATTCTTACTATTTCTAACCTTCTCAATTGAATTATTAAAAGTATATCACAATATCTCACACTATACCACATAATATCAACCCTCACCACTCGTGTACAAATTTGCAAACGTATCTCCACAATAGGTGAGAGAATGAACCAAAGAATTTAGATCTTAAAGTGAACCACATACGCACGATAAGGAATAAAAGAATGAAAGTTTCCTAAAGTCCCATAGCCTCTCGAGATAAGTAATGGACGTCTCTGCACCGATCCGCAAGACTCTACTAGACTCAGCTCTTGTACTCGTGAGACCGATGAACCTAGGGCTCTGATACCAATTTGTCACAACCCAAAATCACAAGTCGTGATGGCACCTATGTTCCCAACCAATAGTTAAGCCAACCCAATAAATATATCAAGCAAAAATCTTACATACTAAGTCTTTTAAATAAAAATGTGGAAAACTGAAATATCACCCCAAGATTTAGTGTCATAAGTACAAGAGCTTCTACAATATGATACAAGTCCAAACTACATCGACAAGTCTAAACTAAACAAATACTCTGCTTGAATACTAAGACAACTGAATAGATTAAGAGATAAATGAAGGTGTGGGCCGCAGAATAGCCAAGCAGCTCACCACAACTTCAAGATGATCAAAACTCAAACTCAAGCTCCATGAGGTGCGCTGCTACTAGCAACCTAATCTGCATCACAAAAGAGTGCAGCAAGTGTAGTATGAGTACGAAACCACGTGTACCGAGTATATCTCATAGACCGACAACGAAGAAGTAGTGACAAGAGTATATAAGAAAATAATTCTTTAATTTTACAAGACAACATTATACTATCAGTCAAGTCTCTTCAAATAAGGATAATCAAATATCACGCAATGTCCAATCACCAATAAAGCACATAATCAACAAGAATGAGGTATGTAATGAGATGCAATGTAATGTGACACCATGAAACGATATGCCTCAGATGCCAAGTACTCTCTCAACCGTGTATACATGATACTGCTCGGAAATACATCGAGAGTTCATGACCCATGGGGGACTCGTGAGGTCCATATATCGACACGGACGATCTCTACGTTTCTATGAGGACGATCTCAACGCACTATCATAAAATCACACAATCCCCAGTACGGACGATCTTCACGTGGCAAACTTATAATCATAACTAATTCCTCGCACAGACGATCTCCACGTGCCCAAATTATAATCATAACTCGATCTCAACACGGACGATCTCCACGTGTTAGACATTTACTCATACTCAATCTCATGTCAATGCATGTGCTCAATATAATATCAATAAAACGGGGTGATGCAGCATCTCAATAATTCAAATGTCACTATGACGTATAATCACCTCCATTATCACAATTATACATGTTCAATAAAGAAAAACAACCACACAAAAGAAATCAAGTCACTAAATACATCAGCTAATGCCCATATGCTTTGGCATTCTGGAATTACAATATATCATATTATAGTAATAAACTTTCCCTTTAATAACACTGGTACTCATACCAATGGTCGTCACATCATTGGTACGAGACCCCCATCTTTCGCCCTTACTCATTGTCTATTCTATTTTTAATCTTTAATTAGAAAACGTCCCTCAACGAAGTCTAGGAATTCTTAACATACCTCGAAAGTCGAACATGCGCCACAAATTCTTCAAGATTTCACCTTTCCTTTTCGTAAAGCTTTAAAGCATTTTCAATCTATCATATATGTAATCTTCATAAGAATACGAATCTAATGACACCTATATTACTACATTTAGTTTTGCCTCAAAAATCGGGTCAAAAATTCATCCCAAGCCACTAAATTCGAATTTAAAATTTTCTTTCAGATCATGTTCATCTATAATAAACCAAACTTGCATGTCAAATTTCAGCCAAAATGGATCATTATTCGACCCTCAAATCAAGATTTTATTCTAAGAACCCTAACCCTATATTTTCTTAATTCAGTATAAATTATACACGTTTCTACCCTAAAAATTTGTTCATAATCATATAAAAATATCATAGAAAGGATGAGAATAATCACCTTGATACTTTGGGATGAAATTCCAATTTTCCTCTTCTCTTTTTCCTTTTCTTTTCTCCCTTTCTTTTCTTTTCTACGCTGTGTTGGGTGCGTGCATTTTTTTCCTCTGTTTCTTTCTGTTTGCCGTATTTTGCTGCTTTATTTTCTTTTTTTCCTTTTCTTTTATTTCTTTTCTTTTATTTTGGGCTTTGCCCATTTTTTTCTATTTTATTTTATTTTACTTCTTTTTTTTCTTTCTACATTATTATTAGCAATAAAAAATAATCCTTTATTAAATCTGAAAATTACATCACTCATTCTCACAAGTCACAAATTATTTATAAAAGCTACTAAAAGGGTTAAACTCAGAAAAATGGGTAAAATTCATAAAACGACTAAGAGGGTCGTTACAGGCTATAGGACATTGAGGAAACTTCTATTCTTTCATTCCTTATCGTGCGCATTTGACATTGTTGAAACTCTATTCTTGTTGTCTCATTCTCTCACAAATGATGAGGACTCGTGCATTCGTGATCAAAGATCAAGAGTTTGTACCCGCACCCACTGTTAGGTTTATTGAATGAGGTAGATGCAGGGGTGTTGTGTTGCACTATGTTTAGATAATAGGCATATCATTTGACCTATACTGGTATCTTCGGTAAGAATGCGTATGAATTTATATCACTTGTTATGAGGGGTTGCACAATCTAGGATTAGTGGAGTCCCATGGAGTTAACTACACTTTGTTTCATAATATTGGCCCTATCAAGCAGTGATGGGGATATTACATTAATAGTAGGCCAACTGGATCATCTCCACTCTCATAGATTCAGTTTACTCAGGTGGTTTGTTCCATACAATGAGAGGGAGTGTAAAAGGGCTAGATTTGAGGGTTTGCAACAAGAGGATATGTTAGTCACTAAGTATGAGGTTAAATTATATGTCTTGATTAGACACGCTTCAATGTAACTTCCTACCGAGGCTGAGAGAGTGAGAATGTTTCTCAAGGGGTTGATTATTTTTATTACCATGGGAGTTTCTCAAGTTGTTGCTTCTGGTGTTTAATTTCAGAAGGTGATAGATGTTTCCAAAGATTTAGAGATGATTTGAGCAATGTGGGGGAAAGAGGGTCCATCATTCGAATTGAATATGGTATGTGAGTCACTTTATTTTCCTGTACGTGTTTCTACTTCTATTGGATATTTCATAGTGGTAGATCAAGTATATTGATCGTATGTAGTTACTTTGATGAGATATGATACTCAAGTGGGTTCGAAGGTCTTTGATAGATTTTGATGTTATTCTTTGGATGGATTGATTATCTCCTTATCACGTGAGTCACGCCAAGACAATTTCATTAGTTATGCCCATAATTCTTACAATGAAGTGGAGAGATTTTCTTAGTCACAGTTCAAAAAGGGTGATATCATTCATTTAAGGCTCACCGCTTAGTGGAAAAAGGATATTTGGCTTACTTGGCACGTATTCGAGACACTAGTGTGAACACTCTTATGTGTGGGTCTATTTCGGCAGCAAGTGAGTTCTTAGGGGTATTTTCGACGGACCTACCGGTCTTCCACCTGATCGTGATATTGATTTTGTATTGACTTAGAACAAGGCACTTAGCCAATTTTCATTCCTCCTTATGGTATGGAACGATCGAATTGAATGAGTTAAAGAAGCAGTTATGGGATTTGTTGAGCAAGGGGTTCATTCACCGAATGTATTTCCTTGGGGTGCTCTAGTGTTATTTGTGAAGAAAAAGGATGGATCTATACGTAGGTGTATTGACTATCGATGGTTGAACAAGGTTACCATCATAAACAAGTACTCAATACATTGTATTGATGATTTATGTGATCAACTTTAGGGTGTTCCAGGTTTCTCCAAAATTGACTTGAGATCCGATTATCAGCAGATGAAGGTTAGGGTGAAGGATAACCCTAAGACAGCTTTTCAGACAGGATATGGTCATTATGAGTTTTTAGTGATGTCTTTTAAGCCGACTAATGCACCAACAACTTTTATGAACTTGATGAATAGGGTGTTAAGACCGTACTTGGAATCCTTTGTTATTGTATTCATAGATGATATATTGATAAATTCTCATAGTAGTACGAGCATGAGCATCACTTAAGGATTATGCTTGAAATTCTGAAGGAGAAAAAGCTCTATGCGAAGTTTTAAAGTGTGAGTTTTGTCTTAGTTAGTTAGCATTCTTAGGACATGAGGTGTTCAAAGAGGGTATTATGGTGGATCCAAAAATGATTGAGACAGTTCGAGATTGGATCAGACCTTCTTTAGTTACTGAGATTTAGAGTTTCTTAGGTCTTGCGGGTTATGTTGTATATTGTGATGCTTCTCGGAATAGTCTTGGTTGTGTATTGGTGTAGAAGGGAAAGGTAATAGCTTATGCTTTGAGGCAATTGAAGGTTCATGAGAAGAACTACCCTACTCATGACTTGAAATTAGCAGTTGTAGTGTTTGCGTTGAAGATTTGGAGGCATTACCTTTATGGTGTACATTGTGAGGTGTTCACGGATCATAGTAGTCTCCAGTATATATTTAATTAGAGGGGTCTCAATTTGAGGCAGTGGAGATGGTTGGAGTTGCTCAAGGACTACGACATGACTATTCTTTATCATCCGAGCAAGGCAAATGTTGTAGCAGATGCCTTGAGTCGAAAGACGATAAGTATGGGTAGTCTAGCCTTGTTACAGGCTGGAGAGCGTCCTTTGGCTATGGATCTCCAATCCTTAGATAATAGCTTTGTGAGGCTTGATATTTTAGAATTTGGTAAGGTTTTGGCTTACATTGAGGCTAGGTTATCCTTGTTGGAGCAATTCGGACTCAACAGTTTGATGATGATGATTTATGTAAGATTCGAGACAAGGTGTCAAATGGAGAAGCCAAAGATGCAATTATTGATAGTGAGGGAGTTTTGAGGATAAAAGGTCGTATTTGCGTTCCTCAGACAAGTGATTTGACTAGACTAATCATGAATGAGGCACATAGTTCGAGGTACTCTATTCATCTGGGGGCTACTAAGATGTATCGTGACTTGAAGCAGCATTATTGGTGGTTTCGTATGAAGAGAGACATAGTGGACTTTGTATCTCGGTGTTTGAATTGTCAGCAAGTGAAGTATGAACACCAAAAGCATAGAGGTGTGACTCAGAGGATGCCCATACCTGAGAGGAACTGGGTGCGTATTGCTATGGACTTTGTGGTAGGATTGCCACGTACCTTGGGTAAGTTTGATGCTATATGGGTCATCATGGATTGATTGATTAAGTCTGCACACTTCATACTAGTTTAGGCTACCTATAATTCAGAGAAGCTAGCCAAGATCTACATTCGAGAGATAGTTCGCTTACATGGGGTGCCCATTTCTATTATTTCAGATCGTGGCACATAATTTACATCTCATTTATGGCAGCCTATGCAGAAGGAGTTGGGCACTCGAGTGGATTTTAGTACAACCTTTCACCCTCAGACTGATAGTCAGTCGGAACGGACTATTCAGGTTCTTATGGACATGTTGCGAGCGTGTGTGAACGACTTTGGGGGTCACTGATGTCAGTTTTTGCCTTTAGCGGAGTTTGCTTACAATAATAGTTACCATTCGAGCATTGAGATGGCACCAATTGAGGGTTTGTATGGTAGGAGATGTCGATCTCCAATTGGTTGGTTTGATGCATTTGAAGTTAGACCGTGGGGTACAGATTTATTGAAGGAGTCCTTGGACAAGGTCAAGTTGATCCAAGATAGACTTCTTATGGCTCAGAGTAGGCAAAAGAGTTATGCAGATCGAAAGGTTTGTGATTTGGAGTACACGGTTGGAGAGCGGATTCTATTGAAGGTTTCTCCCATGAAGGGTGTGATGAGATTTGGAAAGAAGGGCAAGTTGAGACCAAGGTATATTGGTCCTTTAGAGATTGTTGAGCGTATTGGTGAGGTGGCGTATGAGTTGGCTTTGCCACCTGGTTTGTCGGATGTTCACCCTGTATTTCATATTTCGATGCTGAAGAAGTATCATCAGGGTGGTGCCCATGTGATTCAATGGGAATCTGTGTTACTTGATCAAAATTTGACTTTTGAGGAAGAGCCGATAGCAATCTTGGATAGGCAAATTCGAAAGTTGAGGTCGAAGGAGATCGTTTCACTAAAGGTTTAATGGAAGCATCATCCGGTTGAGGAGGCTACTTGGGAGACCGAGTCAGACATGAGGATTAGATATCCTCAGCTTTTTGAGCGTTCAGGTATGTCCTATTCTTTTACCGTTCAAGGACGAACGTTTCGTAATGACCCGCGAGGTCGTTTTGAGCACTAGAACTATTTCGACTCTTCCCATAAAATTTAAATGGAATTCTTGGACTATTCATTTAATTACGGTTATTTAATTAGCGGGTAAATCTTAATTAATTATTTTAGTTGGTAGTTAACGGGACAAGTCCATAATTCATTTAATACCCTATGTTACTTGGCCCATATTATATATATAAAAATAAATTATAATTAATTGAGGTTGATATTATTTCTGAGTCATACCACAAGTAAAGAAACCTCTGCAGCAACACACAACCACGAAGAGAAACCGTGGGTACCTTAGGTAAGAATCTCTTTTAAGGAAATCAAGGTTGTGAATTCGAGGGAATTTTAATCCTTCTTGAAATTGTAATCTACATTTATAACATTTGGGAAAGATTTTGATTGGTGGGTATATATATGTATGTAATAGAATGGACGGTGGGGTTGGAGGGTTGTTTAGATGCTAGAGTAGTATAGAGTTAGTGGTAGTTACTGTAAGCATTGAATTCAATTATTTTTTAAGATTTCCTTTGTACGAATAAAGTAATAAGGAAGAATCTGATTCGTTCCTTTAAATCTATAATCTAATTCTAATAATTAGACATCCCTTTTTAAGTGTAAAATCCTGAAATCTACATTCTTATTTACTGTTAAATATGACAAATTCGGCGTGATTTTATTCGTACCCACTTATTTTAAATGACAATGGTCCAGCAGTTGCTTCCTATAAGTCGATTATGTGAGATATGTTGGGGTTTACAACTAATGGGCAATTTAGTTTTAATAAAATTTCAATTTTGTTCTTGTGGACCTGGATTCAACATTTTGATGAGTTTTAGTGTCTAGGCTAGGAATATAATGTATGGGTGTCTACAGGCTCATTTACTTATGAATAATACATATTTGATAGATTGGGAACATTCTGAGGCTTTACGAAAGGGACAGGCAAAATCTTGAGGATTTGTGACACGTGTTCGACATCCGAGATATGTTAAGACTTTCAGACTTCGTTGAAGGAAATTTTCCTAATTAAAGATTAAAAATGGAATAGACAATGGGTAATGGCGAAAGATGGGGGTCTCAGATCAATGGTGTGACGGGCATTGGTACGAGTACCGGTGTTATAAAGGGAAAATTTATTACTATAGAATGCGGATTGTAATTTGAGAATGCCAAAGCATATGGGCATTAGCTGATGTATTATTGACTTGAATTATTTTGTGCGATTGTGTTTTTTATTGAACCCGTATGGTTGTGTTAGTTGAGGTGATTATACATCATATTGATATTTGATTGATTGAGATGCATCATCATCCTCTTTTACGAGAAAAGAGATAAAGTGACACCTGAAGTTGTCCTGAATTTTCAAAAAAACACCTTAACTATATGGGCGTCCTATTACCCCCCTAAACAATTTGGAACTTATATTATTACATCATTTTTCCATCAGTCCCAGATTTTAATAAGCAAGTGTTATCACACACCAATCATTACGTGACACGTGCTAATTTAATTTGAAATATAATTGTTTTTTCATTTTAAGTTTTTCTTTATTTCTCTCTCTCTCTCTCTCGTACCAATACATTCCTCCTCCTCCACCACCGAGAAATTCATATCCACCGCCGCCTCCGCCAAATTCTTCATATCCACATCCACCCCCTCCTCCTTCATATCCTCCTCCACCTTCTCCGACACCATGCCCACCTCCGCCCCCTGCTCCTTCGTATTTTCCCCCACCGTCTTAGCCACTGTTCTCTCCGCTGAGAAATCGGTATCCACCTCTGTCCTCTCCTCCTTTGTGTCCTCCTCTACCTTCTCAGCCACGGTTGCCTCTACTTCCTTCTCCTTTGTGTCCTCCCCCACCTTCTCAGGCTGTTCGCTTGCCAGTGAAAAATTCTAATGAGACTGAGGAAGAGAGGAGGTTAAGGAAGAAGAGGGAATTAGAAAAAGTAAGGCATAAATAGTGAGTAAGGGAAGTGCAGAACATGATTCTAGAGAAAACAAAGAAGTTAAAGTTAGCTTCTGGTATGAAGGGTCATGGGTTAATTAGATCTGACAGAAGGATGGTCCCTTTGCTAAGTGGTGACATGACAGAAAACGGGTTGAAGAAGCCGTCGCCATTTCTTCCGCAGTTGAAGTAAGACGTTAATTCTGTATTTATTTCCAATCATTATATGTTCCAATTGTTTTATATTGGATTAGTTACCTGATCTATTATCCATTATATTCGAGAATTGAGTTTTCAAGCATACTAGTTGGTGTAAGTAATCTTTAATTTAGACTACTTCTGCAATGTTACAAACCACTATATGATTTGATTTACCAAGCAATTAGATGATAACCATCCATTTAAGGGTGAAGTTTAGACGTAATGCAGATGGTCACTACATAGGGTAAATCTATCTTATCCATGGAATTCTTGATCATATGTTATGATGAATTTTTTCAAATTCGTCTGAGAATCTTTCATTTTCCATATTAGTCTTGCAAATGTTTTTGTGTGACCAGATTTTTGTTTTTACAGAACAACTCGGTATCTGGGGTTTCAAGATGTTTGACTCGGCCCCGAAAAAGGGAGTTTTTCCTATGGTGGTGGCCTCTGTGAGCTCAAATGGAAGACCTGCAGACCGTACTGTAATTGTTTTAATGGGGAATACTTTGAAGGAGAAGAGGGAAAATGCTCCAGTTATAGAGAAAGATTCTAAATCGACGGTCACTGGTGGTGTCCGCGATGTGTGTGGAGAGGATAGTGCATCAAATGATTACTCCTTGGACCTTCTATGTTGCTATAGGTTAAAAGATTTGATTTTTACATTTTGTTTTGATATTTTCTATGCTCTCTATTAAAATTACCCATCATCCTATCGAGGTCGGGGAGGACACAATTAATGTGTAATGTCCTTATTTTTAGGTAGTGAGAAAAATTGGAAATCTTTCGTACCGAACACACCCCGGTTTCTGAAATTTGGTTTTCCAATTTGTGTTGCTTTTCTTCAATTAATTATTAGAATCTGTTAAAGAATGAATTTTTTTTCCTGGTAGGTTCTTATTATTTTCATTTTTATAATGCCACTTAATTGATTGTTTTTCTCCTGGTGTCTTTGTAAGTAGTAGTTTTTATTTGACAAAATGGTCTGGTGGACCCTTGTACTTGTATCGATTTGTATTGTGAACACTTCTACTTACCCATTTGTCATCTGGACCCCTGAACCCATCCAAACCCAACAGTTTAAACATATTTTTTGATGTGGCAAGAGTCCACACGGAGCGTGTGAAACACACAAAACAGGAGCATGAGACATTCCAAAAAGGCATTAACGGTCCTTTTTGAGGCATTAAAGGTGTCTCTTCTTCCTCATTTGCACTCAACACCATTGTTGGGCAAATTGAAGATTTTTTTTCTTCTCTTCTCGATCTTGTCTCTCCAAATTTCTTCTCCTTTATTTTTTTCTTTTGATTTAAAGGCATCTCTTCTTCCTCTTTGTGCGATTCTATTGTATTTTTGTTGGTTTGATTTTGTTAGTCGTCACCATGACGCGGGTTCGATGTTGCTACTGTGGAATCTATGCTGAACTTAAGATGTCAAGGACACCAACTAATCCTGGAAGAATGTTTTGGGGTTGCCAAAAATATTCATCTAGTAATGGGTGTGGATTCTTTCGATGGGTTGATGCAAATGATTCAACATGCCAGGAACAATACAACATCAAGAATCCATCAACGAATTCAGGGCAAGGAAGACAAGCAAGACATAGAAGGCATGGAAGACATGAAAGGCAAGAAAGACAAGGATCAAACACTAGTATTGATATCACTGTTATTGTGATTGTTGTGATTTGGTTTCTAGCTGTTATTTTTAAGATATATTGATTTGTATTAGCTGTTATTTGATAATGAAAGACATTGACTTCATTCAAACACAAATTTGTTGTCAATTATATGCAAATGTTGTCAATTGCACAACACAGACATTGGCATCACAATAGCCTGTTAACACAAATCTGAACAACAACTTAACAAAGGCATTCACTTCATTCAAACACAAATTCATATACAAAAACAAAGTCTTCCCAATTAAGGCATAACCAAAACAGTTGGGATCTAGTCATTAAGATAAATAAAGTCAGTTGGGATTAAGTCATTAAGCTAAACAAAGAGAAATCTAATGTGTGCCTTGAGTGCTTGGTGTGGCATGAGTGTCTGTTGTGGCTTGAGTGCTTCTGTAACTCTCCTCTCTTAGCTGCCTTTGAGTAACTGCAGCTCTTCCCTTCCACCTTAATCCATTGGGTTTGTAACCAAGATCAATATTGGTAGGAGTTGAACTTGGCAATGTAGCACTATGTAACACTTTATCAGTATTTCCACACTGAGAAAACAACAAAAATCTTCACTTAAAGATGAACTAATATCAATTAAGGCAATTAAATGTGTAAATGATAAAATACATACCCTCTCAATTACACTTCCACCAGATCCAAATAAGAGACCATAACCAGCTGTTTTTGCATTTTTTTGTCTTGGTCTCTTATATCCAAGAGTTGCACCACCTCTCAAAGCTGTGCTAGTCTTTGTTTTTTGGCCAGCTGCACTACAAGTTGATTCTTGAGTACCTAATGGAGTTGTTGAATACCTCACACCACTTGATGTAGAATTTCTAGGCCTTCCACCAGATGCTGAGGCAGTTGTAGGCCTCACACCACTTGTTGTAGTACTGGTAGGCCTTCCACCAGATGATGAGGCAGTTTCAGGCCTCAAACCACTTGATGTAGCACATGTAGGTCTTCCACCAGATGCTGGGGCAATTTCAGGCCTCAAACCACTTGATGTAGCATCTGTAGGCCTTCCACCAGATACTGAGGCAAGTTCAGGCCTCAAACTTGGACCTACATTTACACTTGATTGACTTCCAATTGCAGCATTTGTAAAATCAGAAGTTGAAGTTCCAATTCCAGCAGTTGAAGTTCCAATTCCAGTAGTTGAAGTTCCAACATTTTTCTACAAACATATCTTAAAGTCAAAAGTATAACTAAAAAGAGTAAAATTCAGTAACAGAAAGACATTAAAGCACAACTTACCAGAGTTGGACATCCTTTCTTGTTATGTCCAAAAGTCTTACACACAGAACATTTCATTTTTCTTCCCTTCCTTGTAGCCTTTCCAAACCTCTTCTTAACAGGCTCATCACTATCTTTTCTTCTGTTTTTACCTGGTCTTCCTGGCATGGCAATGATTTCAGGTGGTTCAATGGCTGGTCTTGTGCTTTTTGGTCACATGTTTATGTTTGTCATAGGTTGTATAAACCTATTATATGCTTTCAAGTATGTTTCCTTCTTATACCAGCGATCCACAAATGACTCAACAATCAAATCCATATAATGAATTGTTGTAAGTGCATGGCCACGGGGAATTCCCTTTAGTTGCCATGACCTACAACTACACACCTTCTTTTTTAAGTCAACATGTTTATATGGTGGATCATGAATCTCAAAGCCAAGATCACCATTAAATTTCACCTCACAATTATTTGCAATTTCAGCATTTTTTCTAAGAATGTCCATAGCCATTGGTGATACATCAGTAATGCATTTTTCTGAAAATTCTCTCATTTGATTCATTCTTTCCATGACTTTGACTCTTATTTCCTCTAGCATATTGATGATTGATTTGAACCTAGCACCCAAAATCCAACTGTTGAAAGTCTCACACATGTTGTTCTCAACCATATCACACTTGCTATGTTTTTAAAAAAATGCTCCACACCATGCTTCTTTGTTATACTTTAACAAATCTTCCACAATACCTTGTCCTAACTGACTCATGTCATCAAGTTTTACCTGTAAAAGGACCTCAAATGATGCCCTGACAACTTGCCAGAATTTTCTTCTCATTTCTTCACCCCTCTACTCTTTCTTCCAATTTGCCCATATATGCCTATCACACCATCTAATTTCAGCATTTGGCAAGAGTTCAGTAAGTGTAAGATGAAGACCCTGTCAAACAAAGAACATTAGTCATAAAACAATGTTAAATATCAATTACTACAAAAAATAGAAAGAATAAATTTAACAAATAATTTAGTAATACCTTCTGCATATCAGACATCATTGTTAGTCCTTCACCTTCAGTTTCTGTAAGTTCCAAATCATGTTTGATACACTTGAGAAACCAAGACCATGTGTCCTTGGTTTCTTTATCAACTACTGCCCATGCTATAGGGTACATCTGATTATTTCCATCTTTGGAAATGCAAGATAACAGTTCACCTTTACATACACTCTTGAGAAATGCACCATCTAACCTTATAATCCTTCTACACCCTTCTTTCCATCCACTTTTTAAGGAACCAAGACAAATATAGATGCTCATAAACACCTCTTTTCCTGTAATTGTGTTCTTGGATGTCCTAATAGATGCAGTAGTTCCAAGATTTGTGGTCTTTAATTCCTCAGCATAATCATACAGCCTAGCAAACTCCTCTCTGAAATCTCCCAAATGTTCATTCATAACTCTCAGTTTTGCCTTTCAACAACTTGTCTTACTAACATACAAACCATACTGTTTTTGTATCAAAGATTAAATCTGATGTAGTTTGATGGTAAGCTCACTCATAATCCTCTCCTTGTAATGTTTACTAATCCAAATAGGGCTTCAAAGTTTGTTTCTTGTTCTTTTACAACACTTGTGAACAGGAAAATATGTCTTAACACTGAAGTTTCCAGTGTTACCATCAATACTTCCAAGAATATGCCAAGGACAACCCTTTCTTTTACTCTTTGCCCTTATCCTTTCCTTCTCATTAGGTTTCAACTTAATATTCACACCCTTCTTAATAGAGTAAGTTTGCAGTGCCTCCCTGAACTCAATATGATTAAAAAAATTATATAAAATTGAAATAAAACCTTTTTAGCAGATGGCTCAAAGTAGATCTTGGTACTTATACTTCTAGGTGGTGGATCTACCACTTCATCATTCTCAACAACATCCCCTTCATCTTCACTAATGTCACTACCAGGATCTGACCTATCAAAATAAGGGTCATCACCACCCAAATTACCTTCAAATCTTCCCCTCTTCTCCTTATAAATGTCTTCAAAACCATCATCTATACCTACAGGACTAAATGGTGTCTCATCTAGATTTACTCTATCAGCCTTCTCTTTAACTTGTTCTTGAATGTTAGATTGTCTAGCTTGAAGCAGCTCCTCATCCAGATCACTCAAATCATAAATATTTTCATCAAGATCATAGAGAGAATCAGAATCAGAATGAAGCTCTACATTTACTCTATGCGTCTGATCTTCAACTCTAGTGGATTGCTCTTCAACTCTAGGGGACTGATCTTGGTTTAAATTCCTAGTTTCATTTTCGTCAAATTGTTCAGATGAATACACATCAGCCCTATCATTTTGTGGGGAGGATGACACAACAGCCCTATCATTTTGTGGGGAGGAGGACACATCAGAATTATCTTTTTGTGGGGAGGACACATCAGCATTAGTGCTAGGCAATACAGGTAGCTCCTCAATAACTAAAGGTATACTAATTGGATGTACCACAAATACATCAACAAAATATGCACCCTTCAAACTATTAAGAAACTTTAAAACATCAGAATCAGTATTTAACATGTAATAACCACCCTTCTTGTTGACTCTACATCCAAATGTTTCAACATTTTCAACACCCAATTCCTTTGCTATTTTATGAAACAACATGATATGCAACTCATCTACATCTATATGAATCTTTTCAAGATCAGTGATTCCATTGGCATACCTTAGCTCAGGATCAGATAGAAAATAGCCTCCATAATGAAATTGAAGTGTCACTATTGTTAAAGCCATTTACTTACCATGCCTGTAAAGTGACAAGAAAAACAAGGTGTAAAAGATTCTAATTTTAAAAGTAAAAATAACAAAAAGCCCTAATTTTTTAAGGAAACAAGGTGTCAACATTCGTATACACCTCTGAAGTATAAGAATGGATCACTAACACAATCAATACCCAAGACAATTGTCGAAAAAAAATAGGCTTAGTTTCAGTCAAAAATTGAGATTTTATGAATAAACCCTAGAATCTACTTGAATTCATGAAATATGCCATTGAAGTTCCTCGAAGTCAAAACACCCACTACGAAAGCATATTACACTAACATTAGGCACAAATCAAAGTAAAATCTCCAAAAATTTTCGAAAAATCCACTGACAATCAACCCAAAAAAAAACAAATACATACGGCGAAAATTCAAGAAATACAAACTAAAAAATACCTTTAAAAATTGAGAAACTTACAATAAAAATCAAGGCAACGTCCTTTGACTGAGCTTGTGGGAGAAGGAGAAGGGGAAATCACGGCAATGAGTTCGTGGGAGAAGGGGAGAGAAGAAGAAGTGTCTGGATGAATAATGAAAAATGACTTTGCTTTATCTTTGCGTATGTGGACTAGAATATTTTTACGTGAAATAAAAGTTTTTTCAGTTAGCCAACGTGTAAGTGTTTGTGCAACACGCACAATGTCACATAAAAAAATGTGTTTAAATTGTTGGGTTTGGATGGGTTTAGGGGTCCAGATGACAAATGGGTAAGTAGAAGGGTTCACAATACAAATTGATACAAGTAAAAGGGTCCACCAAACCATTTCGCCTTTTTATTTACCCAGACAAAAAGAGTTCAATAATTAGACATCTCTATCAGTTGTTGCTATACATATAATATGTTGATTTACATAGTATACAGTATCCTCCATGTGTAGTGCCTCTGGGTTTTGCACCATTATAATAAGCTCACCTGAAAATGATGTAATCGTATGGGATACTTGTTCATCTCCTTAATTTTTTGATGTTAAAAAAGATGAACATCATTGATGATCCTGAGAAGTGTCATCCTTTGTATTCATTATCATTATGAACATGATTCTATTCTTTGGTGAGCAGCAGATACTCATTGTTGTGTAATCAACACTACAACAAAGGGTTAGATTTCAGCAAGAAAGAGAGGAATTCCCACTATTGATGTGGTCTTCTTCGTCCTGTGGTTGCCGATCAGGAGCTTCAGGTTGTCCATGTTGTGTTTTGTATATCCTTAATTATGTCTCTCCCAGTCTTCCTCTTCCTGACCAAATTTAAGATCTCTGTTTAATTGCATCTTTGTGTCCCTTCTTCTCTCAGGTTAAGAACTTTTAACACTTTCTTTTCGACATGTATCTATCAAATATAGTATTGATGTTCATTTCATTTTGCTCAACAGGCTTGGCCACTCGTCTACCTCAACCGGAGAACCTAGTAGCATATGCTGAGAGTTGTATGTCAATATTTATCACGCAACTAATATTACTTCAGAGTTATACACACTCCAAAAGGGTCTATCAATGGCTTATGTTAATAACCTGACACCCTGAAACGACCCCAAAAATGCCCGAAAATGTGCTTCGGAAACACCTATAATTGTAATTTCCATATATCTCAAAATCCGTGCATGATTTCGGAAATTCGACTTCATATTCTTATTTGTGGGGTCAAATTGAGTGGGAAATGGGTCTAACCCGAATTTTAGAGCAACCGTATCAAAATTCAAAAATCGCAAAAATTGCGATTTGGAGGGTCAACTTTAAAGGGGCATATCTCTTAGCACACAAGGAACTGGAAGGGCTGCAAACTATCAAATTAAAGCTCTTTGAGTTAGCTTTCCAACGCACTTGGTTTCACCTTAGTCCGAGTTAGGATGAGGGAGTTATGACCATTTTCGTAAAACCTGTCTGTGCAGATTTGCAATTTCCAGTGAGCTATTTTTTTTAGGCGGGTTGGAGACGTTTTTTTTTATAAAAAGGGGATATGTCCCATACTTAGTCATTTTTCTTAACTCCAAAAACACTCTCTAAGCCCTCTCCAAAAATTCCCCAAGATCTTCAACCAAATTCAAACATCTCAAGCTCTAATTCCGGATTCAAGACTCAATCTCAAGCTTCGATTCTCCATTCCAATCTTCATCAAGGATTCTCCAAAGTTGAGGTATGTGGGTTTGATTGTGGAAACCTTCCTTTCCACAAGTCCAACCATTTATCCTCTATTTCTACTCCAAGTTTATGGGTCCTTATGATTATTTATGAACTCTTGAATTATGGAATTACTACTACACACCCTATTATGGTCCATTTTGCATATTATCATGAAATGGAATTATTATGTGATGTTTATGGTTTACATGCTTCCATGATCAAATTATGAAGGTTGATATATATATGTATGTTGTTGGTGGGCTGATTTATATGGATTTTGGAATTGGTTGGACTTAGTATTCTTGAAATACATGATTTCATTTACATGAACAATTGCCCACCTTGTGTTTGATAAAATGCCCATTTATAGAATTCTTAGGAAAGGGAAGGTCCAAGGTACGTCCTATGAGTCGGATGGTTATGTAATTACTGAAATGATGATGAAATGGACACATGTATACGATTTTCTCTATATAAGTGTTGTGAGTCGACCAAGCCTAGTACGGGGGGTAGTAGGCCCGTATAACCGTATCGAGGGGTTGGTACCTTGGTTGCCTAGTACCGGGGGTAGTAGGCCCGTATAACCGTATCGAGGGGTTGGTACCTTGGTTGCCTAGTACGGGGGGTAGTAGGCCCGTATAACCATATCGAGGGGTTTGTACCTTGGTCCCTAGCTCGGGGGGTGGTAGGCCCGTGTAACCATATTGAGGGGTTTGTACCTCTTTCGCCTCTCCAAGGGGGTGGTAGGCCTTGGAAATACTATATTGATGGTCACTCGCCACACATGTACTACGTCCCACTAAATATGATTTTTATGTAAGCATCATTATACATATCATTTCGTTAATATGCTATCTATTGGGTATGATTACGCATTTTTTTCTATGATGTCCATCTAATATAGCATTGCATTGCATCCCATATACTTAGTACATTCAAATGTACTAACGCATACTCTATGCCTACATGATGTCACCATGTAGGGACCGGAGCACCGCTTGACCATCCTCCTCCGCGTGGCTAGTACGATTTTCTATAGTGGTTATTGGTGAGTCCTCCATTTCGGGGACGTTGCTCATGATCTTTTGCTATGTATAAAACTTTTCCTTTCTAGTTATGTTTTGACTATGAGGGTGAGCCCGGTAGTTTGTCTTGGCCCCCGCTAAGTACTCATGTTTAGAGGTGGTGTTGGACAAGTTGTGTATTATGCTTGAGCTTGACTCATCTATGGTATTTATGTATCATTTCTTTTTTTTTTTGCTCCCTTAGTCCCGATTTCCCCCTTGATTATGCTTATCGTTTATGGTCATTTAATTGCTTCCGCGACCAAGGATGTGTAATGATACGCTATGAGGCTTGTTTGGGGTTCCTTCGAGTTCCCCATTCGCCGGTCACATCTAGGCCCTAGGCTTGGGTCGTGACACACCCCTTGAGATAGATATAGATTGTAAAGAAATCATCCACTTTTTAGCTAATGACCACTTTCTAGATATAAAAAATCATTTCTTTTACTTTGGTTTACATTCCCTATACTTGCTCATGTTTTATTGATATGCACTAGTTCTGATTATCCTCTACTAGAGGTAGTGTTGACAAGGATACAAAGGAGGCTATACTGCAACTGTTGAGGTATGAGATAGGGGAATTGCCTTTCAAATATCTTGGTGTACCATTCTCTACCAAGAGACTCGCTATTGTACAATGCCAACCCCTGGCAGCTAAGATTATAGCTAGTATTACCACTTGGATGGCAAGGGAACTGTCCTATTTGGAATCCAAGCGTATTAGACACAACTATTTCAGCTACCTCAGAAAGTAATCAAATTGGTGGAAGCTATATGTAGAACATACGTGAGGACTGGAGAAGCAAATATATCGAAGAGGGCACTGGTCTCATGGGACAGACAGTGGCGGATCAGGACTTCCATCAAGAGGGTTCGAAAAAAAAATAGTGCCTAAGATTTGATCTTGGAACCTCAAGGTGAGTTTTGAACCCCTCGACCACTAAGCCAACCTCTAATCTTACTTTTAGGGGGTTCGAAATCAATATATAGATATAAAAAATTTTAAAACTACCTTAAATATACAATGTAATTTTTTGCTGAGGGGGTTCGTGTGAACCCCCTCGACAACCTCTAGGTCCGCCCCTGGGGACAGAGTATGCTTACCCAAAAGTGCAGCAGGGCAAAACATTTTGAATATGAAAATTTGGAATCAGACAGCCATCTGCAAGCTTTTTTGGGCATTAAGTCGAAATAAAGAGAAAATGTCGATTACTTGGGTTCACATTTACTATATAAAGAAGCAGGATATTACAATGATGGAACTCCCTAAGTAAGCTTCATGGATGGTGACATAGATATTGAATATGAGGAAACATTGACCAATCCTAAGCTCGAACAATGTAGCAGGCTATCTTATCGTTGGCTTTGTGTGGAAGACTGTGAACAAAGGACAACCTTAACAAATGGAGAATGAATGTGTCCTACGTAATTTGGCTAATGAAACGGCTCAACATATATACATTGGATGCCCCTATTCTAGGGATGTTTGGCAGAATATATTTACATGGATGAAATGGACTAGAACCATATCAGATTGGGAAACTGAATTGAAATGGGTAGTGCAGACTTCTAAATGGAACTGAGCAACACACAACTTGCTTAAATCTTGTTTTGCCACAGATATTTATGAAATCTGGATTGAGAGAAATATAAGTGTGTCTGAAGAACACAGATAACAGAGATGGCACAAATAACGAGGTCAACGAGTTTCACAGCATCTACGAGAGAGATAGACAAGGCAGGAACTACCTTTGTTAGGCTTAAAAGGTCATCTTCATATACCGAATGTTGTAGCATATCTTCATTTACACTATGTAACATGTTTTTTTGACAATTATTTTCTTCTGTATTTTTTGGAGTAATGTTTTAAAAGACTTGTGCATATAACATAGGCAGAATGATCTGGGAGACCCTTGTACTTGGCTCCATTTGTTAGTTAGACCCTCCTACGCACCACTTTGCCATATGAACACTTAAACTCAATGAAACACTATCTTTTAAACCATTTTTTCACCTCATCAGTGTGCGTGCAATTCAACCTACTATAGTTGGAACTCCATTTCATTTTTTAATGGCATGTCATAATTATTTATTTATTTTCGTTGACACATCAGAAATTAAAAATTTAAAAATTAATAATATACAAAAAAAAGTGTAATATTTCTCTCTCATTGCTCCTTCTTTCCCCTATTCTTCACTTCACTGTTCGTCCACCCCTCACCAAAAACCAAAAATCGCCTCCTACTCCCATCCTTTTTCATCTTTTTCATACCCAAAAAGTTCTTCAAACACAAAAATTCATTAGTTACTATGTCTTTTGAAGATTTGTTCATAAAAAATTATTTTTTTAATTGTTATAATATGATAGATCGCAAATTTTGACCTTGCATATGATAGAATTTTATTTGAAATAATAGATCTTGAAAAATTAAGTATATGAAAACAGTGAACGAGCTCACCACAATATATTTTCCGACAAAGATTGATTTTTTTTAAAATAAATTATAATGGTTATAAGAAAAGTGTTCATCGTCATCAAAAAAGAGGAAAGTAAAATAGGGCGTGGGGCTGAGCCGCTGAAGAAGATGAAGAAGAAAGAGTGGTGAATAGGTGGGTGAGTGGGCTGAAGAAGAAGAAAAGAGAAAGGGGTGGGATGGGGCTTAAAAAGAAGAAGAAGAGATAGGGGTGGGTGAGGCTGAAGAAGAAGAGCAAAGGATTTGAGTTTTTTTTAATTTTGGCAGAATGGTCAGGGAAGCCCCTGTACTTGTCTCCATTTGTCACCTGGACCCTTCTATTCACGTCTTTGCCAACTGAACACTCAAACCCACTGAACCACAACATTTTCAATCCTTTTTTGACCTGTCATCCTATGTGGCAAAAGCAGGTCAAGTGCGTGAATTACACTCACTTTAGGAGCGTGAAAAGCTTTTTAAAAGCCAATAACAGTCATTTTTGGCCATCTTCTTCAATTTCCCAAATTTCTTCTCTCTCTCTCTATCTCTCTCGAAATTCCTTCTCTCCTAATTTCTTCTCTCCAAATTTCTTTTGTCCCTTGTTTTATTCGTTAAATTTTCTTGTTCTTCACAATGAGTGTTTGTTTTTGCTATTGTGGGCTTCACGCTAAACTTAAGATGTCAAAAACATCAACTAATCCAGGTAGAATGTTTTGGGGCTGTCAAAAATACTTAAAGGGTAATGGATGTGGATTTTTTCGATGGGCTGATATGGGTGATCCTACATACCAAGAACTATACTACATGAAGAATCCATCATCAAATGTTTTTCATGGAAGGCATGGAAGGGAAGGAAGGCAGGGAAGACATGGAAGACATGGAACGCAGGGGAGACACGGGAGATCGAGCATTAGTATTGATATAACTGTTGTTGTGATTGTTGTCATTTGGTTTCTATCTTTTGTATTTAAGATGTCTTGATGATTTGTTCATTTGAGTACTATGGTAATGAAAATGCCATTGAATTATGAATTTGAGTACTATGCCAACGCAATGGACAAAAAAAATAAATTATTTCAATTACGAAAAAACCCTAGAATCAAAGCATATTCACATCAAATACCATTGAATGCATAATACTTCTACAAATTGTTATTATACTCATATTAGTCATGTAAAAAATCAAACTTCTCCCAAAAATCACACCATAACCTCTGCAAAAGTTTTAAACCCTAAAATACAACAAAATTCAAAATCAAGCACCAAAAACAATTGTAAAACAAAGATAATGAAAATCAGTTAACAAACTTACAACTATAGAGTGAAACACGAACTCAAACACCTCAAAAACTCGAAAAATATCACTGGCGATCGATAATGTAAATCGGGACTAGAGAGAGTACAAGGGCCTAGTTGGAAATGAGAAAGGAAAGTTTGAAAGAGAAAAGAAATTACCCTAGTTTTAACATGTCATTTCCTATGTGGCATTTTTAAATGACGTGGAAATTTACGTGTGGACGTTTGTAGTTCACGCACCACTGAGTAGGTCAAAAAAAGGGTTTTAAATTGTTTTGTTTCAGTGGGTTTGAGTGTTCAGTTGGCAAAGACGTGAGTAGAAGGGTCCAGGTGACAAATGGAGACAAGTACAGGGGCCTCTCAGACCATTCTCTTTTTGTAATTTATTAAAATTTTCTCTTATAATTTCAATATTTTTAAATAAAAATATTATTTTCACTCGCTTCAAAACGTGTGTAGTCACACACATGTCCAACTCAGCTATTTTAATGCCACATAGGTTTGGTCAATGGTCAGAAGGGTTTAAAAAGTAGTGTTTCATCGAGTTTAAGTGTTCATTTGGCAAAATAGTGAGTAGGAGGGTCTAATTGACCAACGGAGCCAAGTACATGGTCTCCCAGGTCATTCTGCTTATAACATATAAGTCCATTTTTTTATGTACTTCAAAAAAAAGCCTGTCTTTTTACTTTGTATGCCTGGAAAGGTGAACATATTTCTAGAAAACAAATAGATGCAATGATAATACCCTCATGTGGGAACAACAATAAAATAATTTGTTGGATAGAGTGAGCAGAATAGTATACTGTGGAAGAATATATATATATAAAACAAATAGACATGAAAATGAGGATAATAAAAAGGCGGAATGACCTGAGAGACCCTTATACTTGGCTCTGATTGTAATCTGGACCCTTGTACTTCGTAAAGTTTCATCCAGGCACTTGTACTTGTTAAATTACACTATTTTAAACCCTTCTGACCGTTGACTAATCCTATGTGGCAACTTATTGGTTGAGTTGGAACAATGCGTTAATTTCACGTGTACAACGTGCATAAACATACATTTTTTTATTAAAAATAATTAAAATAAATAAATAAGAAAACAAAAAATAAAATACTCAATTAAACACCTCTTTCTTCTTCCCCAACCCCACCTTCCTTTCTTTACCCCACTTGCCCCTTCTTTTCTCCCCCTTTTTACCATCTTCAAAAAGCAATAACTCCACAAAATTCAGTTCATACAAAACCCTAACTTTCAATACAATCAATTTCTTTGACACATTATTAACATCAAATCGAAAAAACACAAAATTCAAGGAACTAGAAAAACACTAAAAATTCTCAGCCCTTTTCTCTATTACTGGAGAATATTATGAACACCAAAAAGCACCATAAATTCTTTTTTATATGCTTCACAATTCATCAAACCAGTGAAATCTTCAGTTGTTTTTATGCTTTTATTAGTTTAATTTTTTTATCTCTTTGTTCACTTTATCGATTTCCTTATATTTTCGAATTAAGTGGAGAGAAAAAAAAAAGGAACAACATAGAAAGAGATCTGAAGAAGAGATGAGAAGGGAGAGGGGATCTGAAGAAGGAGGAAGAAAAGAGGGGGTGGAGGATTTTGATGGAGAAGCGAAAAGGGAGTGGGAGAGAGAAGAGGGGAGAAATCTGATGAAGAAGAAAGAGAGGGAGGAACGATGGGGTTCTGAAGGAGAGAAGAGGGGAAGGATATTTGATTTAATTAATTTTTTAATATTTTATTTCTTATGTGTCATTAAAAAATGACGTGGAATTCCACACATAGATGTGTGTCATCAAAAAATGACGTGAAATTCCACATGTAGATGTTTGTATTACATGCATATTTATCAGATGAGAAAAGGGTTTAAACTATCAAGTTTCATTGAGTTTAAGTGTTCAGTTGGCAAAATTGTGAGTAGGAGGGTCTAGGTGACAATCCGAGTCAAGTATAAGGGTCTCCCAGGTCATTCTACCCAATAAAAAGCTATAAGATCGGGTGATGAAGTACTAAAAAGGGGAAAAGTAAAAGGTGTCAATAATGTAGTAATTAATTTGGACAAGGGCTACAATTCTTATCAACATTGTATCATGACAAGGGAATCGAAAGCTTATCAAATATATATATATGGGTATTCCTTTTTTTTCCTTTTGGGAAAAAGAAAAATCGATAACACATTATGATTCTATTTCCTTTTTTGTTCTCCGCTCGCTCGTCAGTATCTAATAACTATTTTGTGATATGATTAATTCGTATTCGAGCCCAAGATCATAGTTTGGTGATCAATGAAATGGCTCGAGAAGTATTAACATGAAGTCTTTACAAGTTGTGATTTCTTTTGATTAGTTCCAAGTTACAAATTGATCCAAACACCACTGTTATAAAAAGGTGTTAGCTTCTACAAATGTGACTCAATTCTCAGGGCTACCATACTCTACTAGTAACTAAAACATTTTGTTATTGTACTTTAACAATTGGTGAGATGTGATATACCATAAGTCCCCAAATATCTTTCCAGAGAAAAGAATTTAGGGAATAAAGTTATAATGATATGATCTCTTTCTCCAGTAATTCATTCTCAATTACTTCAATTTGGGCTCTCCTTTATAAATTCATTTTTCCTTATTTAGTCACTTTAAGAAATGATACTGTTTTACAATATTCCCCACTCCACTTTCTTATTGGACTCTTAAGTCATGAGTTACATCAATGTAACTCATCCAACAACGACAAGTGTCACATTACCCTGTGCTCTCGGGTTTGAGCCATTTTTTAGAATGAAAAAAAAAACATATTGGAAGTGCCGTTTCTAGAAATGGGGCCTGCAATGCACGACTCCCTAGAAATGAGCTAAACAACACATGAATTTAGATTTAATCGGATTTCAATAAAGATACCAAACATGAATATGTGGAGATTTAACATCACTCTCAGCTATATATGGACCAAGAATCGTATCTTCATTTTAAAAATTATAAATATTTGATAAATTTCTTTCTAAATTTGGAAAAAATATTATCGTTCAGGTGGACCTTGAACCCATAATTTCTATGGTCCCTTTTTTGCTCCTATATAAGCCACCTTTTCCTTGTTCCATTTCCCATTCCCTTCTCCATATTCAGTATACGCTTTCTAAGTATTTGTAATATTATTTATAATTCATTGTTACTCATATAGAAAGAAATAATCACTTGCGTCGTCAAGTTGCTAGCCTTAGGCAGTCCTTTTTCGATCAGGTTCCTCTCTTTCTTTGTCTTTATTTCCTAATTATTAGGGGCGGAGCTACATTATGTGATTTTTCAAAATACCTTTCCTACTAACCATTGCTTCAAAATAAGAAAAATTGGCTAATTTTATTCTTGAACTATTCGAAATGAGACCGTTTTAATTACGTGCATGGGTGCAGGGATATGTTGATGATCAATTTATTGAGTTGGAAGAGCTACAAGATGATGCTACTCGTAACTTTGTAGAGGAAGTTGTTACTTTGTTTTATAATGATTCTGCTCGTTTAATCCATAACATTGACCAATCATTGTGAGTTTCTTTTCTCCTAAACGTATATAATACATATTAATGATGACCTAATTATTAATTAATTATGAAGTTTCTTTTAGGGAAGAACATCCTCTTGATTTTGCAAAGCTTGACAACTATATGCACCAGTTCAAGGACAGTAGTTCAAGGTTATAAATTAACAAGATGCTTAAATAATAAACTAGAACTTATTATAAATAATGAAAATGATAACCCCCTTTAATTTATTTTTCATGACTAATTGTATGCAGCATTGGAGCGAAGAAGGTTAAAATTGAATGTACATTGTTCATGGAATATTACAGAGGAGGAAATGTAGAAGGGTAATCTTCATTATAAACAAATTTTACGTATATAATCTTCATTATCAACATATATAATATGATCAGATTAGTTTAAAAATCTAATATCTATTATCAGTATTTACTCCTAGATAATATTACGAAGTTTACACTGTAAAATTATTTCAAATCCCATGACAATGATTATTTTTTTATATTATAAAGTTAAAATGTGATTAAATTTTCCGCACAACTATTACTAGCAGAGGTAGAAAAGTACGTAGGGACGGAAAAATTGAAAGTCTCAACCTTTCCCTGGTGGGTAAAATGTAACGCGTATCCAATGACCTTGAAAATGAATAGTCTTGAATTTTTTACTCTCGCTTTTCGACCCCATGAACAATATTTCATGTTTAATTACTGTAGCGCTATGATACTACATTTATTCCATCTTCTAATTATTACTGTTAAGCTTTTCATCAAATTATTCGAAACTATTAACTATTAACGAACAAATTGAGAGTCAATTTTTGTCACGCAAAAATGTCTTTAACTGTGGGGGAATGTTCATTAATTTTGACTAGAGAGACTTTTTTTATTCTTAAATCTTACTTATAGGATAAGATCGGCATATATTTTATCATTTCCATACCTCTCACTCGAAAGATTACGTGATTGTTCTTTTCATTTCTTCATTTAAATTTCTCCATGAATTGAAGCAGATGCAAGAGAACTTTTCAGCAATTAAAGAGAGAATATGCGGTACTCAGAAAGAAGCTAGAAATTTATTTTCAGGTAGCAGCATATATACACTAATTATTTCTGTTAATTAAAATGAGTGTGATGAAATTTGTTACTCTATGCAGTAAGACAAGCTGGACTAACTAAAACGACATCGTGTCAGCCCAAGTAACTCTTTTAGAACAAGATGTAACTTTAAAATGCAGAATTCCTTGTTAAATGTAATAATAAAGGGAAGGATTTGTATTAGCATTAATTATAGTTTATTAATTTTGCACCTTGGATGCATAAAATATATATACAGAAGGCTTTTTCCACATCTTTAATTTATTCCCTTTTTCTCGTTGAGTTTCATTTTTAACTTTGTCCATTTAAAATGAAAGGAAGATATATAGAAAGAGAGAGAGAGAGAGAAAAGGAGCCTATATATATATATATATATATATATATATATATATAAAGAGAGAGAGAGAGAGAGAACACTTTATTAGATACATGTTTCCTCTCCTTAAAGCGGAGAGGGGGGATAAAATTCACTCGTAGTCATTTATTCCATTCATATAATTAAAAAATATTTGTTGTCATTAAGTTTTAAACTCCATAAAAATGACTATTTCTTAAATTACAAAGCTAAAAAGTGACTAAATGCCTCAACTTGGGATCCGTGAGTTTAACATTTTAATAGTAAGGCCCGAATATTTCTTTTGACTGATTTTTTTTCTTTTATAGCTCGAAAATTTTGGCCCAAAAATTACATTGGGGCTTAAATGAGTGATGTTCTAGCCCGATCAATTTGATTTTAAAAAGTGTTATTTCAAAAATAAGAAGACATTTAATCCATTTTAAAATAGGCTAATATAACCCAAATTTAACTATGCAAAAAATTGTTGAAATATTATATTATTTGATATTCATATTATGTAACGTCATAATTAAGAAAATTAAATACTCAAAACATTATATAATAAATTAAAATCCATTTGATACATCTTCAACTAAAATATAAAAGAAAAAATAACATTAACATAGATGTAACTAATAATTCTTCACATTTTACCCAAGTTATCTTAGCTGTGAAAAAAAAAGAAAAAAAAAAAGAGGATGACTCACTATGGTTCACATTTTAATTGCATCATTACAAATAAAAATAGACACGCAACTTAGCACTTGATAAAACATATTTTGGAACGTAAACATCAGTTACACTAAAATTTAAAAAATTTCAAATCACCCATGTTCAAGAAAGAAAAAGAAGAAAAGCTAAAAAATAAAGAAGACAAATTAAAGAGTGTTCACGTGTTATGTGTTATTATTACAAATGAAAATACAAATATTCATGTAAATAAAATACATAGAAAAAAGTACTTATTAAAATATTTTTGTAACTTAAAGGTCTGTTGAAAAAGAAAACACTTCTAGGAGACACTTGTTAAAACACTTTTTTGTAACGTAAAAATTTGTTACACAAAATTTTTTAAAAAGTCAAATAAAGTCACTCCCGTGGAAGAAAGAAAATTTAAGAAGAGCTAAAAAAAGATAAAATAATATATATTTATTTATATGTAATTAAGCATGAATGTTGTATTCTTAAATAGACTAGATTATGACAACACTTAACACCGTATTTTATGAGAACACATATCTATTTTTTCTTTTTATTTCCATCAGTTTCTTATCTTATCAGTTTCAGTTTTTTTTTCTAACAAAATTTATTCCTAGTCCTCTTTAAATAATTTGATTTTAAAAAAATGAAATATCACAATATATCAACAGTTTCACAAGGAAGGTAAATATTTTTAAAAAACTATAACTAATAATTAAACTATAAAGGGATAAGCTTGTACTAAACAAAACATTTATACTTAAAAATAATTTAATTTCGTCAAAAAAGTATCAAAATAAAGCATATAAATATAATATTTAAAACCCCAAGAAAGGTAAGTTCTATTAATACAAATATGTTTATGACATTATTGATTTATTTAATTGAAACAATTAAAGTATTACAAATTTGAAAATCTAAATGCAATTTAATAATTAAACTGTTGCAAAATTAAAAATCTAATTTAATTCATCATGTTTGAATACTTGTTTTTTGAGTTGAACCTTTTTATGATTTTTTTAAGTAATGAAACTAAAGTTACTTAAATTAAAAATAAAAAAACTAACAAAATACTAAGGATTGTTATAAGTAAATATAATTTATGCAAACAAAGAAACACATGTAATAGATAAATGTTGATAAATTGACAATTTTATTTATTTTCTACCTCTAACTGATGAATACTAACGGATATGACAATTTCATTTATTTATTTATTTTCTAAAAAAAGTCATAAATCAAAAGTAAAACATCATATTTTGAGTTGATTCTTTTTATGATTTTTTAAAAGAATGAAGTTAAAGCTACTTAATTTTATAAAAGGAAAATAAGGAAATATAAGAAATGTATTTATGCAAATAAGGAAATACTTATAGCAGGTGAATATTAACATATATGACAATTTCATTTATTTATTTATTTTCTAAAAATGGCATAAATCCAAAGTAAAATATCATGTTTAAAGTATTCAAATATTGAGTTGATCATTTTTATAATTTAAAAAATTAAATTAAATTTCATTTGTCTATTTGTTTTCTAAACAAAGTTATAAATCAAAAGTAAAATAATATTTCTTGAATATTCAAATTTTGAGTTGATTTTTTTTATGATTTTAAAAAAATAAAAATAATGAAGTTAGAGTTACTTAAATTTAAAAAGAAAAATAATAAAATATTAAAAAGTTATATTTTATATGATGATAATAAACTTATGCTCTTAAATTTATTCGTTATTATCTCTAATTCTCGGCTAACTTGTTGCTGTTTAAATATAAGTTTTTCTTTACATATTATCAGTATTAGAGTCATATATTTTTAAGAACCATTTTTTAGTATTCTCTCTCCAGTTCTCGCTCAACTTGCATTTTTTTATGGGCGTCACAAGGTAAATCATCGTTCGGCTTCTTATAAATAATATTAGGATAGGCCGACTCATCCTCAAAATTTGATAAAAAAGAGACAGAACAAAGTCATTTTATGTCAGTGACACATCTACTCGACTCGTAAGTTCTCCGATTAATTCTATCACAACTCTAGTATCCAAGATTTGAAATCTCATTCTAACTTAAGATTCTTATGGTTCTTGAGTGCAAGAGAATCATAAACTGGGGTTTTTGTCGACTCTTTGATCCTAGAAAAGGACGGAGATTTTCTTTTCGAGCGATTTCGGTAAGTATTAATAGTACAAACCCATTTTATTAATTGATTGGTTGATTTTTTTAGCCATAGTTGAAATTTCATTCTAACTTAAGATTCTTGTGGTTCTTGAGTGCAGAGAAACATGAATGGAAGTTTTTTGCGATTCTTTGATCTTAGAAATGGACGACGATTTTCTTTCCCGATGATTTCAGTAAGTATTAGTGGTACATATCCATTTTATTAATTGATTGATTGATATTTTTAGCCAAAGTTAGAATCTCATTCTAAGTTAAGATTATTGTGGTTCTTGAGTGTAGGAGAATTAGGAGGGTTTTTGCCAACAATTTGATCTTAAAAATGGATAGCGATTTCTCATCGGCGGAGTAAGCAATGACTGAAACGGTAGGGGAAGAGATGAAGGAGGAGGGGGCGGAGGTGGATACAAAGAATCCACAGGAGGCACACGGAGGTGAATATGGATTTCTCATAGGGCACGGTGGGGGAAAAGACGAAGGGGGAGTGAGAGGCTGGATATCAATTTCTCATCGGTGAAGGGCACGGTGACAGAGAAGGTGGATGAGGAGATGAAGGAGGAGGGGGCGGATGTGGATACAAATAATCCGACAGAGGTGGCGGAGGAGGAACGCTCTGTTAATCATTCACCTCGTAACCTCAATTTTTCCTGACTTGAGACGACGGTGATGAATAATGGATCGTCATATACGTACCAGAGTGTTCCTCGTCTGCTGCCTTGGCCGGATTATTTGTATCCACATCCGTCCCCTTATCCTTCATCTCATACTCCACCTTCTCCGCCATCGTGCCCTTCGCCGATGAGAAATCAATATCCACCTATGTCCCATCTTCCTTCATCTCTTCCCCCACCGTGCCCTCCGCTGATGAAAAATTGATATACACCTCTGCCTCTTGTGGATTCTTGGTATCCTCCTGCGTCCCCTCCTAATTTATCTCTTCCCCCGCCGTCTCAGCAATGGTTCCCTCTGCCTCTTCCCCCGCCTTCTCAGCCAAATTTTCCTCGGATACCTCTTTTATTAGTTTCCCTTTTGAACCAACGCTATGAAAGCAGTCCTTGTGTAGAGAAAAGGCTAGAATCTGTCTGGCGTGAGTCCTTGCGCGGTGACCAGGTTGTTCTCTTTGAATAGCTAGGTCATATTTTTCCTCCATTGCCAATGCAAAATTCCAATGCTCCTTCACGGAGAGTTGAGAATCATGAGGAATCGAGGAGGTTAAGGAAGAAGAGAGAATTAGAAAATCTAAGGTATAAGCAGCGATTAAGGAAATCATAGAATAGGATTTTGGAGAAAACAAAAAAGGTAGCTTCTCGTATGAAGGGTCATAGGTCAATTAGCACATCACATATATTTGACAGAAGGATTGCCCCTTTGCTAAGTCGTGACATGTTGAAGAAGTCTTACTTTTTGGTTTTCTCCAGATTCTTACTCTGTGATTCCCTTAATCGTTGTTTATGCCTTACTTTTTCTAATTCTCTCTTCTTCCTTAACCCCCTCTCTTCCTCACTTTCATTGAAATTTTTCACTGGTAATGGAGGAACAGAATGACCTGACTGCTTAAAGCGAACAACCAGGTTACCATGCAAGGACTCACACCAGTCAGATTTTTGCCTTTTCTCTTCACTAGAACAGCTTTAATACCGTTGGTTCAGAGGGAAATACAAGGAATCAGCAAAAGGGGGAGGAAGATATCGATTTCTCGTTGGCGGAGTGCACAGTGACTGAGAATATAGAGGAGGAGATGAAGGAGGAGGGGTGATGTGGATACAAATAATTCGGTGGAGGCGGAGGTTTATATAGATTTATCATCGGCGGAGGGCACAACGACTGAGAAAGTGGAGGAGGAGATGTTGGAGGAGGATGCGGATGTGGATACAAATATTCCGGCAGAGGAGGAACGCTCTAGTACGTATATGACGATCCATCATTCACCCCATAACCCCAATTCTGCCTGAATTGGGATGGCGATAGTGGTGGCAGAGGGTTCTGATTCTATGGTGGCGATGGTGAAAGAGGAGCAAATTAATATATATTTATTCATATGTAATTAAGCATGAATGTTGCATTTTTAAATGGATTCGTTTTATTCCAACACTAGAACACATATCTATTTTTTCTCTTTATTTTCATTGATTTCTTATATTATTAATTTCAATTTTTTCTAATAAAGTTTATTCCTAGTCCTCTTCAAATAACTTGATTTGTTTATATGAAATATCACAATATATCAACAGTTTCGTAAGGAAGGTAAAAGTGTAAAAAAATTGCAACTAATATTTAAACTATAAAGGGGTAAGCTTTACTAACTACTAAACAAAACCTTTTACTTAGAAAAATAATTTCATCAAATAGGTATCAAAATAAAGCATAAAAAATTGATATTTAAAACCTCAAGGGAGGTAAGTTTTATGAATGAATACAAATATAAGTATGTTTATGACATTATTCATTTATTTAACTGAAACAATTAAGTGTTGCAAATTTAAAAATTCAAATGCAGCTTAGTAATTAGAATGTTGCAAAAGTAATAATCTAATTTAATCCATCATTAATTGTGTAATCTAGTCATCATAATTATAAAAAGAATCTTTGACCATTTCATATATTTATTTATTTGGCAACTTCATAAATCATAATAAATGATGTATATTTAATTCAATCCATCATTTATTTATTTATTTTCTAAAATAAATCATTAGTCAAAAGTAAAATATCATGTGTTGAATATTTAAATTTTGAGTTGATCCTTTTTATGATTTTTTAAAATGAGATTAAAGTTGTTTAAATTAAAAAAAGAAAAAACTAAAATAATTAAGAATTGCTATAATTGAGGGGGAGTATTGGAGATAGTGACTAGTTAGGCAGTTAATTAATTGTGAATTAGTGAATTAGCTTAAGTCCTTTTTCTGTTATGGTTGTTACAAATTAGTTAGTATGAGGCGGTTAGTTAGATTAGTGAGCTGTACATGTTGTACATATATAGAGCCTTTTTCCCTTTTTGTGAATAGAGAATGGTCAAGTTGACTCTGCATATACCCTGAGTTTGTTAATGCATCTGTTAACTTGGCATTCCATTGCCCGGAAGCCTGCTTGAGACCATACAAAGACTTAATAAGTCTACAAACTTGATTCTCTCCCTTTCTAGTAAACCCTTTAGGCAGCTCCATATACACTTCTTCAACCAAGTCTCCTTGCAAAAAGGCATTAAACACATCCATCTGGTATATCATCCAGTTTTCAGCTGCTGCAATAGCAATTATAGATCTCACAGTTACCATCTTTACTATAGGTGAGAAGGTTTCTTGATAATCAATTCCCTCAGTTTGGCTATAACCCTTAGCTACAAGCCTTTCTTTAAACCTGTCAACTTGTCCATCTGCTTTGTACTTAATTTTAAACACCCACTTACATCCTATTGCACTCTTTCCTGGTGGCAATTGCATGATAGTCCAAGTCCTGTTATCCTCCAATGCTTTGATCTCTTGCTTCATAGCCTCCACCCATTTAGAATCTTTGACAGCTTCTTCATAGGTTCTGGTCTCTATGCCAACTGATATGGCACTCAAATATGTTTGAAATGTAGGAGACAACTTACTATATGTCATGTAGTTGGCCAATGAATGTGGTATAGAGTCATTCACATTAGCAGCATAATCCTTCATCCAAACTGGTGGATGAGACACCCTGGTGGAGGTCCTATGTAAGTCAGTATTTTGAACACCTTGTTCACCTTGGTCCATGACTGAAGCATCCACATTATCAACTTCTTGATCCACCAATGGAACATGTTCATTCATCATTGAATCATGTACAAGCTCATGTTGTTGTGCATTATTCTCTACATCATGATTAGGAATGTGAGTGTCAATAGATTCAAGTGTGTCATTCAATTAGTGTCATCATCAATCAGCTCATGTCTGGTGAAAACTGGCACATGTTTATTCTGTTGTACTCTATTAAATGGGAATATGTTTTCCTTGAAGACAACATCTCTGCTCACTATAAACTTCTTTAGGCTCAAGCTATATAACAAATACCCCTTATGAGTAGGTGAATACCCCATCATGACACAAGTATCTGCCCTAGGAGAAAACTTATCATCCTTGATTATCTTGGTTGCATAGCACAAACAACCTATTGTCCTCAAATGATCAAGTTTGGGTCTGGTCTTGAGAGTGTCCTTTTAAAACATCTGTAGGCATCCTGTTAATTAAGTACACAGCAGCCATGACACATTCCCCCCAAAACCTTATAGGAATGGAACCTTGAAACCTGAGAGCCCTTGACACTTCAAGTATGTGCCTATGCTTCCTTTCCACCACTCCATTTTGTTGTGGAGTGTGTGGACAACTACTCTCATGAATAATCCCTAAAGATGAAAATAAAGTGTTGCATTCTTTGTTAAAAAATTCAGTCCCATTGTCAGATCTTATCTTTTCACCTGCCTTTTAAATTGATTACCTACCAGTGCAAGAAAAGATTTCAGTACAGCAAAAACATCACTTTTGAATTTCAGTAAAAACAACCAAGTCATCCTTGACCTATCGTCTACAACAGTCAAGAAGAATCTGAAACCATCATGTGTAGAAAATTTGTATGGCCCCCATACATCAAGATGAATAAGATCAAATACATCACTTGTAGTAGACATACTAATTGGGAATGGAAGTCTAGTCTGTTTTGCCAAAGGACAAGTTGAACAGCTATCACACATTTTTACATCGAACTCTCTTCCGACTAAAGATAATTGTTTCAACACCTTGATAGATGGATGACCCATTCTGTTATGCCAAAGCATGCAATATGTATCTCCTGCCTTTGTCATAAGTACCTTGTTATCACCACTAGTTGAGTTTCCATGAAAAAACTGATTTGGGAAGTAATATAGACCTTCTATCTCCTTACCAATCCCTTTCACCTCTCCATTGGAGAGGTCCTGAAAAATACAAAATTCAGGAAAGAAGCACACAGAACATTGCAGTTGCCTAGTTAGTTTACATACTGATAATAAGTCATATTTGAAATCAGGCACCACCAAGACATTGTTTAACATTCCACAGCTTCCTGAATGTGTAACTAAGGTAGTATGGCCATTAGGTAAATGTACTCTCCTGCCTACGTTCTTATTAGAATCATTGATATTGTCCAAACTATCAAGAATTGAAGTTATATGACATGTTGCCCCTGAGTCAATTATCCAGTTATTCCCCTTTTTAAATACATCCTGCTCATTCCTAGCACTCATGAGAGCTACACAATCTTCACTTTTAGCCGATAGGGAACATACTACTACATTATGGGAGTTACCTGCCATGTTGACCATTTCTTCAGTATTTTCCTCTTCATTCAGCAACTTCATTATCCTTTGGTACTGAATGGGAGTATAACCAGGCTGTGCTGCAAAGGCCTGCAAGTTAGTACGAATGGCATTGAAATCATAAGAATTTCCTCGTGTACATGTCTGGCCTACATTGACTGCCCCAAAAACATCAGTTCCTAGTTCTTCATCAACCTTGTTCAATTGCACATTGTTAACAACATTTTTTCCTTTGCCTGAGTTCATTCCTCTAACTGGATTAGTGTAGCTTTTTTCTCCACCCTGTCCTGGTAGTTTCTTTTTTAACTTCCAATCATCAGGATATCCAATTAGTCGAAAACAAATTTTCTGAGTGTGACCATACATTTTACAATGGTCACAAAATAGGTTCCAATTTACTTTCTTCTTTGTTCTCCCATTATACTCAACCTTGTTACCATCCTTACGTGTGTCTCAAGAATAATTCCCTCTTCCTGCATATAATGTTGTAGCCTCTGTCATATCTCCACCAGGATGCATATCGGAAGTAACTCGCTAGCTCTCATATGAGATTATCATGGCATAAGCCTTGCCAACACTTGGCAAAGGGCTCATCATTAATATTTGGCTACGTGCATGCCCATACATGTCATTCAGACAAGAAGTTGATAATGTGGATGCTTCAGTCATGGACCTAGGTGAACAAGGTGTTCCAAATACTGTCTAACTAGTCACTATATCCAATAATATGTGATTTGGCACTTTTTTTTTAAAACTGGTAAGTGTCACTTTTGTGTCCTTCATTGTCTCTCATTATGCATGCTTTACTTTTTCTAAAATTTATGGCTTGTGTAGATGCAGCCGAAAAAAATCTTGAAATTATTCTACAATTATCGTAGGTAGACAATTGTGTCTGGTATACTTTTTGAATTTTCATTGATTACCCAAGACACATCCCACTAGTTTAGATGATTGGATGGGATCTGTACAGGAGATCCCAGATTGCTATCTTTTCTTACCATCTCGTATACATGAATTCTAGTCAATGAAATAATGTTCTTTATCAAAAGAAGACAGCAGAAGCGGTCGGAGTGGTAATAAATTAGTAATTTCTTGTGACACTTTTTCCCTTTTCTTTTATAAAACTCATGGAGTCGTTAGATCATAGCAATCTCTTGGTGCTGGAGATAACATGAACTAGTTTGTGCTGGTTCAGAAACCTACAACAAGTTGGATAAAACTGTTCGTGATGCATATGAATCACATGTGAAATTATTGATTAAATGCCTTTCTCCAAGTTTGTAATGCTTTCTCCAGGTTAATAAGCCAAGCGAAAGACTCCTTTGGTCAGTAGATGTGAAGGAGCAATTGCTAACTGAAAGAAAGATTGGCAAAGTTAACTTCTCCATATGAAAATTGAGACCCCATATATTCATCTTCTCCAAACTTATATCATTTTGCACTCAGCTCCTTGTCCAACATCAATTGACCAAAGCAAGAATGTTCAATCCAAACTTTTATTGGGTTGATGAAGGTTTTTGCCAGAGTGTTGATATATAAATTCTTCTAGTATGTGGACATAATTATTTGTCTGTGTCACTAGCGTTGGTGATATTCCATTTACCCTCGGACCTCCATGACACTAAGATGTTTGGATGCAATCTTAATGAGCATGAATTTTGATTTGCAATACACCTTGCAGGACATTATGAAAAGCTCCATGGCTACAAGCTCAGACGCAGATAAACCTGACAAATTTCTTGCATATATGGTCTCTGCACCAAATGAGGTGAAAAAGTCATCTTTTTAAATGCAAAGGTTGGTTCCATGGGCATAAATCTTACTTAATGATATTCTGTTGCTTTTCGTGGATTGTGATAGCTATTGAAGAATATGTATGATGAAAATGAGGATATCTCATACACTTCGGTTCGGGAGTCTCACCTGGATGTATGTACCTTTTCTGAGTGCTGAAATAGCCTAGCTACACTTTTATAATTTGGTAAATTACTTAGTTGTATTAATAATTCCCTCATGTGCCCCTTTGCAGGTACGAGGTGATGATGCAGATGATCCTACTACATACGTTACAGCATTTGGTGGAACAGTGGCCCATTACATGGTAAAACTCTGTTAACTTGTTAAACTTTATATGTGGTTTAGCCTGGAACTTAACACCCAATGTGGATGTGATGTGATCCAGCATGTTCCAACAAAGCTTGTTTTGCAAAAAAAGATAGCTAAAGAGGCAAAATCAAATAACGAAGTCGAACATTTCCTAGATGCTTCAAGAGTTACAGTAAGGAAGAGACCAACAGTAACTGCCATTGAAAAAGAAGGGGTAATGAAGCCGAGCCCCCCTCTTTCTTCATTTTTTTCCTGCATGGCCTTTATTTTTGCAACTAAACTGATTATGACATTGTTGGATTCTTTTAGGGGTTTATACAACAGCTTTGAAGGGGCAATGTTTGAAGTCGAAGGAGAACAAAAATCAGTCATGAAGATGTTGTCGTCAAACAACCGAACAGTATGCATGATTGACTCCTTCACAGCTATTTATGTTGATCAGATAATTTTCAGCAAGAAAATAGAAAAAGAGAAAGGGTGGTACAAGAGAGAAGTTGCATAAATAAACAATGCTTTGTACCATATGGGAGTTTCGTTCTTTGGAAAGACTAAACTTTCAAGTAATTTGCATATGCTCTGATGATTGTCTGGACTGTCCGTTATTCTTGTGTGGTCTCTCCTACCCTGTACCCTCTTCACAGTTCTCGCATTAGGTTTGGCAATTTGTGCTTTGAGAAATTAAAAGAAGAAGAAGAAATATTGGGAATTGAATTGATTGATTATTCTCCCAAGTTGATAGGATTAAATAGTTGTTATAGATAATGTAAATAAGAAAAGAAACTAATAAAATATTATTCAATCTCCTAGTCCTAACTGCCTAATTAAAGTGGTTAGGGAATATTCACATATCTACACTATCTAATCATACCATATTTTAGAAAGAAGATCATGCTTTTCATATTGTTGTGATTTCATGGTAAAACTCATAGAACTCATGGAAGAGTGATATCATCTAGAATGGACAATATCATAGGATATCCTTGGCGTTCATAAGGATATCAAGAAGATCAAAACATGAGGTTTTCATCATAAACCCTAACTTATTCATTGGGAAAAACTTGCAGACATGATCAATACGTAGCGTGAGGGAAGAACAATAACGTTCCCACACGTAGAGATAGTCTTATATACCTTAAACTCTCCAAATTCTTGATTAATGTCTGGTCTTTGGAGGAAAAAATAGCAAGAACTTGTAAAAACTTCATAATTTTAGGTTAGAATCGCTAAAGTTTACATGGGAGTTCGTGGGTAATGTCTTACCTCTAGAATGAGACCTTTGCAAAATCCTTCACTTGAGTTCTTGAGAAGTTTTCTTGTAAATCTATGGATTCCATGAGTATGAGGTATTATTTGTGTTAAGATGAAGAAATCATCAATATTCTATGGCCAAATTTTAACTTGGATGATGGATGAACCTTGAAGGATTCTTGAGAGCTTCTCTTTCTAGGGGAAATTTTTGGACTTGGGGAATTGAACCATGAATGGGAGGGGGGGAGTTGCTATTATAATGTTTTTTCATGTGTGTTATCACGCAATTGACGTCTTGTGCGCAACAAGGCTACTACATTGCGTTCAGTGCGCTATTGCACTGCTGACAACTTAGGCGTGCAATAAGGTAGTGTCCAGTAAAATGGGCATAAAGTCTGGCACAAAAACCAGAGGGCAAATGGTTTGTTGCATTGGAAACTAGACTCAAATACCTTCAATTTGATAGGTTTTTGGGCTATGTAAATCTTCATATTATAGGAGATATGCTTGTTTGAAGTTGAATCTTGCTCAAACTCATATGAAAAACTTCATCGGTAAGGAAGCTTTCAACCCAACTTTGAGCTAGAGTTTCCCTAGGACCTTAAGGGGTCGTTTGGTGTGAAGGATAACACCAAGCAATCTTTGGATTAATTATAGTGCCATTTAATTTGTTGTTTGTTGGCAAGTTCGGAATAACTTATCCCGGGATTAATAGTTAGTACCTAGATAAGTTATCCCTCCCTTTGGGTGGCATAGTAATCTTGGGATAACTTATACCGAGATAAAATAGGTGAATGACAAAGATATCCCTTTAAACCCCTTTTAAACATCACTTTTCACATTCATGTATATTTACATTATTTTTAATACCATGTATAATAACATTCACAACCTTCACTACTCCTTATTTTTATGATAGTTTTTCATATTTTTCTATTAAAAATTACACTATATAAATATTATTTTTATTTTTGAATTTATTTAACTAATTTTTATGTTTATTTACATTTTGATTTCTCATAAATTCTCTTGTACTTTAACAAACTTAAGATGCAAGTTCTATTTTTAAGCTAAATAAGAATAAAGTTGTATTTTTAAATACACACGGTACCATCACGTGAATGCGCACACAAAAATATTTAAGTTAAATAAGATGAATAATTTATTTTTAAGAATGAATAACTAAAACTTCTAAAGAAAATTTTTAAAAAACTAAATAAAGTAAAGGGTATTTTTGTAAACAAACAATTTGTTCTTAAAATTTATGCAATGCATATTATTTTGAATACAACTGTCACAACCTGATTCCTCGAGTCATGATGGTGCCTACCAATCCGCCAGTAGGCAAGCCAAACTCTGTCCTGGAACTTAACAGTAATGGGATTGAGGGTGGAAACGAACCTCAACTAAGCGGAAGCATAAATAAAGGAACACATAAGGGAAAGGCGGAAGCGAAACCAACGATATACAACAAACGATACCTCCCAAAACCTGGAAGTCACATCTATAGAGCTACTACAAAATGAGTACAAGTCCCAAAAGTGGACCACCAAAAGAAGACTGTCTCAAAAGCAAAAGACAAGCCAAAATATAAGTACAAAAGGAGGCAGGTAATCTCAGGATGCCATGTGCTCACCCTCGCCTCCGGGACAGACTGCAGCAGGCTCGAACTCAACGCTGATAACTGGTATTCGGACTTGCATCACGAAAACAGATGCAGAGTGTAGCATGAGTACCAATGCAACAGGTACCCAGTAGGCATCATAGACCAACTGAGCAAGAAAGGTAAAAACAGACTGAAAGGATAAAATCTACAATCACAGAGGTCAAGCAAAAATGAAAAGAAACACACGAGCGTACCAAAAATAAATCTAAGTACAGCTAAACTAAACCTAACTGGACCCCATAAGCCCACAAGTTACACTCGTGCACAAGGTTAAATAAAACCCAAACGGACCCCCATAAAACCGACAGGTACCTGGAAAAGCTAAATCTATGAGACCGAAGGAAAACCCAACTGCGAACTGAAACCACCAACCAACTCAATCAAAACGAGCAGCCAATACAAACCCCATCAGAAGTCTGACATCCAAATCCGGCTGCCCAGCAAGACAGCAACTCCCGAGGGCCCTGCCCTAGTCAATATAGTGCAAAGAGGGCATAACAACTCCTCCCAAGGCCCTAATATCCAACCGCCCGACTAGCTAACACCCCGGGGACCCTGTCCCAACCAAATGAGTATGCAGGGCTTGTCCACTCTGAAGAGGACCCTAATAACTCATACCCAACTGCCCGATCGGCTAACACTCCAGGGGCCCTGGCCCAGCCAGACGAGTGAACCAACTAACATTCTGGGGGCCCTGTCCCAGCCAGACGAGTGCGCTAGGCATATCAATTTCGTAGCAGATCTCAAATACCAAACCAATATGGATCACCGTCCACCAACAACCATATTACAACAGAACCGCTCTCAAACACCCGAAATCTCAGGAAAACACCGCACATCCGACAACAAAACGACACCACAGAACCGATTCAGAAGCATCCAAAACCAAGAAAACACAATGCCTCCTACAAAGCATCGGCACCATAGAAAAGGGAAGAGAAGCCAGAAGATCAGGAAAAATAAGGCCAAAGCTAGGCTAGTTTGCTATTCCGGTCTACAAGGACCTAGTCCATCTGAATCGACGTCGGATACATACTAAGGCAAAACAGGTGCATAGGTCTAAGGCAAATCTAACCTAACCTAGACTAAGGCCGAAAATATAATCCAACACAAAGTAAACAGTCAACAGATAGTCTGCATGCAACAACACATAAATAATCCCTCCAATAACATGGTACTACCCCAAAACAACCCGAAAATCAACCCTAAAGCATGGTTTCTGAGAAGAAGAGATGAAATACTAGTTCCCCACCCCCGATTAACACAAATCCGCATGCATTCACGCAATCCAGCTCAATATAAAAAGAAGGGAAGCCGTAACCTACCAGAAGGACGACCGCGCGCACTCCATATCACTCTGCCGGAGCTTTTCCCTTCCTAACTGCCTCAGAATGCTACAACGCTATCAAAAATAGAATCATAGCGTCAATATTGTCGTTTAGACACCAAAAATATCAAAATTAGAGACGAACCAATTTAGGAGTCAAAATCAGAAAATATGGGACCCGCTCTGAAATTCCCAGAATTGACTCTGTGAAAAGGTCCTAAACCCTCCTACAAACCTATGTTCCAAAATAGAACACAATTAGAGGCTCGAAATAGCCGACAAATCAAGAAACCAAAACATGCAAAACTTTACACAATTTAAGCTTGAGGCAGCCACTTATGACGTGAATTCACGAGAATCAGAGCTCACCCAACGCTATCAAACCAACACCCACAAAGCCTATGAATTCTGAACACTTGGACTTCGAATCACCGAAAACCGACTTAAAACGGAGAAGATAACAACTTTTGATACTTATAACTAAAGAAGGCCCGACTGCCCCTTTATATATTTCCAGCCACACACACCTCCGCGAATGTGGCCAGAGGCCCGCAAACACGAAGGGAGAACAACTATATCTCCACCAATGTGGAGTCCATCCGCGAATGCGGAGACCAACAAGGCAGGCCTCCGCGAACGCAGAGCCCTATTCGTGAACATGGAGAAAAGAACTCATAGGCCTCCCAAACCTCCGCGAACGCGGAACCTTATCATTGAACGCATAGAAGAAACACTCAAACCTCCGCGAACGAGGAGCATGGGCCGCAAATGCGGAGAAGGAAGACCCACACCTCCGCGAACGGTGCTAGCCTTCCACGAACGCGGAGAAGGAATGGGTCTGCAACATCAGCTATGCACCAGCTGCAACTTGGCTTTCCTAAAACTCCGACGGGGTGCTCATGATTCGTTTGGAACCCCGTGCACGCAAACGAGATATGCTACCCCATCAAATTCGACGTTCTAGACTAAATGGCACAGTCAAAATTTCCATACGAGTTAATTTCGACTAAAAGTGGGTCCCACTTCCCAATCGCCAATTTAGCCAACTTCAATTAAGGGCCTCAGAATTAGATCGAAAGCCTCGGGAAGCGCTCGAAGGGTCATTCTAGACCGAACTCGGCATTCCAGAACTAACTGTGTTGACGTAATTCTCATTTGAGCGTGTTTACCAAGAATGTTGACCAAAGTCAAACTTAAACCAAATTTCAAAGGTTAAAGCGCCAAATGACCCTAAAGTCACACCGGAAGCTTCGGGACTCGGGTCAATCATGCTTCTAGACTAATCTGGCTGTTTCGGAGCTGATGGAACCGTCAAAATTGTATTCTGAGGTCATTTACCTCAGGTTATGATCGAAATCAACTTTTCAAGTTTCAAAAGCTCCAAAACAGGAAAACAGGCATAAAATCCAAACAAACGACCAGGCGACCAAACAGTCAGTACCAGCAAGTCATAAATGACTTGGGGTCACTACAGAAATGCTCTAAACGAAAGAAAGAAGGCATTTACATAGAAAAGACATGGAGGGTCATTAAGACATCCACTACTAAAAGAGCTTTCGTCTGTGAAAGTAAGAGTCAAGAAGTACTTGAGGGTTCAAATAAGCTGGGGAGCTGCTCCCGCATCTCCCGCTCGGTCTCCCAAGTAGCCTCCTCGACTGGACGATGCCTCTAACGGACCTTAACCACAGGAATGGATCTAGACCTCAGCTGCCTCATATCTCTGGCAAAAATAGCAACTGGCTCCTCAATATAGGTCAGGCGATCATCCAACGCAACAACATCATACTGGAGCACATGAGACACATCTGGGACATACTGGCGCAGCATCGAAACATGGAAAACTGGATGAATAGCTGAGAATGCTGGAGGTAAGGCTAACTCATATACCGCATCACCAACTGTCCTCAAAATCTCAAAAGGCCCAATATACTTGGGGCTAAGCTTGCCCCACCTCCCAAATCTCATCACGCCCTTCATGGGCGATACTTGGAGGAATACTCTATCACCAACGGCAAATCTCAGTGGTCGTCACCTGCGATCCGTGTAACTCTGCCCTCTACTCTGAGCCATCCTGAGCCAATCTTGAATCACCCTCGCATGCACTAAGGCCTCCTGAAACAAGTCTGTATCATGCGGTATAAGCTCCGTAGACTCAAACCAACCAACTGGAGTGCGACAATGCCTACCATATAAGGCCTCAAACGGGGCCATCTGAATGCTAGAGTGGTAGCTGTTGTTGTATACAAACTTTGCCAAAGGCAAGAACTGGTCCCACTGACCTCCAAAGTCCATAACACAGGCCCGCAACATATCCTCAAGGACCTGAATAGTACGCTCTGATAGGCCATTGGTCTGCGGGTGAAATGTTGTGCTAAGATCGACACGAGTGCCCAACTCCTCTTGAAATACCCTCTAAAAGCTGGAAGTGAACTGTGAATCCCGGTCTAAAATGATAGAAACAGGCACACCATGAAGATGAACCACCTCCCTAATATAAATACGAGCCAACCACTCGGCACTGAAGGAAGTACGAACTGGAAGGAAGTGTGCTGACTTGGTCAATCGATCCACGATGACCCACATGCTGTCAACACCTCTAGAAGTCCGAGGCAAACCCACAATGAAATCCATGGTGATACGCTCCCACTTCCACTCAGGAATGGGTAATCTCTGCAACTCACCTCCAGGCCTCAAATGCTCGGCCTTCACCTGCTGACAACTCAAGCAACGGGACACATAATCTGAGATGTCCCTCCTCATACCGCTCCACCAGTAATGTTGCCTCAAATCACGATACATCTTAGCGGTGCCCGAATGGATAGAATACCTGGAGTCATGGGCCTCGCTAAGGATCAGCTGAATCAAATCCCCAACTCTCGGAACACACAAACGGCCAGCAAATCTCAGAACCCCATCTGAATCTAAGGTAGCCTTCCCGGCATCACCTGTCAATACTTTATCTCTAAGTGCCACCAAGGACTCATCCTCAAACTGATGACCACAGATCTGATCTAACAGAGATGACTGAACTCCCACATAGGCTAACACCCGCTTGAAATCTGAAACATCAAGCTTGATCATCTGACTAGCCATGGACTGAATGTCCAAAGCCAAGGGTCGCTCCAAAATAGAAAGGAAGGCTAGACTACCCATACTCACCGCCTTCCGGCTCAAGGCATCCGATACCACATTCGCCTTGCCCGGATGATAGAGAATAGAGAGGTCATAGTCCTTCAGGAGCTCAATCCAATGGCGCTACCTCGAATTAAGATCCCTCTGGGTCATAATGTACTAAAGGCTCTTGTGATCAGTGTAGATCTCGCAATGAACTCCATAAAGGTAATGCCTCCAGATCTTAAATGTGAAAACAACCGCCGCCAACTCCAAGTCATGAGTGGGGTAGTTACGCTCATGCAACTTAAGTTGCCTCGACGCATAAGCGATAACCCGGCCCTGCTGCATCAATACACAACCCAAACCAACGCCGAATGAGTCACAATATATCGTGAAGCCCTCGCCCTCAACTGGAAGAGTCAATATAGAAGCGGTGGCAAGAACTCCTTAAGCCTCAGAAAGCTCCTCTCACACTCCTCCGACCACACAAAGGGAACATCCTGGCGAGTCAACCGAGTCAGAGGCGCCACTATAGAAGAGAAACCCTCAACAAAATGCCTGTAGTACCCTGCCAATTCGACGAAGCTTCGAATCTCTGTCACATAGGTGAGCCTAGCCCAATCATGAATAACCTCAATCTTCACCATATTTACCATAATGCCATCCTTGGACACCACGTGCCCCAAGAATGCTACGGACTCAAGCCAGAACTCATACTTTGAGAACTTGGCATAAAGCCGATGATCTCTCAAAGTCTGGAGCACTATCCTCAGATGCTGCTCATGCTCACTATGGCTCCGCGAGTACACCAAGATATCATCAATGAAGACTATGACAAAGGAGTCCAAATACGGCCTGAATACGGGAGTCATCAAGTCCATGAAAGTGGTAGGGGCATTATTCAACCCAAAAGACATCACCAGGAACTCATAATGGCAGTAACGAGTCCTAAATGTTGTCTTAGGTATGTCCGCTGCTCTAACCCTAAAATGGTGGTAGCCGGATCTCAAGTCAATCTTAGAAAACACTACGGTGCCCTGAAGCTGGTCGAATAGATCATCGATACGAGGCATGGGGTAACGGTTCCTCATCGTCACCTTATTCAGCTGTCTGTAATCAATACACATCTACATGGTACTATCCTTCTTCTTCACAAACAGGACTGGGGCACCCCAAGGCGATACACTAGGCCGAATGAATCCCTTACCCAAGAGATTCTGAAGCTGAACACTGAGCTCATTGAGCTCTGCGGGGGCCATACGATACGGTGGGATTGAAATAGAATGAGTACCCAGCTCTAAATCGATGGCAAAATCAATATCTCACTCTGGGGGTAGCCCAGGAAGGTCAGTAGGAAACACATCGGCATACTCTCGGACTATAGGCACGGAATCAACGATAGGGTCCACCCTACTAACATCCATAACATATGCCAAATAAGCCAAACATCCGCTAGCCACTAGCCTCCTGGTCTGAATACAGGAAATCACCCCAATCGGTGTGCGACTACAACAATCCTACCACACCACCAGCAGAATACCAGGCATGGCTAAAGTAACGGTCTTGGCATAGCAATCCAAGACCGCTTGGTGAGGGAATAGCCAATCCATGCCCAAAATCAAATCAAAATCCAACATACTAAGCACAATAAGATCAGCCCGAGTGTACTGCCCCTTAATAGTCACCACACAGGATCTACAAACCTGATCCACTACTAAAGAATCACCTACAAGGGTCGAAACATGCAAAAGGTACCACTAAGGGCTCTGGACTCACCCTCAACCGAGGAGCACAATAAGGAGACACATATGAATAGGTAGAACCCAGATCAAATAAGGCTGAAGCGGACTGATGGCATAAGAGAACCGTACCTGTGATCACATCATTCGATGCCTCGGCCTCTGCTCTGGCTGGAGCTGCATAGAAATGGCCTTGGGTGCCTCTACCCCGTGCATCCACCATGCCACCTGTTCTGCCTCCACTGGGACCTCCCCAAACACCCTGATGCTGTCTTCCTCCACTAGTTGGAGGTGCTACTGCTGATACCGGTCTCCCTGCCTGAGGAGCTGGTAAGGCTGGTCTGAAGATAGGGCACTCCCTAGACCAATGATCAAGCCCCTGCAAGTGAAGCAACCCTGAGACAACCAGCTCCCAACCGGAGGTCGGCCACCCCGACCTGAGGAACCCGTCTGAATACCACATCGTCTATGACTCGGACCGACACTATAGCCACCCTGACGGTGCTGGTCACACTCTGATATCTATAACGATGCCTGAAACGGGCGACTGGGCTAACTCGACTGGAACCTCTACTGAACTAGATCTTGAGTAACTCTAGACCTAGGACGGGGACCACTGAAACGACCATCCTGCCTGGCCCTCTTGCCACTGCCCCCTTGTACCTCGCGACGGAGTTGCTCGAATGTGGGGGTATGGTCCACCACATCCAGAGAAGAACGGCCTGTTGAAACCACAGACTGCAACTCAATACGCAACGGCAATCTCAAACCTCTAACGAAACACCTGACTCTCTCCTCCTCTGTGGGCAAGATCATAGTGGCATGATGGGATAACTCATGAAATCTAGCCTCATACTTAGATACCGTCATAGAGCCCTTTTCCAACCTCAAGAACTCATCACGAAATCGATCTCTGACGCTGCATGGGATAAATCTAGCCAAGAAAGCCTCGAAAAACTCTACTCATGTCACTGGCGGGGACCTAGCTAGCCTGGTCTGCATAAATGAACGCCACCACTGCCTGGCCGGTACATCCAATTGATAAGCAGTGAAGTCGGTTCCTCTCAACTCCACTAATTCCAGAGCCTACAATCGCTCCCGGCAGGAAATAATGAACTCATGGGCATCCTCACCAACTGCCCCAGAAAGCCGCGACGGTGAAAACCTCAGAAATACCCCAAGCATCTTCTGCTTTCGAATTGGCATAACCTCATCAAAATCGTCCGGCTAAACGGCTGGCGGCTGCTAAACCTCTGGGGCCGCTGCTACAGGCTAACCCTGCTAAAACATCTCTGGAGCCGTTGTGGCAGGCTGACCCTGCGGTGCCGCCACTGGCTCTGGAACTAGTGATGGGGCCTTCTGCTGCTGCTAAGTACCCCCTATCGCTGCTAGTATCTGCGCGAGCATGGCTTAAAGGTCAGGGGCGACAGCTGGTGCGGGCGGTGGCTGGGCAGGTCCCAACCACACCAGCTGAGGAGGAATCTGGTCAAACTGAGGCTCCGCCTCCGGCTCCAGGGTCCTCACTCTATCTCGGGCTGGTGCCGCATCCCTAGGTCGACCTCGGGGTCAACCTCTACCGCGCGTGTGAGCCATTCTGCGACAGAGTGAAACAAATGAGATTTAACGAAACCAAAGGCACAACAACGCACAAAATGATACAGAACAAGAAAACCTCCTAAGAACATCCTATAGCCTCCCGAAGATAAGTCACGAACGTCTCCGCGCCGATCTGCAGGACTCTACTAGATGCTATCTCTGTACAAGTGAGACCAACGAACCTGGGGATCTGATACCAACTTGTCACAACCCGATTCCTCGATTCATGATGGCGCCTACCAACCCGCCAGTAGGCAAGCCAAACCCTATCCCAAAACTTATTAGTAATGGAACTGAGAGTGGAAACTAACCTCAACTAAACGGAAGCATAAATAAAGGAACACATAAGGAAAAGGCGAAAACAAAACCAACTATATACAATACACAAAACCTCCCAGAACCTGGAAGTCACATATACAGAGCTACTAAAAAATGAGTACAAGTCCCAAAAATGGACCACCAAAACAAGACTGTCTCAAAAGCAAAAAGCAAGCCTAAGGATAAGTACAGGATGAGGCAGGTAATCTCAGGATACCATGTGCTCACTCTCGCCTCCGGGACAGACTGCAGCAGGCTCGAACTCAACGCTGATAACTGGTGCTCGGACCTGCATCACGAAAATAGATGCAGAGTGTAGCATGAGTACCAATACAACAGGTACCCAGTAGGCATCATAGGCCGACTTAGCAAGAAAGGTAAAAACAGATTGAAAGGATAGAATCTACAATCATACAGGTCAAGCGAAAATGAAAAGAAGCACATGAGCGTACCGAAAGTAAATCTAAGTGCAGCTAAACTAAACCTAACTGGACCCCATAAGCCCAGAAGGTACACCTGTGCAAAAGTTTAAATAAAACCCGAACGGACCCCCATAATCTCGATAGGTACACAGAATAGCTAAATCTACGAGATCAAAGGAAAACCCAACTGCGAACGAAAACCACCAACCAACTCAACCAAAACGAGCGGCCAATACCAACCCTGTCAGACTGACATCCAAATCGGGCTGCCCAACTAGATAGCAACTCCCGAGGGCCCTGCCCTAGCCAGTAAAGTGCAAAGGGGGCATAACAACTCCTCCCAACGCCCTAATATCCAACCGCCCGACTAGCTAACACCCTGGGGGCCCTGTCCCAGCCAGACGGGTGAGCCAGCTAACATTCCGGGGGCTCTGTCCCAGCCAGACGAGTGCGCAGGGTTTGTCTATTCCGAAGAGGAACCTAATAACTCATACCTAACTGCCCGATCGGCTAACACTCCGGGGGCCCTGGCCCACCAGACGAGTGAGCAAGTTAACATTCCGGGGGCCCTATCCTAGTCAGACGAGTGCGCTAGGCATATCAATTCCATAGTGGATCTCAAATACCAAGCCAATATGGATCGCCGTCCACCAACAACCACGTTACCACATAACCGCTCTCGAAACACCCGAAATCTCAAGAAAACACAACGTCTCTGACGATGAAACGGCACCACAGAATCGATCCAGAAGCATCCAAAACAAAGAAAACACAACGCCTCTGACAACGCAATGGCACCACAGAAAAGGGGAGAGAAGCCAGAAGATCACGACAAATAAGGCCAAAGCTAGGCTCATACTATCAGACTCAAGTCTGCTATTTCGGTCTACAAGGACCTAGTCCATTTGTATCGACATCGGATACATACCAAGGTCAAACAGGTGCATGGGTCTAGACAAGTCTAACCTAACCTAGACTAAGGCCCAAAATATAATCCAACACAAAATAAACAGCCAATAGATAATCAACAACACATAAATAATCCCTCCAATAACATCAGTTGTGCACCATCTGAAACTTGGCTTTCCCAAAACTCCGACGGGGTGCTCGGGATTCGTTCGAAACCCCGTGCACGCAAATGAGATATGCTACCCCATCAAATTCGACGTTTCGGACTCAATGACATAGTCAAAATTTCCATACGAGGTCATTTCGACTTAAAGTAGGTCCTACTTCCCAATCACCAATTTAGCCAACTTCAACCAAAGGCCTCAGAATTAGATCGGAAGCCTCGGGAAGTGCTCGAAGGGTCAATATAAATTGAACTCGGCATTCCAGAACTAACCACGCAAATGGAATTTTCATCCGAGCGTATTTACCAAGAATGTTGACCAAAGTCAAACTTGAGCCAAATTTCAAAGGTTAAAGCGCCAAATGACCCTAAAGTCACACCGAAAACCTTGGGACTCGGCCAATAATGCTTTTAGCCTAATTTGGCCATTTCGGAGCTGATAGAACCGTCAGAATCATATTCTAAGGTCTATTACCTGAGGTTATGACCGCAACATTTCAAGTTTCAAAAGCTTCAAACAAGCATAAAACCCAAACGAACGACTAGGCGACCGAACAGTCAGTGCCAGCAAGTCATAAATGATTTGGAGTCGCTACAGGAACGCTATAAAAGATAGAAAGAAGGCATTTACACAGAAATTACTTGGAGGGTCATTACAACAACAAATCAACCACTTAACAAGAAATAATCTCAGAATAATTTATTCCATCATTGTCACGACCCAATTTCTCAAGTCATGATGGCACCTACCAACCCACCAGTAGGCCAGCCAAAACCCTATCCCGGAACTAAATAGTAACGGGACTAAGGGTGGAAACTAATCCATAGCCAAGCAGAAGCATACAATAAGAGCACTCACGAAAGCTAGAACGGAACAAAAATAATATATACAACACCTCCAAAAACCTAGAAGTCACAAGTACAGAACTACTAAAAAGAGTACAAGTCCCGAAAGTAGACCACTAGAACAACAGTCTCGAAAATAAAAGACAAACCAAAATATATAAACAGAAGGAGACTGATAATCCCAAAACTCCAAGTGCTCACCCTCGTCTCCTGAACAGACCGCTACAGGCTCGATATCAACGCTGATAGCTGGTGCTCGGACCTGCATCACGAAAATAGATGTAGAGTGTAATATGAGTACCAAAACAACACGTACCCAGTAGGCATCATAGGCCGACTGAGAAAGAAGGGTAAAAATAGGCAGACAAGATAGAATAAGCACAAACAGAGATCAATAGAACAGGAAACGGAAAAGCTGAAAGGAAACACAAAGAAATAACTAAAATAAACCCAGCTGAGCCCCCCATAAGACCCGTTGGGCACACTCGTGCGCAAGTTTAAATAAAACCTGAACGGACCCCTATAAGCCCGACAGGTACACAGAAGAGTTATTCAACAGAAACGAAGGAATAACCAACTCAAGAACAACACCAGGGCCCGCCCAATCATTACCATCAAAGCCCCGCTCAGTCATAAATATCAGAGCCCAGTTCAGTCATAAACATCAGTGCCCAGCTCAGTCATCAGTCACGAACTGGAAATGCCGGACTCTAACCGGGCAACCTCAGTCTCGAACTGGCACAAACAGCCCACACTCGATAGTCTAACAATGGAAATACTGGTTCGACCAGATACGGCGGTCGCATAGCTGAGACTAGTAGCTTATGCTCCACGGACTCACACTGGAAATAACAGGCTGCAATCGTGTAACGTCAGCTGCGGACCGGACTGGTAGCCTACCCCCGTCAGCCTAGCACTGGAAATCCTGAGTGATAACCGAGTAACGTCAGCCGCGTACTGGAGCCAGCCGTCACGAACCAGATAAGCCACAACAACAATAAACTAAGAGAATAAACATCACGAGCCGCACCCCACCCCCACATATATCAACCGAAGGCTCCCAGCCTAACACAATCCAGCCGACAATCGGTGCAACAACAGAATCTTTTGGCAGCATCCCAAAACTATCAGCGATAAGGGGCAAAGAATCAGAAGGTCCGAAAGCCACGAAAACACCTTTACTAAGGCTCATAATCTGACTCAAGTCTGCTATATCAGTTTACAAGGATCTAGTACATCGGAAACGACGTCGGATACATACTCAAGTCAAACAGGTACATGAGACTATGTCAATAAATCACAGCCTATTCTAAGGTAGAATCACAATAATCAGTCAATCATCAAATAGATTCACCCAGACCCACTCATGCAACATCAGATAACCACCAACAGATACCCCATAGCATGCATATTAGCAAATCAAATCAACAGCCCAACCTATAGCATGATACTAGCTCATAACAACCCAACAGTCAACTCTAAACTGATGAAATCGGGGAACAAGGGAAACAATACTAACTAACCACCCCAGATTCACAAATATCAATCAGCATTTACACAATCAGGCTCAGTCTAGAAATAAGGGAAGTCGTAACCTACCAAAAAGTCGATCACGCGCGCTCCAAGTCACTCAATTGGAGATCTTCCCTTCCGAACGGCCTCAGACTGCTGACACGCTATAAAAAATAGAATCACAACGTCAATACGGTCATTTAGAAACCAAAATTAACAAATTCAGAGATAGACCAATTTTTGGGTCAAAATCGGGCAAAGTGGGACCCGCTCCGGATTTCCTGAAATTGACTCCGTCAAAAGGTCCCAAATCCTTCCCCCAACATTAATCCTAAACTAGTTTATCAAATAGTGGTCGGATCTGCTCCCAATCAACCAAACAATAACAAATCTAAAACTAACAAAAATAGGTCAATTAAGGGGTTTACCTCCGATTTCACGCAGAATGAGGTGCACCCATCGAACCCCAACCTCAAATCCACGAAGCCAATGATAACCCAAACACTTGGGACTATGAATCACCAAAAATGGAGCTCTAGAACTCGAGATATCAAAATTTAAAATGAAGAAGAAATCATAAGTTGATGGCAGCAGTTTCGACCTAAATTTCACCAAAAACGAGGGTTCACCAACACATTCCGATCACTCCACTGCGTAGCCACAATCTCCACGATCATACAGGACTTCGAATCAATCAAATCGGAGCTTGGATGAGGGAGAAATTGGCATTTGAAAATGAGGGTGAAAGCTGAAATTTCTGGGTTATAAAACCCAAATCTCGTCGCTAAAGATCATTTTTGGTCGCTAAAAGTATAATTTCTGGTCGCTAAAGGTCTGCACCAACAACCAGATTTTTGCTATTTTTTTGAAGTCTTCAAACGGACCCTCGAAATTCGTTCGGGACCCGATAAAAATAAACCAGATATGCTACCCCACTAAAGTTGGCATTCCGGACTCAATGCAGAAGTCGAAATTTCCATACGAGGTCGTTTCGACAAAAAGTGGGTCCCACACCCATTATGCCATTTTACCCAAATTCTACCAAGGGCTTCAGATTTTGATCGGAAGCTCCCGGTAATTCTCGAAAGGTCGTTCTAGAACAAACTCGGCATTCTGGAACTAACCGCTCTGTCGGAATTTTCATCCGAGTGCGTTTTCCAAGAAAGTTGACCAAAGTCAACCTTAGGCCAATTTCTAAAGACTAAAGAGCTAATCGGCCCCAAATTCACACCGGAAACCCCGGGACTCATGCAAACTATGTTTCTAGTCTAATTTGGTCTTTCCAGAGCTGATGGAACCGTCATAATTCTCATATGAGGTCGTTTACCTGAAGTTATGATCGAAGTCAACTTTTCATGGTTCAAAAGCTCCAAAATAGAAAAACAGGTATAAAACCCAAACGAACGACCAGGCGACCGAACAGTCAGTGCCAGCAAGTCATAAATGACTTGGGGTCGCTATAGGAACGCTCTAAATGACAGAAAGAAGGCATTAACACAAAAATGACCTGGAGGGTCATTACAATATCCACTACTAAAAGGACTTTCATCCGCGAAAGTAAGGATTAAGAAGTACCTGAGGGCTCAAACAAGCTGGGGAACTGCTCCTGCATCTCTCGCTCGATCTCCCAGGTAGCCTCCTTAACTGGACGATGCCTCCAACGGACCTTAACCACAGGAATGGCTCTCGACCTCAGTTGTCTCACCTATCTGGACAAAAATAGCAACTGGCTCCTCTGTATAGGTCAAACGATCATCCAACTCAACGGCGTCATACTGGAGAACATGAGACTCATCTGGAACATATCGGCGCAGCATCGACACATGGAAAACTAGATGCACAGCTGAGAAAGCTGGAGGTAAGTCTAACTCATAAGCCACCTCGCCAACTGCCCTCAAAATCTCAAAAGGCCTAATATACCTAGGGTTACGCTTGCCCCGCCTCCCAAATCTCATCACGCCCTTCATGGGCGATACTCGGAGGAATACTCTGTCACCCACAGCAAAACTCAACGGTCGACCCCTGCGGTTTGAATAACTCTTCTGTCTACTCTGAGCCGTCCTGAGCCTATCCTGGATCAATCTCACATGCTCCAAGGACTCCTGAAACAAATCTGTACCATGCGGCCTAGGCTCCGTAGACTCAAACCAACCAACTGGAGTGCGACAACACCTACCATATAGGGCTTCAAACGAGGCCATCTGGATGCTGGAATGGTAGCAGTTGTTATACGCAAACTCCGTCAAGGGCAAGAAATGGTCCCACTAACCTCTAAAGTCTATAACACAGGCCCGCAACATATCCTCAAGCACCTGGATAGTGCGCTCTGACTGACCATCAGTCTGCGGGTGAAATGTTGTGCTAAGATCCACACGGGTGCCCAACTCTCCCTGAAATGCTCTCCAAAAGCTAGAAGTGAACTGTGGGCTCCGGTCTGAAATTATAGAAACAGGCACACTATGAAGACGGACGACCTCCCGAATGTAGATACGGGCTAACCTCTCAGCATGGAAGGATGTATGAACGGGTATGAAGTATGCTGATTAGGTCAATCGATCCACGATGACCCAGATACTGTCAACACCTCTAGGAGTTCTTTGCAACCCAACAACAAAGTCCATGGTGATGCGCTCCCACTTCCACTCAGGAATGGGCATCCTCTGCAACTCTCCCCCAGGCCTCATATGGTCGGCCTTAACCTGCTGGCAACACAAACAACGGGACACATAATCTGAGATGTCTCTCCTCATACCGCTCCACTAGTAATGCTGTCTCAAATCATGATACATCTTTGATGTGCCCGGATGAATAGAATATCTGGAATCATGATGGGCCTCGCTAAGGATCAGCTGGATCAAATCACCAACTCTGGAAACACACAAACGGCCAACAAATCGCAAAACCACATCTGAATCTAAGGTAGCATGCCCGGCATCACCTGCCAACACTCTATCTCTGAGCGCAATCAAAGACTCATCCTCAAACTGGCGACCACATATCTGATCAAGCAGAGATGACTGAACCCCCACATAAGCTAGCACTCGACTGGAATCCGAAACGTCGAGTCTGATCATCTGATTAGCTAAGGACTGAATGTCCAAAGCCAAGGGCCGCTCTGAAACAGAAAGGAAGGCTAGACTACCCATACTCACCGCCTTCCGACTCAAGGTGTCCGCCTTGTCCGGATGGTAAGGAATAGAGAGGTCGTAGTCCTTCAGGAGCTCAATCCACAGGTGCTGCCTCGAATTAAGAGCCCTCTGAGTCATAATATACTGAAGGCTCCTATGATCACTGAACAACTCACAATGAAATCCATACAGGTAATGCCTCAAGATCTTAAGCGCGAAAACTACCGCTGCCAACTCCAAGTCATGAGTGGGGCAGTTGCGCTCATGCAGCTTAAGCTACCTCAATGAATAAGCAATAACCCGGCCCTGCTGCATCATAACACAACCCAAACCAACGTCGGATGCGTCACAACCTCGCCCTCAACTAGAAGAGTCAAGATAGGAGCGGTAGTAAGCAACTCCTTAAGTCTTAGAAAGCTCCTCTCGCACTCCTCCGACCACACAAATAGAACATCCTGGCGACTCAACCGCGTCAAAGGCGCTGCTAATGTGGAGAAACCCTCAGCAAAGCGTCTGTAATACCCCGCTAGTTTGACGAAGCTCAGAATCTCAGTCACAAAAGTGGGCCTAGCTCAACCACGAATAGCCTCAATCTTCGTCGAATCAACCATAATGCCATCCTTGGACACCACGTGCCCCAAGAATGCTAGAGACTCCAACCAAAACTCACACTTTGAGAACTTGGCATAAAGCCGATGGTCTCTCAAAGTCTGGAGCACTGTCCTCAAGTGCTGCTCATGATCATTGTGGCTCCGCGAGTATACCAAGATGTCATCGATGAAGACAACGACGAAGGAGTGTAAGTACTGCCTGAACACTCGAGTTATCAGATCCATAAATGCGGCAGGGCATTAGTCAACCCAAAATACATCACCAGGAACACATAATGACCATAACGAGTCCTAAAGGTTGTCTTCGGGATGTCCGCTGCTCTAATCCTCAGCTGATGATAATCGGACCTCAAGTCAATCTTTGAAAACATTGCTGCACCCTGAAGCAGGTCAAATAGATCATCTATACAAGGCGTAGGATAACGGTTCTTCACCGTTACCTTATTCAGCTGCCTGTAATCGATGCACATCCGCATGGTGCCGCCCTTCTTCCTCACAAATAAGACTGGGGCACCCCAAGGCGACACACTGGGTCAGATAAAACCTCTACTCAAGAGATCCTAAAGCTGATCACTAAGCTCCCTGAGCTCTGCAGGTGCCATACGATACGGAGGGATAGAAATGGGACTAGTACCCGGCTCCAAGTCTATGGAAAAATCAATGTCCCGATCTGGGGGTAGGCCAGGAAGGTCGGCGGGAAACACATCTGCGAACTCTCGGATGATAGGTACTGAATCGACGGTAGGGCCCTCCCTACTCACGTCTCTAACATATGCCAAATATGCCAAACATCTGCTGTCCACCAGCCTCTGAGCCCACATACAAGAAATCATCCCAACTGGTGTGCGACTACAAGAACACTGCCACACCACCGACGAAATACCAAGAATAGCTAAAGTCATGGTCTTGGCATAACAGTCCAAGACAGCCTGACAAGGGGACAACCAATTCATACCTAGAATCACATCAAAGTCTACCATACACAGCAAAAAAAGATCGACCAGACTGTCCTGTCCCTGAATAGCCACCACACAGGATCTACAAACCTGATCCACAACTAAAGAATCCCCTACTAGGGTCGAAACACGCAAAGGCACAGACAAGGGCTCAGGACTCACTCCTAATCGAGGAACACAATAAGCTGACACATAAGAATAGGTAGAACCTGGGTCAAGTAAAGCTGAAGCGGACTGATGGCATAAGAGAACCGTACATGTGATCACGTCATCAGACGTCTCGGCCTCTGCTCTAGTTGGAGTTGCACAAAAGTGGACTCGGGCACCTCTACCTCTAGCATCCACTCCACCGCCTGTCCTACCTCCCCTGGGGCCTCCCCAAGAACCCTGTTGCTGACCTCCTCCTCTAGCTGGAGGCGCTACCACTGAAACCGGTCTCGCTGCTAGAGGAGCTGGTAAAGCTGATCTAGAAGAAGGGCACTCCCTGGCCTAATGACCAAGCTCCCCACAAGTGAAGCAACCCTGTGAAGACCTGCTAACCGCTGGAGGTCAGCCACCCCGACCTGATGCACCTGACTGAAACCCACTTCGGCCCTGACTCGGATCGGTATTATACCCACGCTGACGGTGCTGATCACCCTCTGAAGTCTGTAACACTGCCTGATATGGCCGACTAGACTGCCCTGATTGAAACCTCTGATAACCCCGATCCTGGGTATCCCTCGACCTACAATGGGTCCCATAAAAGCTATCATCTGACCTAGCCCTCTTGCCGCTGCCCCTGTGGGCCTCGCGACGAAGCTACTCAATGGTGCGGGCATGGTCCACCACATCTAGAAAAGAACAACCCGCTGACAACATAGACTTTTACTCAATCCTCAACTGAAGTCTCAGCCCTCTAATAAAGCATCAGACCCGCTCCTCCTCTGTAAGCAGAATCATGGCGGCATAACGAGACAACTCCAGAAATCTAGCCTCGTACTCAGATACAGTCATGGAGCCCTGCTCCAATCTCGAGAACTCATCACGGAGTCTGTCCCTGACGTTCCATGGAATAAACCTGGCCAGAAAAGCCTCTAAAAATTTCTCCCACGATATTGGTGGAGAACCAACTGGCCTAATCCTGGTGAAAGAGCGCCACCACTGTCTAGCTGGCCCATCCAGCTGATAAGCTGTGAAGTCTGCTCCTATAGACTCCACTAAACCAAAGGTCTGCAACCTCTCCTGGCAAGTAATCAGAAACTCGTGGGCATCCTCTCCCACAGCCCCTGAGAATCTCGGCGGTGACAATCTAAGAAACACACCGAGCATCTTCTGCTCTCGCAGAGGCATAACCCCGTCCAAAGGGTCTAATTGAACCATAACTGGGACTAGCGGCTGATGAACCTCTAGAGCCGCTACTGCAGGCTGGTCCTGCTGCGCTGGAACCGGCTCTGGAACTGGCGCTGGAGCTGGCTACTGCTGCTACATACTACCAATAGCAGCTAAAAGCTGGGCAAGCATGCCATGAAGATCTGGGGCGACAACTGGAGCTAGTGGTGGTTGTGCTGGTCCCAGCCCCACCGGATGAGGCGGAATCTGCTCTGCTAGAGGCTCCGGCTCCGAAGTCCTTTCTCTACCTCGGCCTGGTGCCATACCTCGACCTCGAGGTCGACCTCTACTGCGAGTATGAGCCATCCTGTGACAGAAGGACACAAGTGAGATTTCAAGAAACCAACTGGACAGCAACGCACGACAAAGATACAAATATAGGACAACATCCTAAGGACATCCTATAGCCTCCCGAAGATATTCACGAACGTCTCCGCTGCGATCCGTAGGACTCTACTAGATGCTAGTTCTGTACAAGTGAGACCAATGAACCTAGCGCTCTGATACCAATTTGTCACGATCCAATTTCTCAAGTCATGATGGCGCCTACCAACCCACCAGTAGGCTAGCCAAAACCCTATCCCGGAACTAAATAGTAAAGGGGCTAAGGGTGGAAACTAATCCATAGTCAAGCAGAAGCATACAATAAGAGCACTCACGAAAGCTGAAACGGAACCAAAATAATATATACAACACCTCCCAAAACCTGGAAGTCACAAGTACTTAACTACTAAAAAGAGTACAAGTCCCGAAAGTGGACCACAGGAACAACTACTCGAAAACAAAAGACAAGCCAAAATATATAAACAGAAGGAGACTGGTAATCCCAAAACGCCAAGTGCTCACCCTCGTCTCCTGAACAGACCGCTGCAGGCTCGATATGAACGCTAATAGCTGGTGCTCGGATCTGCATCACGAAAATAGATGCAGAGTGTAGTATGAGTACCAAAACAACAGGTACCCAGTAGACATCATAGGACAACTGAGCAAGAAGGGTAAAAACAGGCAGCCAAGATAGAATCAGCACAAACAGAGGTCAATAGAATAGGAAACGGAAAAGCCGAAAGGAAACACAAAGAAATAACTAAAATAAACCCAGCTGGGCCCCCCATAAGACCCGTTGGGCACACTCGTGCGTAAGTTTAAATAAAACTTAAACAGACCCCCATAAGCCCGACAGGTACACAGAAGAGTTATTCTACATAAATGAAGGAATAACCAACTCAAGAACAACACCAGGGCCCGCCCAATCATTACCATCAAAGCCCCGCTCAATCATAAATATCAGAGCCCAGTTCAGTCATAAACATCAGTGCCCAGCTCAGTCATCAGTCACGAACTGGAAATGCCGGACTCTAACCGGGCAACCTCAGTCTCGAACTGGCACAAACAGCCCACACTCGATAGTCTAACAATGGAAATACTGGTTCGACCAGATACGTCGGTCGCATAGCTGAGACTAGTAGCTTATGCTCCACGGACTCACACTGGAAATAACAGGCTGCAATCGTGTAACGTCAGCTGCGGACCGGACTGGTAGCCTACCCCCATCAGCCTAGCGCTGGAAATCCTGAGTGATAACCGAGTAACGTCAACCGCGTACTGAAGCCAGCCGTCACGAAACCAGATAAGCCACAACAACAATACACTAAGAGAATAAACATCACGGGCCCCCCCCCCCCACATATATACCAATCTAAGGCACCCAGCCTAATACAATCCAGCCGACAATCGGTGCAACAACGGCATCTTTCAGTAGCATCCGAAACATCTCAGCGATAAGGGGTAAAGAATCGGAAGGTTCGAAAGCCACGAAAACACCTTTACTAAGGCTCATAATCTGACCCAAGTCTGCTATATCAGTCTACAAGGATCTAGTTCATCCGAAACGACGTCGGATACATACTCAAGTCAACCAGATACATAACACTATGTCAATAAATCACAGCCTATTCTAAGGCAGAATCACAATAATCAGTCAATCATCAAACAAATTCACCCGGACCAACTCATGCAACATCAGATAACCATCAACAGATACCCCACAGCATGCATATCAGCAAATCAAATCAACAGCCCAACCTATAGCATGATACTAGCTCATAACAACCCAACAGTCAACTCTAAACTGAGGAAATCCTGGGAAAAGGGAAACAATACTAACTAACCACCCCAGATTCACAAATATCAACCAGAATTTACACAATCAGGCTCAGTCTAAACAGAAGGGAAGCCGTAACCTACCAAAAAGCCAATCACGCGCGCTCCAATTCACTCAATTGGAGATTTTCCTTTTTGAACGGCCTCAGACTGCTGCCACACTACCAAAAATAGAATCACAACGTCAATACGGTCGTTTAGACACAAAAATTAACAAATTCGGAGACAGACCAATTTTTGGGTCAAAATCAGGCAAAGTGGGACCCGCTCCGAATTTCCCGAAATTGACTCCATCAAAAGGTCCCAAATCCTTCCCCCAACACTAATCCTAAACTAGTTTATCAAATAGGAGTCGGATCCGCTCCCAATCAACCAAACAATAACAAATCTAAAACTAACAAAAATAGGCCAATTAAGGGGTTTACCTCCGATTTCACGCAGAATGAGGTGCACCCATCGAACCCCAACCTCAAATCCACGAAGCCAATGATAACCCGAACACTTGGGACTATGAATCACCAAAAATGGAGCTCTAGAACTCGAGATATCAAAATTTAAAATGAAGAAGAAATCATAAGTTGATGGCAGCAGTTTCGACCTGAATTTCACCAAAAACGAGGGTTCACCAACACATTCCGATCACTCCACTGCGTAGCCACAATCTCCAAGATCATACAGGACTTCGAATCACTTAAATCGGAGCTTGGATGAGGGAGAAATCGGCATTTGAAAATGAGGGTGAAAGCTGAAATTTCTGAGTTATAAAACCCGAACCTCGTCGCTAAAGACCATTTCTGGTCGCTAAAAGTCTAATTTCTGGTCGCTAAAGGTCTGTACCAGCAACCAGATTTTTGCTATTTTTTTAAAGTCTCCGTACGGACCCTCAGAATTCGTTCGGGACCCGATGAAAATAAACCAGATATGCTATCCCACTAAATTCGACATTTCGGACTCAATGGCACAGTCAAAATTTCCATACGAGGTCGTTTCAACAAAAAGTGGGTCCCACGCCCATTATGCCATTTTAGCCAAATTCTACCAATGGCCTCGGATTTTGATTGGAAGCTCCCGGTAATTCTCGAAAGGTCGTTTTAGACCAAACTCGGCATTCCGGAACTAACCGCGCTGTCGGAATTTTCATCCGAGTGCGTTTTCCAAGAAAGTTGACCAAAGTCAACCTTAGGCCAATTTCTAAAGGCTAAAGAGCTAATCGGCCCCAAATTCACACCGAGAACCCCGGGACTCATGCGAACCATGTTTCGAGCCTAATTTGGCTTTTTCAGAGCTGATGGAACCGTCAGAATTCTCATATGAGGTCGTTTACCGGAAGTTATGACCGAAGTCAACTTTTCAAGGTTCAAAAGCTTCAAAACAGAAAAACGGGCATAAAACCCAAACGAACGACCAGGCGACCGAACAGTGAGTGCCAGCAAGTCCTAAATGACTTGGGGTCGCTATAGGAATGCTCTAAACGATAGAAAGAAGGCATTAACATAGAAATGACCTGGAGGGTCATTACAATCATAACTCATTCCAGTATAACTTATCCCATCATAACTTGTATTCAAACAAAATGACCCCTAACTAACATCCAAAACACTTTCCACACTTAAGACTTGACCTTTTTCACCTAGGTACAATCAAATACATCGGGTTCGAGTCTAATCCCACGCATAGAACGGTTCAATCATAGCCCAAAGGTATGAGGTGTTACAGAGCTGGACTTAGACAAAGTGCTTGGAGTGCAAGTTCAGTGACATAACTTGCTTGGTGGATATAGTAGTGGTGAGGATTGACACACAAGTCATATCTAAGCGACGCATTTTCAAGTATCTTGGGTCAATAATCTAAGGAAATTTGGAGATTGACGATGATGTTACATATCGTATTGGAGTGAGGTGGATGAAATTGAGGCTCATATCTAGCGTTTTGTGTAATAAAAATGTCCCAAAAAAACTTAAAAGTTTTATAAAGTGCTTGTCAGATCAAGTATATTGTATGGGGTGGAATGTTGGCCAATCAAGAACTCGCACATCTAGAAGATAAAGTAGTGAAAATAAGGATATTGAGATGGAAGTGTGATCATACTAGAAGGGGTCATTTGGTAGAGTATGAAAATAATGTTATGCTTGTAGATTATTTTTTATGCATTGTTTGGTTTGGTGTATTAAAAATAGCATGCATTGCATAAAAATATTTTCTTACAAAGATATCTTCCACAATTATAGTGGAAAAGATGTAAAAATAATTGAGGGGTAATTAGGTGTTTAATCATGCATTAAATCCTCTTGTATTACTAATACCTAGAAATCCATGGTATTAGTAATACACACCTTAATACACCATAGAGTGTATAACTAATGCAAGCATTAATTATACATAGCATAAAAAAGTGTACCAAACAATGTATTACTAATACACAGAGCTAATGCATGCATTATTTTTGCTAATACACTCTACCAAACGACTCTTAAGAGATAGGATTAGGAACAAGGATATTTGACATAACATGAGAGAAGCGAGACTGAGATGGTTCGGACACGTGAAGAGAAGAAATGCATATGTTCTAGTGAGTAGGTGTGAGAGGTTGACTATGGTGGATATAAAGGGACCTAAAGGTACGTCAAAGAAGTATTGAAGAGAGGTGATTAGACACGATATGATACACATGTAGCTTACTGAGGACATGATCCTAGATATGAGGATATGAAGTCAAAGATTAAGGTAGAAGGTTGGTAAGTAGTCGAGGGTCATCCAGTTTCCCTTTTCAATATTGTTCTTATTACTCTCCTAGTGTCTTATACTTCAATATTATTATTATTATTGTTTCTTTTTGTAGAGAATATCATTAACTAATAAAAATGTGTTTTCTCTAACAATTTAAGCTTTTAGATCAGATGGTTACACACTTCAACATAGTATCAGAGCAGACAAAGGTCATGGGATCGAATCTCATCGCCACCCAAATTAAAAAGAATTTCCACATGCTTGGTCCATGAAAAAGAATTAGGCCTACACGTGTGGGGGCGTGTTGAGAATATTATTAACTAATAAAAGTGTGCTCAGCTTAAGCTTTTAGATGAGATGGTTACACACTTCAACATGGTATCAGAGCAGACAGAGGTCCTGCGATCGAATCTCACCACCACCAAAATTAAAAAGAATTTTCACGTGCTTGGTCAATGAAAAAAAATTAGAGCCGCACGTGTGGGGGCATGTTGAGAATATTATTAACTAATAAAACGTGCTCTTTCTAACAACTTAAGTTTTTAGATGAGATGGTTACACACTTCAACATGTTAAATTAGGTCTTAGGCCTAACTCACACCCCAAAAGCTAGCCCAAAAGGAGGAGGATTGTCCAAGCCTTATAAGGAGTCCACCCATCTCATTAACCACTAATGTGAGACTTTTTTCATTCTTCAACAACCCACCTCACACCTAGTGCTTAACATCTGGTGCATGGGCAATTTTTGATTTTCGGGAGCCTGACATTGGGTGAGATGGATGTTGGTCTAATACCATATTAAATTAGGTATTAGGCCTAACTCATACCCCAAAAGCTAGCTAAAAGGGAGGAGGATTGCCCGAGCCTTATAAGGAGTCTACCCATCTCGTTAACCACCAATGTGGAACTTTTGTCGTTCTTTAACACTTTGGTTTAGTTATCATATTATTTGTTGTTGCTACTGTTCTCTTCTCCTTTATTTTTAACATGACTTCTTACTACTGTGTTTCTTTTCCATACTTGTTTATGATATTCTTTACTTGAATCGATGGTTCATTGGAAATATCCTCTCTACCTTTGCAAGGTAGGGCAAGGTTGCATACACACCACCCTCCCCAGACCCCACTTGTGGGATTGTGTTGGGTATGTTTTTGTTGTTTGTCCGTATATTAACTAACAGCCTTGTTGATTTAGCGAAATAAAGTTTTTCTTTCACATTGTTTTAAGACTATAGGTGGATTTGTTCGATGTAGAAAGCTCCAAAGTGGAACTTGGAATTTCTCAACGTTTTCCTCCTTTAAGCCTTTTTTGCAGTATCATAGCGGGATTTGATTGTTATTTTTTGTTATCCTCTATCCTGTCTTTGTAGATCTCTGTTATGTCCCTTACAATCACTTATTAACAACGTAGGCTAGTACTAGGAGAGCAGTGAGATGGTTATGCAGGTTTGGCCTTGAAGGAAACCATTTCTCTTTGTTTTGATTAGTGTTCTTGTGTCAAAAGTTTCAATTACCTTTATAACAACAAAACATGCAAGTGATTTATGAATTAGTCTTCTTTGTGTAAATTGGAGCGCCTCTAGAAGAGACACGCAAGAAAATTTGGATGATGGCTTTTAAGGCATTTGAATTCGGCTGTATTAGACATTTTCCTCTTTATATCAGCCTTCCAGCAACTCGTTGTTATTCTAAGCATCCACACATTATTCTTCCTCTAAGGTTGATTGTCAGGTTTCCTACGGAGTCGCTTCAACTTTTTAAGAGGCTCTGGTCATGATCCACGAGTCAGTAAAAGAACTGGTGAATGTTGTGAAGGTACAAATCTATCGCCTCCTCCTAGTTTCATTCGCAACTCGTATGATTGTGTGCCAGCTAATTGAGCCAACCATCTTGATTGGGTCTTCTGGAGCTGGGAAGAAGTTTAACTAAAGAAGTCGTACAAGCTATGGAAACCTTCAATAAGGTACTATCCCTTGTTCCTTGAAATCCTTCTTGGAGTATAGCTGCATCCCAGTCTGGGTAAAAGACTTGAGCAACTTAACATCACAGTCTGAAGGTACTGCTGAAGAGAGGCTTATACACAGAGTGAGGTAAGTTATTGGACAGTCCATTTTTAAAATTCAGGGGATTTTTGCTAGTGGGGGTCCGATTGCTTCAGTTGAGTACAAGGGGAAAGTCTTAGTGTCTAGCCAGGTTCGAAATGCCAAAACATATGGCTTTACATTTTCTCTAAATAAATTTTAATTTCCTTTATAACATTAGTACTAAATGTCTCTCTTTTATTATCTAGGCTAATAATGCACACATCTTCCTTGGGTTGGGTTCGGTCTAGGACTGATAATATCTAGTGCAATTTGCGTTCATGATGATATGCTCCCGGTAGCCTGTAAGTTCTGCATAATGTTACTTCCTCTGTCCATATTATGTTTCGTGTGTGGTGGGTGCAGGGATATGTTGATGAGCAGTTTATTGAGTTAGAAGAGCTACAAGATGATGCTACTCCTAGCTTCATAGAGAAGGTTTTAACTTTTTTTTATAAAGATTCTGCTTAGTTGATCCATAACATTGACCACTCGCTGTGAGTGTCTTTCTCCTGTTATTTACTAATTTTTTTAATCCAAACTTGACAACTATATGCACCAGTTCAAGGGCAGTAGTTCAAAGTTAGTAGCAACAAATTATTAAACTAGATAGTTGAAATAATACTGCATCGTTAAGCCATGCAATATAGTAATTGGTCTTGTGCAGCATTGTTAAGTGTCTATCGGAAACAACCTCTCTACCCCCACAAAGGTAAGGATAAGGTTATTACACTGTGTACATTATTGTTGTCGTCTTGTGGAGCATTGGAGCGAAGAAGGTCAAAACTGAATGTACACAGTTCATGGAATATTGTCGAGGCATTACTAATCTTTATTGGATTTATTTTATATACAGTCTAAAAGAATTTTTACAGGATTTAACATAATGTAGGTTACTTGCATCTTCTTTTATGAATTGCGTACTTATGATATGATAGTGTAAAAAATCTTTTATATAATTACGAGTAATGTATAAAATTAAACACTCTATATATTTCCTGGATTCCATTTAACATTTTATGGGTTTATGGAAGGAAATATGACCATTAATCCTCTGCAACATGTCGTGATCGAACCATATCAAAGTAAAAAGCTCTACTCATTCAGTGCTCTGATATATAGATCTGTATTCAAATCTAGACATCTAGATCTTGGTGCACACTCTTAATATTTAGATGCTTATTGAGATCCATATATCTAATATTAATGGAACAACTGATGCCTAAATTGTAGAAGTTTCACTTGTTGATTGGACTTGTATAAGGACATTGCATGAATAATTTATATAATATATTTGTGTTGCTTTTGATAGTGACGATTGATCAATCTTAATTAACTTTATTTTTTAAAACATAAAAGTTAACTTTATTTCATGGAACATGAATTTAGTTGATGTTGTAAAATTTTATTTGATTTGGTACATATACTTCATTTGTTAACATTTTATTGAGGTATGAATCTTAATCATTCAAAGTCAGTATGTTAAGTCCATTTGTCTTTATTATAAAACCTCTTAATTGGATATGAAGATCTAAATGAATCAGATTTGTAACAAAGTCTTAAGACCATTCATGCTCATTTAGTAAAGCAATACAATTATTTCCAGGCCTACCGCTACTATTTTCTTCACATCTCCCTCTCTTTTCGAAGGCCTTTCCCTTTCTTTTCTCGACTAAATATCATTCTTTTTTCTTCAACTGAAATTTTTCATAAGTCTTTTACAAGTACTTGGTTCAATATTTTTAATATTCATATTTTTGGGGGTGTGTTGATATTTATAAAAAAAATTAAAGGTTTCTAAGTGAAAAATAGATATACTAATAATGTAGCTACATGATTTTGATATCTTTTATCAAATTCTAGATATTCTAAAAAGATGACCCTGTTAGAGAAATGACCTTCCTTCTCCACTCTCACTTTTCAAAGTCACTCTATGACCTTTATGTCACGGCCTAAAGTACCACCTAGACGTGACATGGCGTACAAGATCCCAAAAGGCCTCATACAAGCCATTTAGCATATATCAAACTAAATAATAGTAGTTAAGAGTTCAAAAGACAATTTATATCATTTAGAGTTGACAAAAGTAGCAAAAGTCTAACATAGTCTCAAAGCCATCTAATACATCAATAGAATGAAATTTGGGACGTAACCCATACAAGTTCTAAAGTAAAGAGGCATAAAACTGTAAATGTGGCATTGTCCTCGAAGCATGAGGACTCACCAAGTCTTCTTAGTCACAAGTACACCAATCTAGCCACGAATGGATGGAGAAGAGCCGGATCCTACATTATGAGACAATGTAGGCAAGAGTATGCGTTAGTACATAGAATGTACCAAGTATGATAGCTATGCATAGAAATCATAAAATCATGCTTAAAAGGAAAGGTACATAAGATGCAATGACCAAGCTAAATCGTAAAGTAACATGATGGAAAACATGAGTTAAAACCAATACCATCTCGATAAGGAGATTGCTTCTAGAAACCCGGCCTCTACTACGGTGGAGCTTCCATCTCAATACCATCTCGATGCTAAGTATAAATTCCACGGAATAGTCATAATTCATAAACCATCTTATCATTTATAGACATGGGTAATCGCCTCTTGTCTTATCATTCACAAAAGGCACATCAAATAGTCAATCCAAGCTTAAGTTCATTAGAATAGCTCCTTAATCTTGATTCAAACTTTAGTTGAGAAAAACTTTCAACCCTTATGAATCCTTTGTGTGAGAATATCCTTTCACATTCATGAAAACAACAACATTGATGCTTCACTCTCAAAGCAGCTTAAATCATTTATCTCAATTTCATAAAGAACATGCATATCTTCATAAACTCATCTTTCATAGTTCAAAACCTCATCATAAGATCAAAGTCTAGAAATCGTAGATCATGCATGGGTTCATGGTAATTCAATTTCAAATTATGCAATTAACTCAATTCATGCATAAAAAGACTTAATTCAATCATTAGATCATAATTTGAAAGAACCCATAAGATAGAAGAAAACCCTAACTTCAATTTAGAGAATTCTAACTTGTAAAACTGGGGAATTTAGAAACCCTAGGGAGGAAAGGACTCCATAGATGAAAGTAATCATACCTTGATGTCAAAAGACCTCAATCAATGGTGGATTATGAGACTTGACTTGAAACCCTAGATCCTCTTCTTCTTCTTCTTCTTCTTCTTCTTCTTCTTCAAACTTTAGAGAGAGAATTATTTGAGAGGAAAGATTTGGAGGGACTTAAAGAGTGATTAATAATGGGTAGAATTTAGGCTTAGAAGGCTTATATAGGGCCTAGGATTAGGACTAAATCGACTTAGGTTAGGTATAAGCCAATTAGGGAAAAGACCAAAAAGCCTAAAAAAAATAACTGTCAAACTCAGAACTATGGACCGTCCTGGTCAACCGTAGGTGGGATTTAGAAGCTAGAAATTTTGGGCTTCCAACGACGGTGCTATGTACGGTCCATTGGTCCAATTACGAACCGTACATCCCAACCATAGATCCCAACCTTGACCCTTAAAATTTCACTAAGTCTGGGAGTGACCTCCGAGACCTACCTATGACTCGTTCATAGAATGACGGGTCGTCCTGGCGAACCATCAATGGGATTTTGAAACCTAACACTTTGAAAATATTTGCCCTGCCAACTACGGTTCCCACCTACGGCCCGTAAGTCAACCTACGATCCATAGGTGGCTTTTGTCAGTATTGGCACCAGCTTTGAAAAACTAGAAATTTCTTCTTTTCAAATCCGAGGTGTTACACTTTATATATTGTAGTTCTTATAGCATCCAAACACACACATGTAATGATCTTCTAGGTCATTTTCTCTGTATAGTGGTATTTTTGGTGTTTAGATATTTCCTATAAAGACCCATTGGAACTGATAGCTCGGTCACCTGATCGTTCGTTTGATTTTTATGTGAGTTTTCGTGTTGTTGAGCTTTTGAAACTTGAATGGATGACTCCAGTCAAAACTTCCGGTAGACTATCGCAGATGTAATTTTGTTGGTTCCGTTAGCCCCGAAATGTCGAGTTTAATCCATAAGGACCTTTGGTTTGGGTTCGGGGGCTTCCGACACATTTTGAGCTACATTGTGGATTTTGGCTAAAACAGAGCCTTGAGTGTGGGATCCACTTTTTGTCGAGACGACCTCTTTTGGAAGTTTAGACATCTCTATTGAGTCTGAAATATCGAATTTGATGGGATAACATAGTTTGTTTTTTGTGCATAGGTTTTTAACCAATCTCTAGCATCCGAGCGAAGCCCGTTGAGACTTTTCTAAAATTATTGGTGCATTATGCTGGTGTAGCCGCATATGTGGCCCTAGGACTGCTTAAGCAGTGGCCGCTTTAGCGGCTAAGGAGTTTCCTAAGCTAGGCGTGCTAGCTAAGGGCTAGCCGCTTTGGCGGCCCTGGCACTACTTTAGCGGTGGTCACTTAAGCGGCCAACAAGCTGCTTTAACGGAGCCCTCTAGCGAGAGCCTAGTTGCTTTAGCGAAAAGGGTGCTGCTTAAGTGGCCAAATGACCTCATTAGCGGCTGTCTATTTTTCGGCCGTCTATTTTTCGGCTGTATTTCCTCTTAGTGTTTAGTGATTTTGAGACTTAGGAGAGCTCAACTTTTGTGGGAAATTGGTAGTTGTTGTAGGTTTTGTCTGGGTACTTTGCTTTTAAGATTTTTAGGCTCGTTGGTTATGCTTTCTAACCCGTAAGTTCCATCCCTCTCCTCGATTTTTAGTCTTCAATGGTCAATTGTGGTTCTTGTTGATGCATGATCTATTTTTGGCTCAATCTAAGGCTCGGATTGTTTTTGGGATTCCTCACGTGGGACCCACAATGCCATTTTTTATTTGTTTTTAGTCTCGTCTTTAATTATTGCAAATTGGGTGTCAAAACGTCCATATTAACGTCGTGATCAATTTTATGTTAGTGTTGCAGTGATCAGAGGTGGTTCGAAAGGGTAAAGCTTCGATTTAGCTAATTTTGGATTGCGCGTGATCGACTTCGAGGTAGGTTATGGCTTACCAATCTTAGATTGAGCTTACGTTTAGTACTTATATGATATTTAGCTAGTTTTGGTAGGATTCTTAGCATGTTTCATGTCCAGTTGATAGAAATTCAGCCATAGCATTCCTCTCGGGTAATTTCGCAATAATTAAGCATGTCTATTGTGTTTGCGATGTTGTACCATGCCATGTTGTAACTTTATGCCCATTTTTATTGTTAGTTCTAACTTATTCTTGGCATTAGCCTAGTGATTGCCTTAGAGTTGTTATTTGGAATCGTTATGCTTTAGAAATTCTCCAACTAGTCTCGGACGGTTCTAGCTCTTTGTAGACTGATGTAGCAGACCTGAGTCTGATAGTACGGATGCTTAACTCGGCGAAAGCTCTAATTTTATTGGACTCTCATCCATAACTTTCATATGTTATGGCCCCGACATGTTTCAGTTGTGATTTCGGGCCTTATTGGTTACATTGGATCGGGTCATGAGTTTCGAGAAACTAAAAAAGTAACGATCGATGATGATCTTATGAATTTCAACTAAAACCACTTTATCCTATTTAAGCTCCAATTACCGTAGCAACTAGTCTCAGAAAACTCCAATAAGAAAAAGTAAATTAGAAGTTAAGGTAAATTAGTTCTAGCAAAGAAAAAGAGAAAAGACGGAAATACAACACAACATCAATTAAGTAGATGATAAAGTTAGCATGCATTACAAATTAAGGTAAGAAGGAAGTATCAATACACAATAATTAAATTCTTATTTGATTTGTCTTTCTAAGAAAGAGAGCTATAATAAATGGGGATTAATTACATAAAATATGGTCAATTTGTTCGAATTGGGCCATTTTGGATAAATTTTTTAAGTTGGGCCAGAAAAGTGGTAAGCAAATTTTATAGGGTGTAATTTTCCATTTTTATATGAGGAACTAACAAAAATGACTATAGGTTAGGTGTTAATAAAATTCAGTAGCTATAATTAAGATAATTATTATTCGTAACTAACTTTTAATTGACTATCCAGTTGTATCATTCATCGTGTTTGGTGGTTGTATTCTAGTATAAATATGTTATTTTTAGGCAGTTATTCTGAATACAAATATAATACCTAATGTAGTGCATTAATTGTGCAGTAATATCTTTTTAAAAAGGAAATTTAGCATAATATCTCAATCTTCCATAATCAATGGAACTATGAAATCTCACAATATTTTTGCCATAATAAACAAAAATATTGTACTATAAGAAAAAAAATTCTTCATTGATTTTGTGGTATCATTAACTATTACTTGTACGCCAGTGATACAATTTTTCTTTTATTATTATAGACTTTTTTTCACTTGAATACATTGGTACGACTTTGATATAAATGCATTCTAGTGATGAATACACTATAGAAATACTCAAATACATTGATACAAATATATAATAGTGAACTTGGGCAGCCAATTTGGGCCAGCCTTTTGTTTCTTTTTTTGCTTAAATAAATAAAGGAAAAACTACATAATTATACATACTTCACTACCATATATACTATTATTATCTATACTTTCAAAATATTATGTATCTTACCACTAATTAAGAGTTTCCTACCATATACTGAGGAAGATACACTTAAATAATGTATTTTTGCTACTAGATATACTAAAATAGGGATAGAGGCGAGCTAGATGAAGAGGGAGGCGAGCGAGATTCATTATGTATCCCAGATACATGCGAATCACACTAGATACACACTAGATACATGTATCTGTATGTATCAGGTGTGATTCGCATGTATCTGGGATACCAGATACATAGGAGAGTGGCTCGCGAGATAGGAGAGAGGCGAGGAAGGCAAGCGAGATTTGTTATGTATCTCAGATACATGCAAATCCACTTGGATACAATGTATCTAGAACAAATTACACCTAATTTTGACCCCATGTATCCTGAGATATATGTATTTGGACGTATCTGAACACATCAAAATCTGGTAAGATACATAATATAGCAAACTAGAGTGTATCTAAGTAATTAGCTCCTAAACTATTGGGATTTGTGTAAGTTTCCTGTAAATAAAATGACCCATGTGGCCAAGCCAATTTATTTTTAAAATAAAATAATAATATATAATAGTGAACAAAAATACACTCAAATACATGATACAAATGTAAAACAAGGAACTAATAGACTTGAATACATTGATACAAAATGAATAACAAGGAATAGATACATTTTGATACATTAATACAAATGTGTAATCAATATCAGATACAAACAAATACATTTGATATAATAATAGTGAAACAAATATACTCAAATACATGAATACAATGCAGATACAGGTACACTGGTACATGAATAGAATGCATATATGTGTGCGTTTGATTCCTTGAAAAGTCCCCAAATTTGCCTTAAATTTGCACCAAAAATCCCTCAAATTCGAGATATGAACTCCTTGTAATATATCTTATCTTTCAAAACATTATCCATTAATTTTAGTAATAATTTCATGAATCCATAATTTGAACTTAAGTTTCAAAACTTTCTCTGATGATTGACAATGAAGTTTCGTAAATCATATGGAGCCAATAATGACAACTCTTTATCGGAGAAAGAAAAAGGAATCGCAACATCATTAAGTTTGAATTTGAAGTGAGTTTGAAAGAATCGTCCATAGAAGAAAAGCAGAAGAAAAATAATCATCCATAAAAGAGGAAAGAATATGCTAATTTGGGGTTATACACTAATTTGGAGAGAGAAAAGAGAAAAGATAATTGATAAATACAATGTCTAGAATTAAGCCTAGAAATACACTAATAAGAAAATACACTTTTAAGTTGGAAAATAACTATTAAATAAATATTATAGCTCTGAATTATAATTTTAATATGCTATAATTATATATAATAAATGCATAACATATATTTGCCTTATTATATAGTTTTTCTTTTTTATATTCTACTTAGGGAAATTGTTTCTTCCAAGTGTGTTATTGGTTAATTTAAATCATATTTTTCATTATTGTCTTTTGTAAAATCATAAATAGAACTTTATACGTAGTGTAATTTATCTCCTAGAAAAAATAAAACTTCATTAAAAAGGACAATTATAAAAAAAAAAAATCAAACATTTCTCTTCAAATTAAACAATTCAATTATTTAGAATAATAACCCCAAAAATTTGAATAGAGGGAGTAACATTTTACATTGCCTTCATCAGATCTGGTCGTTTCTTTTATGTATGTATCTCCTTCATCTTTTGTCTGCTCAGTGCTTTTGGTTCTTCGTTTAATCTTGCTTTGTGCATCTTCGGTATGTTTTCGAACTGAATTTGGGGTTTTTTTGGTTCTTTGGAGGATTTGTAATTTAGGGTTGAGCTGCCCTTGTTTCTTTGCTTGCCATGTTATAATGCTGCTGAATTTTTGATGGTGTGGTAAGATGCCTTTGACTGTTCGTAAGCAATGTTTTGAGAACTATTCTTAGAAGCACAGTATAATGCCATGAAAGAGGGAAATTTTTTATGATGCTTTTTGACCTATGGAAGTGATAAATATTAATAACCTGATAGGGTAAATAATCTTTAGGGGTGTCCTTGTTAAAAATTTTAACCCCTGATAACCGTGGTGTCTGGGACAACTTGTATGGACCGAAATCACCTAGTATTTTTGGCCTCTGCTCAAATTTGAACCCGATACCTCATGTTCTCAACCCACTGACCATTAAGCCACTTCATTAACCTCTAATAATTTTATCCCAAACCTTCCTATTATCAGTAACCATTTTTGGTTTCTAACTATGAACTATCAGCATTTGATATCAATTGATTTAAGTTATCGCTTTAATCCAACTGAGGCTATATGGAATGTCTTGAGTTAAGTTTAGTATGTTAGAAAGCTTTGATAGTTAGGTTCTCTCTTAATAATCAATCAATTTTTTGTCTACCGCGATTGTTAAGTATTACAGAGTGAAATGTATTTGATTTATCAATTATTGCAGCTAAAGGTTATAAATGATGAAGATTGATTTTAGCGGACTTGAACCAAGTGCCTCATATCAAGGGGAGTCTTCTGAGCTGTTTGATGGAATTTCGAATTCTCCATCATTCCATCTTCCTAATACTGCTAATGTGAGTCTGATTATTTTTCTGTTGTGTCCTATTATATTCAGTTGATTGGGGATCTATGAAGTCCTAATTCTCTAACTAATGTTTACTTTTTATCCTGTGTGTTCTTTTTTAGTTTGATGGTTTTCAAAAAGAAGCAATCCAAATGGTGAAGCCCGCGAAGGGAACCACAACCCTTGCTTTCATTTTTAAGGGAGGTGTCATGGTTGCTGCTGATTCTCGGGCTAGCATGGGAGGATATATATGTAAACCCTTTTGCTCATTATTGTCTTTATGATAAACAACGTGAAGAAATTCTTTAATTACTTATCAACTCTTCTTCTGTTATGAGCATCCATTTGTCAATGGCTCTTGTGACCTTGCTGCCAAGAGAACTTACTACCCTGTGGCCTTGCCAAATGACTTGATATGGGACATGCAATACCTCATTATTTTCATGATTTAGTTTTTTTTTTTTTTTGGGTGCAAGTGAAGCTATATTTACCCTGTTTGAGCATAAAATGTTATTGGTTTTAAAAATTTCCACGTTCTACAAAATTTCTTCTGCGGCTTATTCAAGTTTATCTCTATGTCATATACTATACCTTTTTAAGAGTATGGTTCTGTTGTCAATGTCACTATAGTTATTGGTACAATGACTAGAACTTGGAATTAGTATCTTATGCAGCAGGGTATTTGGATAAAATACAGACATAATCTGATTTCTTATTGATCAGAAAAAGAAAAGTCTGATTTATTGGGTACCTGAAACGAAACTTTAATTAACTTCAACTTTTATAGGTTGTGTTATGGAGTAATGCTATACGAGACTTGGATATGTTTTAGTTTTGGGTGTGTCATATTTGACTGTCAAGTTCTTCGCTAGAGGAATGTGAATTCCAAATTTAGGTAATAGACTTCTACATTGTTTGGACAATACAAATACTCTTTAAGTGTCATTTCTTGATCTATTGCAGTTCTTTTGATTTGGCCGGACCTTTTAAGAAATATCTTCCTTTCCTTGTATTATTTTGCAGCATCTCAATCTGTGAAGAAAATCATTGAAATTAACCCCTATATGCTTGGCACAATGGCTGGTGGGGCTGCTGACTGCCAATTCTGGCATAGAAACCTGGGAATCAAGGTATTTGGTTATAAAATACGTACGATTCCTTTTCCGAGTTGCTGTATTTACCCATTTTGCCAGGGGAGTACTTGCTATAGATCAATTCTGGACCCCTCTACATTACAGAGACCCTGTATTCTAGAGAATTTTAATGCTACTGACTGCACATAATTATTTAGGATGGATATGTACTCCCTTCACTCAACAGTAAAAAAAGAGAAAGGAAAAAGGTTGAGTATAGCTAATAGTAATAATGGAAATATGACCACATTGAAGAGGTAAAAAGAAAGAAATGACTAAAATTAAGTGGTGTTAGATTTGGTCAGGAAATGATGATTGGAATTTTTTTACTCCCTGCCTGATAGCGAACTGGTTCTTTGAAAGTCTCTCTCCGGTTAGTTTCTTCAAAACTTAAGCCCCCTTCTGTTGGCCATCTTTCACTCTGCGGATTAACGTCTCCTGACTTTAAAGTCTAATTGTGCTTATTCAAAAAATAAAAAAAGGGAAGGGGATGAGGTGGGGGAACATATATATCCTCTATCCCTGACCCATTTGCAGAAGAAAGTTCTGAAGTTCTTTTTTTATTTTCATAAGAGGTAGTAAGGATTTTGGCATCATGTACTTTGGAAGAGTTAGTCATCGGTTTCTTTTTGTGATTCAGTGCCGTCTTCATGAACTGGCAAACAAAAGGAGAATTTCAGTTACTGGAGCTTCAAAGTTGCTGGCAAACATTTTATATTCTTACCGTGGAATGGGTTTGTCTGTTGGAACTATGATTGCTGGTTGGGATGAGATGGTAGTAAAACACGGATGCTGGTACGGTTTGCAGAATGTCAAATTCCTGTTTTCTTTCTAATATAAAAGCTTGATTGTGCAGGGTCCAGGACTATATTATGTCGATAGTGAGGGAGGACGGCTTAAAGGAAACAGATTCTCTGTTGGATCTGGTTCTCCTTATGCTTATGGTGTTTTGGATAATGGGTGTGTGTTCTCTTCCACATTTCCTTATCAGCATTTCCATGGTTCCCCTAGTGTCTACTTGAGAATGATTGTTATCTAGAATCGTCATATCTGTATGACAAAAGTGATTTCAGATATCATAATACTCAAGTCTTTCGTATATGGCTTGTGCATATTTAAGTGCAAAAGACACGAGATCTGATGCATTTACCTGTTGACGATACTTGACTTCAGTGTCTTCTCAAAGAGAGAATTGTGTTGTGCCCCTAAGGTTAATACGCTGAAGGGTGAGAGGAGGGTGGGGAGGGGGGGGGGGGGTGTTACAGATGTTTCAACGTGACTCCATAATTTATTGTGCTGATCACTTTGACAGCTTTGTGACACATTTTTAACTTCAGGAAACCACTGAATTCTTGCCTCCTATCTCTAATTCTAATTTTCCTCCCTATGCTGTTTCACTCTAGGTACCGGTATGATCTTTCTGTGGAAGAAGCAGCCGAGTTGGCTCGACGAGCCATTTATCATGCTACATTCCGTGATGGAGCTAGTGGAGGTGTTACTAGTGGTATGTTTCTTGCAGTCTCATCCACAAAAAAGAGGAAATGCAATATTAGTTGGTTTTCCCCGTCTTTCTGTTGTATATTTGTTCCATGGTCTGTGTATTCGTCATTAACTCGTGGGTCATTTCAGTTTATCATGTCGGACCAAATGGATGGAAGAAGTTATCAGGAGATGATGTTGGAGAACTGCACTACCACTACTATCCTGTTGAAGTGGCAGCCGTGGAGCAGGAAATGGCTGAAGTGCCAGTGGCCTGAGGAAAAACAAAACCATCAATAGGTTCTCATCTTCGCATGTTAAAGAGACGGTTCAACTTTCTTCTCAGACTGTATTGTGGTCTTGCAATCTGTAAACCGTAAAAACTTACCTACACCTGATGTTTAAACCAAGCCAATAGATGTATTGTGGTCTTGCAATCTGTAAACCGTAAAACTTACCTACACGCGATGTTTAAACCAAACCAATGGATGCAAGGCTGTGTGTTTCGTTCACACATCCATCACTTAATTATGTTTTAGTTGTATGTACACTTCAATTTTTAACTGCTAAGTTTAAATTATCTAATTTGCAGGGTTTATCGGAAATAGACTCCCTACCCTACTAAGGTAGGGGTAAGGTCATCTTATCCTTTCCAGAGCTCGCTTGTGGGATTACATTGAGTATGTTGTTGTAAGGTTAAATAATGTATTTTAGTGTAAACACTAGGTGCGACTTTCAGGTGAGATGAAAGGTACAGAAGTGGTAAGTTAATTTTGACGATAGTTGTTTCTATAGTCATATGCCTTATCCTTTTACAATGAACTCTAAACTAGCAATGCTTTTTAAGACTAAAGTAATCTAATCCCTTTAATCCAAAGTGTTGCCAAACACCAATTAAGTTGATTTAAAGACAAGTTTCATTTACCAAAACACCCATTATTCCACCAAACTAAATGAGCTACAGGCATTTATGTAGCTTATTTAATTGAACAAAGTACATTTATTAGAGCAAACTCTGAGTTTGGTAAGAATAGTTTTTATGAGTGAATTATAAAAAATCAAATATTTGATTTGAGTTTCATGTTTCTTGATTTTCAAATAACAAAAAGAAATGAATTAGATATATTTATATACTAGGAGTAATTCGGATAACATATTCAGAAAAGTAGTATCAAATCAAGTATTGTATTACCTCTAGTTTATTTTGTTTCAATAAAATAATGTTAATGTTATAAATCTAACAATGAGGTTAACATATTTCACTAAATGTGTGTATATTAAAGAACTAGTATTAACTTAACTATGTTTTTAACTAAAACATCAAATGAAACAAAGAAAAATCACTCTTACTAGAACTTATGTAATTTCACTGGTGGATGATTTGGATTTATTCATACTTAACCAGAGATTTTAGGCGCGAATTTTGAAAAAAATAAAATAAATTGTGAGCGAGTCATGTAGTGCGCAATTCTAATTTTGATTGGGCTCCAAATGCGGATCCTAGATACTTTTTAGAAAACTAGAAAAAAGTGCTTGGGATAAACCTTACGGGAAAAAAATTTGGATTAGTCTCCAATTTCGTCAAGGCTCCAATGCCTATACCAAACACGAGGTGAAAAACAAAAAATAATAATAATGTCCAAATGAGTCTTACCCCTTTTTTCATTTAAATTAAAAACAAACAAAAACCCTAGCTGGCAGCAACTTAAACATAGAACACCGGTAGAAGCTATAATTGGAGTCTGGCGACTGGCGAGACCCATCGGACACCGGTAGAGGCGAACGGGTAACCCAGGTTCTGCTATCATTCAAGTATTATGCTTCAATTATTATTTTTAGTGAGGGTCATCATGGTAATTATCTGATTGATATGGAGTTCAATTGATTAACTATAAGGGGGAAAAAAACCTTAAGATACTATTTAAGCAATAAAATAACCACTATATAGTAATAGTTTTACTTTTCACCAACATAACAATAGAATCTTTACAAAACAGAACAAATTTTTTTAAAAAAAAAATGGTAAATACTCCCTCTATTTCAAAGTAATTGAATTGTTGAGGAGTTTCACACCCTTTAAGAAAAGAAGATTAAGACATAAATTAGGCATAGCTTTCCATTTTTACCCATATTAGTTATTGTCAAATTTATGATTAAAATAACTAAACATTAATTATAATAACTAATTCCAATACTAACTAATGAAGGGTAAAATTGGAAGAATATTCTAAAAGTAGTCTTGAAGATTGAACAATTAAGTTAATTTGAAAAATGAAAAATGTCTCAACAATTCAATTAATTTGAAATGGAGGGAGTACAAAAATAGGAAACGCACAATTCATTATTTAATTAGATTTTAATTCCTTAATTTCCTCCCTTCTGTTATTTACTTTCCACAAATATCTCAATTATTAGTTAATGCTTCTCTCTCATAACCTCAAAAGATCTTATTGTAGTAAAAAAACAAACTCTTTATTTTCTGTTAAACTCGTTTCAATGGCTGAAAATAACATTCTGTTAATTCTAATTCAGTACGATGGAAGATGGGATGTAAGAGCTATGTATCTTTTTTAAAATTACTTTTGATATATTTTTTAAAAATATATGGCTCGTTTTTACAAAAAAAACATCTGTTTCAATGGCTGAAAACACTCTTTTAAAGATTTTTCATTTTATTTTATGTAAATGCGATGTGGTTAACCATGAATTTTTTTTATTTGTAAACTGATTTTGATGAATCATTCGTATGATAATTGTTGAGAATACTATTAATAAAAGTATGCTCTCTCTAACAATTTAAGCTTTCAGATGAGATGGTCAAACATTTCTACATGGTATCAGAGCAGGCAAAGGTCCTGGGATCGAATCTCACCACCACCCCAAATTAAAAAGAATTTCCACATGTTTGACCCATGAAAAATAATCAGGCCCACCCATGAGGGGGCGTGTTGAGAATATAATTAAGTTATAAAAAGTGTGCTCTCTCTAACAGCTTAAGCTTTTAGATCAGATGGTCACACACTTTAACATGGTATCATAACAGGTAGAGGTTCTGAGATCAAATCTCACCGCCAACCAAATTAAAAAAGAATTTCTACGTGTTTGGCCCATGAAAAAAATCATGCCCGCATGTGAGGGGGCGTGTTAAGAATACTATATTAATAAAAGTGTTCTCTCTCTAACCAACAAGAATAGTGTTATTTGTATAATTGTTAAAATGAAACATTCAGTATAGTTTGTAGATTATGGTATTATTCATTGTAGGGTTGCACATATAACCAAAATCAAGATTAACACCAAATATAATATACCCATTTTAAAATTAATTTGATTATCCAATACAATTTGGTTATTTTTTGGTTAGATCATGGTGTAATTTTGGTGAAAATTATGTAATATGTATACTAATAAACAGTAAATCATATTTTCACCATAATGTACTGTAACGATCCGTTCCGATCGTTATGAGTAGGCCAATAGTGAAAAATTTTGGGTCAAAAAACTTTTCGGGTAATGACTTAAATTTTTTAGACTAGGCTAGCCTCCGATGGAATTAAGGTTAGGCGTGGTCTAGGGCCATCAGAAAATGGGTGGGGTGTAATGTCGAGACTTGGATAATATACTCTTATAGCCAAGACATTATGGAACCCGTAAGGCTTCACAAAATCGAATTCAGGCGAGTAGAACTCCCAGAATCGGATTCGGCATAAAGGGATAGTTCGGGACGTCAAGGGAAGGAAGTATGATGTCAAAGAAGGAATTTTCAGGGATTTTTGAGTCTCTGAATTTTTCATATTCCGATATAGCTGGACTCGGACCGCTATAACGAAGTGCACAGACCGTTATAGCGGGGTAAGTTCCACTATATGTTTTGATTTGAAAAATTGAGACCCCTCTGAGTTTTGATAGATTGACTGTATAGGATCGTTGCACGACATGATGAATGTTGACATGACAAGTGTTAATTTAAAGGGCACGAACATGATAGTGAGACTAGATTCCATATGTGGGTGAGCTATTTGTAGTATTCATAATGTGTGTACCAATCTAGAACTTGCCCTGTTAGTCTCACCGAGATGATAAAAGTGTTGGTTAGGAAAGGATCATAGGTCGTTCTTGAATTCCATCCACTTAGCCAAAATGACCGACCAAATGAAATTTATTATCCCTTGATCCATGACTTTGAGCCGAAAACAGACCTCTTTGTTGTGTTACCTTATTCACCTTCCCGTTATTCATATAAACCTTTGTTTTGGCCTTGGTCCCTCCTTGGATATTGTGCACCTCAAATCATGCTAAATACCTAAGTTGAGGATGAATACTATAGATGTTAATATGAAAAGAACATATGTTAATAAGAAAATAAGGAGACAAATAGGTGTGGTAGATGAAAAATAAAAAAAATAAAGAAATAAATAAAAAGGTTCAAAAGAAATAAAAGAGTTGTGAGAAATCAATGTTGCATTGGGAAGTCGATAAAAATTGGAAAGAAATGGAATATAAAAGGTTGGGCGAAAGTGAAGTAAAGGCATCGTAGTGTCAAGGAGGGCGATAGTCACTATTTCCAAATGTACCATACTCATCCCCTAGCCTACTTTACAAGTCAAATAAAGTCCTATAGCGATCCTAATTCAATTGTCCAAAAGTTAAGGTGTAGAAAATAAGGGCAAGCCTATGGTATTGAGCATGCATGTTCGAATTTCTTTTGTGAGTGTGAATGTTTACTTAGTCCCCGACTTTGAGAGTTATTATATTGTGTGCAAATGAGACCTTTTTTTGTGAGGGTACGCGAGTAGCGCTATTAATTGTTGATTGGATATGTGAGTGTTGTCCAAACCTTGTTCGTTAGCATGATGATGTCATTCATTGATCCGCATACGTTAGCTTGAGAATTTGGTAAGCTGCACTTAGTATGTAAAAGGAAAAGAGGGTGTCGTGTTTGTGAGTTTAAATGTTGAAAGCCATGCGGTTGATGTGAGGTCGTAGTCTTCTTTTTCTAAGTTGCCGTGTTGTGTTAGTTGTGTCAGTTGCTTGAGGACAAATAACAATGTTAAGTTAAGGGTGTTGATATGCCATGGATTTATGATACTTTTGATGTTTAAAATTTAGGTTTTGTGTGAGCTCTTTGGTGCATGTTAGTGGATTTTTGATGTGTTTTGTGGTTGTTTTGCATGAAAACAGGTTTCGAAGGCTAAGTGTAAGCAACAGGTGCAACAGGCAAATGTTGGCAATCTACGAGCCACTCTATGAATTGTGGTTTGATCATGAGCCATAGATGGTAGTTGTAGTAGAGATTCAGAAACTTGACAAAAAAAACTTTGAGTTTTACGAATGAACAGTATGACCCGTAAAGACTTGTAAGATCCGTAGAATGGGTTCATGGTTTAGATTTAGAGAAGGGGCACAAAAGCTTGAGTTATACAAGAGCAGAGTATGGGCTGCAAATATTACCACAGACCGTAGTTCATGTCTGTGGAGAAATTTTAGAGACTGTGCAATGCATTTGATTTAAGAAAGATGCCAACGAGCCGTAGAAAGGACTACGTTCCATAGATTGGATCGTAAAAGCTGCCGAATCTAGTTATCCTAGATCGTTTTAGATAGGATTTTTATGTCTATAAATATTTTTTTAGATTTTCTTTTGTATTGTTATGTACGTTTTTGTAACAACCCGATATTTTCATTATGAGTAGGCCGATAGCAAAAGAATTTGGGCCAGAAAATCTTTCGGATAACGACTTAAAATTTTCAAGCTAGGTTAACCTTAGACAAAATCTGGCTATGTGAGGTCTAGGGCCATATGAGAATGGGTGGAATGTAATGTCTAGGCTTGGTGGTGTTATTCTTGTAGCCAAGACATTAAGGAGTTCTTAGGGATTTACGAAATCGAATTCGAATTCGAATAGGTAGAACTCCCGAAATTGATCTTGACATGGATGGAATATGTCGGGATGTCAAAGAAAGAGGTTGTATTGTGAAAAAAATGGTCTTTCTCAAATTTTTGAGTTTCTGAAGTTTCACATCTCTCGCTATAGCAAGAGTCATCCCGCTATAGCAGTGTGCAGATCGCTATAGCGGGCTGGGCAGCTTTAGCGGGGCGAAATGAGATTTTATGCAGAAACAGTCCCAAAACCCCTATTTTCTGCACTCTTTTTCTTGAAGTTGAGAGGGGCTATTTTGGGTTGTTTGCACTAGTTTTTCATGGAATTCATAGGTAAGATAAGATTTTGACTCCTCAACCTTATGTATTAATTCTTAAGCCTTATAATCTAGGTTATTGCTCTTGGAGGGGGGGAGGGTTTGACATGATTCCAAGGTGAAAAAAGCTCTAAGTTGGGGAAGATGATCATATATAGGCCTAGGTTAAGATTGGTTGGTAATCCGTATAAATTTTAGGTAATTAGTGATTGATTGTTGCGTTTATTATTTGTTTTAGACCAAGAACAAGTCAAGACACTTCGCAAGGGGAAAGCTCGGGTTCTTTAGAGTTTCCAAGAGGCTTGATTCGAGAAAGGTGATGGTTGTATGTTTTCGATTTATGTAGGTATGCATGTCTACTGCTTTGTAGTATCATTGATGTAATGCATGGTACGAAATACATAGGGAGACATATGAAATGACATCATGTTGATAATCTCACCAATGAACTTGTTATTATGACTTATGGTTTTCAAGTGGTATTATTCATTGTGCTTGTAATTGTGCATGATTGTATGTGCTTGTTGGTTGGCTCGGGTATCACGTCTATACACTAACAGTTTAGCTTTGGATTCCGTGAGAGGAATAGGTATGTGATTGTGGTTCCATGAGAGGATCAGGCATTTACATTTGTGATCATGTGGGACATGCATCCAGGTATTATTATTTCATGGCATGTGACTGAAAGTCTATGTGGTTTGATAATTGTTGTTATATGTAATGTTATGTTTTATTACTTGTGGTGAATTATTTATATTCATATCTGGACTGGCCGTGTGATCCTACTAGTACACTGTGGTTTATGTACTGATATTGCACGTGTTCTTTCCCTTGTTGAGTACAGGACATCTTCCAGCGGCTGATCCAAGACCTCAATTAAGGGACGTCTGACTCCGAATCCAAGGATGAGCTACATCTTTCAGGCTACCATGGGTTCTTCTGCATCTTCTTGTCCATCTTCTAGGACACAAACATTAGATTTTAATTTTATGTTTTAGTTTTGGGGTTGCATCCCAGTCTTGACTATTTAGAGTTTTGGTATGGTGACTTTCAGTTTTAAGGGGTTATTTTCCACATTAAATGTTTTTGGACTATTGGGTTGAGTTTATGGGAACTCAATTCTTTGGTTGTCTTCATTGTTTTCCTTACTTTTGTGTAATGAACTTGGTTTTATTAAATGGTATTGGGTGGTTTCAGGTTAGTCTTTGGTTCTTCCACCGGGTGGTCTAGTGTGGGTGCCACTCACAACGGTTGGGATCATGATAGTCTTGGTTCAGGAAATAGAAGTAAACAACTCTTTTACTTTTATTCTTGAATTTTGGAGATTTATTACACATCGATCTTTAGTTTTTGACTTTGATTTTCAATTCAAGATTCTGGATTTTCAATATTCATATTGTAAGTGCATGATTACTTTTAAGTTAATTATCATTGATTGTGATCATATAAGTATGAGTACCTAAACCCACAATTAGGGTTGTGGGAACCATGAAGAATTAACAAAGTAGACCTAATAAATAGTAATCCTTGAATGGTGTGCATGCATGTATTATTTTTCCCTTTGCTTTGATCGCTTTTTAGTAGAGCACTACATTAGAATTTGCCGGATTACACAATAGAGATTTGAGGCTATCAACCCTTATATAATTGCTTGAACTTACCCAGGGATAACTAATTTGGGATTAATGCATGGTAAGGGTTAGTAAAGCATACACCCGTAGACTAATCATGTTGCAAAGTGAAATTCATCTACATAGACAACCATCCACTTAGGTGATAATTAACTTATCGATCTTGCATGTGTCGCAGTAGACAAGGTTACTAATATCCGATCTTACTAAGTTATGAATTCATGGGGAACACAAAACCCTAGTTACGTCTTTTATTGGTTTAAAACACGTGAAATTGTTACTTTGTTACTTGCTACTTGTAATAACATTAAAACTATTTTTTATTACACAACCCCCCCTTAATACGATTTAGAGCACAAATAATAGCAATTGAACTAAGTCCAAACCATATTCCTCGTGGGATCAATCCTAACCTTCGTTAGTGTCTATATTTGAATAGCAACTGCTTTATACTTCTTTTGAGAGATGTAATTTAGGCGTATTAGGTTATAGATAGCAACTTTACTTTTTCTATGTTCCTGCTAGATTATCGAGGTGTATAGTTACACTTTCCATTATTGTTACGTTCTTATGATCCTTAGATACTGTATATTTCCTCGCTTTTCATTATGTATTTGCTTTCCAAAATCAGTCAATCTATGATGCTTATTGGGTACCTATTGTTTTGATACTCATGCTACACTCTGTATCTATTTTTCTTGATGTAGACTCGAGCGCCAATCGACAACGTTGATTCTGTGCAGCATCGGAGGTTTTCGGAGTTTGAGGATGAGCTGATGACGTCCTAGTTTGACTCATGTCCATCTGTATATATTTTTTGGCTAGTTTTTTGAATTCGAGACAAGTATGTTTTGAGTTATGCATCTAATAGAGCATAATATACAGGAAAGTAGACCGTAGCCTACCTCGAAGCCGTTCACGCGCGCTTCTAATCCGCTAAACTGAAGCTTTCTCCTTCCGAATCATCTTTGATCACTGCCACATTATCATAAAATTAATCACGATGTCAATACCTACGTTTTGACATCCAAATTGCAACAATTGAAGATGGTCCCAAAAATGAGTCAAAAATGAAATTGTGGGACCCTCACTAAAAATCTCAAAATTACTCCGTCGTTTGGTCCCAAATAGCTCAAGAAATTTGTGCCTCAAAAATTGGCATAATCCAAGCTCGGAAATGAGCTAAAACATCTCATGTAACAATATTAACCAAAAATCACCATTAAAGAGGTATGATAGGTCCTTCAAGGCAAGAATTTACCTTCAAAATAAGCCCACGACGCTATCCCGATGATCCCAACATGTAGCCTCGACAATATCCAACAAGTAGCAACTGAAATGACCTCAACCGAAGCTCCATATCTCAAGTTATCTGCTTTAGAACTTGGAGGAAATGACTAAAATTTTGGGATTGATTTGATTTAATAAAGGCTTAAATGTTTTTGCGTGATCGCGGCGCCAGGAGCGTGATCGTGGCCCGATGGCGGTGGTCAACCCCGTAGTCGTGCTAACCAAAATGGTCAATGCCCAACTTAACCCTTTGCGAACGCGGCCAAGCCACACGACAGCTCTTAAGGCATTGTATTTTCTTGCACTAGTTTTTGCATCTATTGATTCAACAAGTTAGGAAATTCTCCGATGGGGTGCTTGAAATTTGTTCGGAACCTTGTGCACGCAAATGAACTATGCTATCCCATCAAATTTTACATTTTAGACTCAGTGGAGATGTCAAAACTTTCAATGGCGGTCATCTCGACAAAAAGTGGGTCCCACGCCCAAGCTTTATTTTAAGCCAAAATCCACGAGGTAGCTTGGAATGAGCCTAGAAACCTCGAGATCCGCACTAAAGGTCCTTCTAGACCAAACTCGACATTTCGAAACCTCAAGATTCGTAATAAAGGTCCTTATAGACCAAACTCGACATTCTGGAGCTAACGAAATCGTCAGAGTTGTATTTTGAGGCCATCTACCAGAAGTTTTGAGCGAAGTCAACTGTTCATACTTCAGAAACTCCAAACAAGAAAACTTGTACAAAACTCAACCGAACGACCAGACGGCCGAACTGTCAATCTCAGCAAGTCATAAATGACTTTGGGTCGCTACAGAAAAGCTCTAAACGCCAAAAAGATTGGAAAATGGAGGAAATGACTTGGAGGGTCATTACATACACCTACCTATTTTAGTCTTTAAATTATTTAAAAACTTATCAGGTTCAATGTTTGTCCATTTTTTATACAAATAACTTAGGTTTATATTAAAAGAATTCACGCCTTGATGAAATTAAATCCTTAACCCATTTTTTCAGTTGTTTTTCTCTCTCTACTACTTTTTCTTCAAATTATTCTTATGAAAAGGTCGTTAACCTCAACGATTCAAAATAAAATTCACGAGAAAAGAAATATAAGTCCTTACTTTATTTAATGGAGGATAAAATGAACATATTATTGCTACTAATGACTTGTATATGCTAATTTATTTTATAAAAAGGAAAAAAATATTACCAATTATGTGTGGGGAGAGATTTATTTATATTTAATAGAAACAAATTTCTTGCAATGGAAATAAAACTAAAAGTTCTTTTCTCACAAGTTTTGATTCCAAATTTGTACTTCAACAACTTTATTTAAGGAAAATTGTTTGATTTTTCAGATGTTGAAATTTATAAAATGGTAGGTTTGCAACTTTTTTTTAAAAATATTTCAAAATAGATCGATTTTTTTAATTTTATTTTACGTAGAGAATTTTGAGTAATAAGATCAAATCTCTTATTTTTCTTTTGTAGGAAAAATAAAATTAAAAAAATTCGCTTTGATTATAAACCATTAACCGCTAAAAAAGAGAACATAGTATATTAAAGTCATTAGCAACAATAATATGCTTTATTTCATCCTCTATTGAATAAAATTAGAACTTGTATCTTCTTTCCGCATTAATTTTATTTTAAATCGTTGAGGTTATGGTTCTTTTCATAAAAGTAATTTGAAGAAAAAATAGCGGGGATAGTAAAACAACTAGAAAAATGAATTAAAGATTTAATTTCACGAATACATGAGTACCGTTAATATAAATACAAGTTATTTGTATAAAAAAATTGGACAGAGACCAAAACTAACAAGCTTTTGAATACTTAAATGACCAAAATCGGTAAGTACATAGTTAAAAGACTAAAACCAATATGTGTATAGTTAAAAAAAAAATCAAGTCTAATAAATTTTTTAAATAGTTAAGACTAAATCGGATAAGTGTATAGTTGAAGGAACCATTTTAGACGTACTGAGTTGAAGACTAGGTAGATTGGGCTTCCCTTTCCCCTCTATTTTTTGGAATGACCCGACTCTCTAATTAAAACTACCATAGCAGCAAAACCCTTTTGTGCTCTTAGGCAACTCAAACCCTTTCCGGTCACCTCTTGAAATCATAGAGAGATTTCTCCTTCTCTGTCCATTGATGAAGCATTTGCAGAAGCTGACAACTCCATTAATTCTCAAATGGGTTTATGTATTTAACAATTCTATACCGATTTGTGGGTCATTTGAAAAGTTTAGGTTTTATGCAACTAAAAAGATTGCGAAAAAATCGAAATTGAAAGAAGAAGAAGATGAAGAATGTCATATACCTCTTGCAGTGAGGAAAGAAGCACAAGCTGCTTTGTTAGACTACTTGCATTCCACTAGAAGTTTGCAGTTTATGGATGCTGAACATATGAGTAAAAACTCACCTTTTTTTCTTTCCAAGTTATTACAAAGAATTGATAATGAAAATGATATTAGACGTTCTTTAACTCGTTTCTTGCGATATCATCCAATCAATGAATTTGAACCATTCTTTGAGAGCATTGGTTTGAAACCTTGTCAGTACTTGCCATTTCTTCCCAGAGATCTCATGTTTTTGAATGATGATCATAGGTTGCTTGATAGCTATCACATCTTGTGTAATTATGGTATTTCAAGAAATAAGATAGGAAGGATATTTGCTAAAGCTCCAGAAGTTTTTAGATATGATCCTGGAGTTTTGGACTTGAAACTTGCTTCTTTCCATGGGGTTGGGATAGATCAGTCTACTGTTATTAAGCTTGTTAGTGCAAGTCCTCATCTTTTGATTGGGAATGTACACAAGCAGTTTTTTCTAGTTGTTGAGGAATTAAAGAAAACAGGAGTTGAATACAGTTGGATTGAGGAGCAATTGAATGGAAATTCTATTGATTGGAGCCACTTATTCGAGCTCATATGCTTCTTGAACGGGTTGGGCTTGACTGATCAACAATTAGGAAAATTAATTTGTCAAGTTCCTGGTCTTCTGTTTGATTGTTCTGGACGTACTACATTTTCACTAATTGGATTCTGGTTGAAATTTGGTATTCTGAAGCCTGAATTACTTGATGTATTTCTACACTTACCACAAATTCCAATAACCACATTTGTTTTCAATATGAGGCAATGCTACCAGTTCTTGATTGAAATTGAGATGCCTGTCTTAGAGATTGGAAATATTATTCATTCATACCCTACATTGCTAGGCTCATGTGTTTTGAAGAAAGCTACAAGCTTGCTAACTACCCTGAATACAGGGAAGAAGCGGCTTTGTAGTGTGATCAAGGAGAATCCAGAATTTTTGAGGAATTTGGTTCGTGGAGCCAAAGTTGAACGGTTACCAATAGCTGAGGAGGAGCTAAGATCCACAATGATGAAAACTAAGTTCCTTTTGGATTTGGGTTTTGCTGAGAACTCGAGCGAAATGGAGAAAGCTATCAAATTATTTCGAGGAAAAGGGGTGGAGCTCCAAGAGAGGTTTGATTGTTTGGTAAATGCTGGTTTGGATCGAAAGCATGTTGCTTCAGTGCTGAAAATATATCCGCAAATACTCAATCAAAGGAAAGAGGTACTTGAGGCAAAGATTGATTTTCTATTGAATAAATTGGGTCTTCCATTGTCTACTTTAGTTTCGTTTCCATCTTACCTAAACTACACAATCCCAAGAACTACACTTAGGCTTTCAATGTATAATTGGCTCAGAGATCAAGGAAAAGTGGACGCAACATTGTCTATGAGCACTATCATAGCTTGCTCAGAGAAATTATTCATGAAGACTTATGTAAATCCTCATCCTAAAGGCCTTGAAGTCTGGCAAGATCTGAAAAGAGAGATATATCCTGATTAAGTGAGATATCCTGAGTCGTTCCATCTGGTAGCATTGACGAAGGAAAGTCTAAAGCTTGAAGTCTCTTTAAAGCACAGTCTATTGCTTAAGTTAAGATGAGTACCAGTTCTAAATGTGTTAACTTTGAGTGAAACGAAAAGGAGCAGGCATCCAGGTAATGGCCTTTCTAGTTGTATCATACTTGGATGTCCCTGTTACTGACCCATTCAACGATTAAGGATTGTAATGTCCATTGTTTGCTCTTGATGTCCACTATTCTTGATTTCACCTGTCTTTTCCGGTGGCAATATGTCTAACTGTTTTACTTGCTATTATTGTACTGTTAAAATTTAAAATTCTCTGTCTTTGTTAGGAGTTGTCTTCTTTATGAACTGTTCTACTCCTTAGCATTGACCTCTCACTTGCTTATATTATTGGTAAAGTGAACAAAGGGCCATCTTACTCGTATTAGGCGCAAATACAGATTGTAGGAAAATAATGTTTATCTTGTGCCAAGTGAAAGACTAAATTCCAGTATGTGGGCTGATTTTGGAGCTTAGCATTCAGTACCATTCATGGTATACCCCCTATTTGTGATAAATAGTGCATGTTCAATGTCCTCTATTTTGCATCTTTGGAGTTTGACTTTTCAGAAACCATTAAATAATCATAATATGTTAAAGAATGTAATTTACCACTTTTATGAATGTAAATTTGCAGGTCTTTCTTTGTTTCTGTTATTTAAGTCAACCCCGCAATTGCTGAATCTGTTAATTATGAAGTAGAATTGACCAGAATCTGAGAGAATCATTATCATTTTGAATACAATCTAACACTGGACTGGAAAAACATGTCTGCCAAAAATATAGAATTCATTGATACTTAAGAAGATAGTATATAACAAAAGATCAAAAGAAACAGCAAAATAGTCAAAGTGAAAAGAAAAGTTAAGGAAACCATAAAAGAAATTTACATAGTATTTATCAAAAAAAAAGAAAAAGAGAGAGATTTTGTGGATAACATACTAGAATTCAGATCAAGGTGACTGGAGTGTGTTGCGGACATGAATGTTCGTCTTCTTCTCCCTGTTCTCCCTCTCTTGTTTTGCCTCTAATTCTTCATTCAGTTCATATGGTGAAGCTATGACACCAATATGCTCTTTACCCTCACTCTTTTCTTCTTTTTTTCATTTCATTCTCTTTCCACTGTTTTATTGCCTTTCCTGCCTATAAATGTTTCCCTTGTTTTGTTAGTCTTGTATCTATCCGTTCCATTGGTATTAACAGTAAATATCATGCAGGTGCATTATAGATCAAGGTATTAAAAGCTATATGACATGGAGTGCCAAACCCCACAGCCCACTTTAAGAACAAAAATGCTGCATGCATGCATGCTGTAAACATTGGTCAATGCAGGAAGAGGTGAGGATAAATACAAGTAAAGAAACAGATCCCCAGCCAAAACTACTTTAATCAATAAAAGACTTTCATTTTCATTTATAAATAGCTTTCTTTCAAAGATAAAACCAAAACCTTCATCCATAACATGCCAATCCAATCTATAGGTATAGTATTATCCCAAACAAAGGCAATTATTTGCCATATTATCAAGTGAAAATAGATTTAGATACTTTTCTGTCCGAATGTTGCTTTCGATCGCAAGTTAAAAATGCAGTCAGAAATATCAAAGGTGCATTATATTGTTGCTAGCTTCTTTTTACGATCATTTAGATGGTGTTTTGTGCTTCTACATGATCCATATATGAGCTCATATTAAAAGTGAAAAGAGAAAGGGAAACTACATAAATGGGTCATAAAACCCAAAATAATTACATGTTCATACCCCAATCCAAAGTAATTCAGGAAATACTCATTCTCTCAAAAAAAGTTACAGCCCATACCGCTCATTCATAAAGGTTGATAATTTTTGCTTAACTGATACTAAATCAGTATATATATACTGTATTGGTATCATTAAGGTTGATAATTTCGCTTAATTGATACCAAATCAGTATATATATACTGTATTGGTATCATTAATGTTTCTTGTTCAGAAATTATTCATTAGTCAATGATACTATAAGTATATATATATATATATATATATTGTTGTGGTATCATTGAGGTTTCTTGTTCAGAAGTTACTCATTAGTCAATGATACTATGAAAGTATATATATATTTTTATGGTATCATTAAGGTTTATACTCTTGTAGTATCATTGACTAATGAGTAATTTCTGAACAAGAAACTTCATGATACCAATACAACATCAGTTAAGCGAAATTATCAGCCTTAATGATACTAATACATTATATATATATATATATATATATACTGATTCAGTATTAGTTAAGCGAAATTAGTTGGGGGTTTATAGTGTAATGATACTAATACATTATATATATATATATATATACTGATTCAGTATCAGTTAAGAATTAGTTAGCGAAATTAGTTGGGGGTTTATAGTGTAATTATTTGGTGGGGTATGAATGTAAGGGATATATGTTTTTAATTATTTTATTTTTATGGGGTATTTGCTTAATTTCCCAAAGAGAAACACATTGTTTCATCGCCCATATCTGCTGGAGGAAGTGCGGTTCATTTAGTCAGTTTATCTTATAGCTATCAAGTTGGGAGAGTCCAAGGTTATATAAGCCCCACATCAGTTCCCATTAAACCGATGTGGGACTCAATTCCCATTCCTTGCAATAATATCATAACAAACCACCACGCTCCGCATCATCGTCCTCAACGACTGTGCGCTAGACATTGCTAGCCCTGACCAAACACTGCCATATCGGCGTCACCATCCAAGGCACAGTGGACATGGAGAGTGATGGATGGCTCTGATACCATTGATACAACCTTAGGAGAACCACACCATAAAAGCTGGCTATTAAGGTGGAAGAGTCCAAGGCTATATAAGCCTCACATCAGTTCCCATTAAACCGATGTGGGACTCCATCCAAGGCCCAGTGGGCATGGAGAGTGATGGGTGACTCTAATACCATTGATACAACCTTAGGAGAACCACACCATAAAAGCTGGCTATTAAGGTGGGAGAGCCCAAGGCTATATCAGCCCCACGCCAGTTCCACATGTAACTGATGTAGGATACACAAAATAGGGTTCAACTCTCAAGTTCCATTCCTTGCTATAATATCATAACATTAACTCTATCATTTAGAGTCAACCCCAACAATGTGTAATGTTCATCACTTATTTTTCATAAAGAAGAAAGTTCCCTGTTTTAATCATTACACACTTCCTTTTGGGGCCTCCAGTTAGTTGTGTGGAATTTGCAGTAGTCCGTTTTTATCCTTTGTATTAGTTGGTCTTATTTATTCATGGATACTTTTCATGGTATTTTACAACATTATATATTTATATTAACCAAAGAGTGAATACACCATTGGCATCCATTCCATGTCCAGACACAAGTCTTCCATCAATTTCCTGATATAATCTTTTACCTTAATTTTTCCTATTTTTTGGCTGTTTTGTTTTAATTATCAATTAGATTAATGTCACTGATTCATTATGTGCAGCTGTTAAAACATCAAGAATGAAGGATTAAAAGAAGAAATCAAACCCAAGAGGTGAACAACATCAAGGTAATTTGGTAGATGATCAAGTAATGGTATACTTTAATTTCTTCATGAATGGATAGATTCAACATCCGTGCTAGCGTTACTGATTAGCCTTGTACATTCCAAAAGCAGAGAAGAGTCACTCTAACAGCACGGCAAGAAATCTTTTGAGGTTTTATTTATGGGATCACATGACCCTGCACCATTGTCTATTTAATTTTAAGTAGACGAACAAGCTCAATAAGGCTGAAGAAGGCTTCGGCTTTTTCCTATGCAATCCATATATGAATTTTTCAGGGGCAATAACTTAGTTTTGTTCTGCTATATGTAAACTTGATTTCTTTGCCCAACTTATACGATAAAACTATTTTTTTTCTTTATTTAGAGGAATGATTCCAACCACCATTCACGTACTATTCCTCGTCACTAGGAAGAGCAATTGAGAATTCTCATTCCTCATTCACTTTCAGTGTGAAATACACTGACAAGAACTTAGAGTTTGTTTTCTCAAAATGCAGATTTCAGCTTCCCCTGTATCAATGAGTTTCAGTTTTAACCTTTTTATCTAGGTGTGTTTGCTATAATGGAAGTCATTTTCAGAAAATGTTTTACTGTGTTTAGTTGGATTAGAGAACTTTTAACCATTTACTAAAGATTTTAAATAATATTAGCAACTGGATTCATAAAAAATATCATAGCAAACCAAATATTGTTTGATGGAATTTTTGAATTTAAAAGTTGATATATTATCTAAGTTTTGGTCAAAGTTGTGATATAAAGTAAAGAATTGAAATACTTCCTTTGATCACTTTTATTTATCTAGTATTTCAAAAATATATTGTAGTTTTAGATGTCACTTTTAACATATCAAGAAGATTAGAAAAAACAATTGTTGCTTTTGTTCCATATTAGTTGTCCATTTTTTCTTTTACACATTTTTTAAGAAATTATAAATTAGAAGGTTACTCCCTCCATTCTTAAATAAGTTATGTTTTAGCCTTTTCATTTTGTTTCTAAATAAGTGAGATTTTAGATAATCAAGAAGATATTAATGATCTACCAATTTTACTATTCTTTAAATCGAAAGGAGTCAAAATTGCTCCTGAGCTATGTGAAATAGATCACGTATACCCTCCGTTACATTTTGGGATCAAAGATGCCCCCGTCGTGATACCAAGAGACCATAAATACCCTCAAGAGTTAACAAATTTAATTTTTTAGTGGCGTGGCAAACCACGTGGGACTAATCTCTCCACCTTAGTGTTGCCGACTAGAATTCACTACAAGAAACTGGACCTTTAGTGACGATTAAGGTTGCCACAAAATCCCATAATGTCGCCACCAATTATTTTTCTTAATTTTTACCATTAGATTATAAGAATGATTTTGTGTTTTTTCTTCATAAAAGGGACATTATTTTTTAAAAATCACAAATGACGTCGATCAAGGAGGAGTTTGAAGACATTATATGTTTTATTTTTATGTCATATGTAAATGCATAAAGTGTACAATTATGCATTATGTAGTAAGAGATTCGAGTTGAGAAGTAATTTTGGTGTTTTCATAATAATATTGGATGTTTTTAATATTGATAGTACATGTATATTGATTTTAGAAAATTAGGTCGTAGCTGAAAATTAATTACCACATTTGTTTTGTTGAAAAATAGGTTTTAGTGGCTTTTAGTTGTCACTAAAAAGCAGTGGCTATTCCAGCCTTTAGTCGCCGCTAAAAATCAATGAAAACTTTTAGTGATGATATTCGGGGATTTTATGACGACTTCTTTCATTGCTAAAGATCTAATGGGTGATGTGAAGGAGCTAATTCTTGAAAAGGCTCATAGCTTGTGATACTCCATCCACCCTGGTGCAACGAAGATGTATCAAGACTGTCACGCTCTGAGCCTACACCCTGGATGTGGCCGGCACTCGAGAACCATTGCTGGTTTCTAAGCAAACTCTTGGCTTGGCTGACTACTTAGCAGAAGACTGACTCAAGCATTTAAAGGCTTAAAACAAAAGTAAATCATTAAAACTATAGAATGCTCAACTCATACTGTCTGAAAACAATACTCAATGCAATAATAATAATTTGTAAAACATCTCAAAGAAAAAGAAAGTACTGAGAGATTCCTCAACTCTATCTATCTATGAAGCCTCTATAGTTCAACATGGATGTTGGGACAAGACCAACGACACCCTAAACTGACTAAACTGAAAGGAAAGGAGTCCTCCGAAATACAAGGAGGCTCACCAAAAGATAACTGGAGTGCCAAATGATCTCAACGGAGCGCCTGTTGATGATCCTGAACACATGTATCTGCATCATAGAAAGATGCAGGTCGAATGACATTAATACATTGAATGTACGAGTAAGTAATAAAGCTGAATGAATAAATAACTGAATTGATAAGGCTAGAAGAATACTCACCTCAACTCAATTCCATACAAAGCAATAATAAGAGAGAAAAGTATTTAAAGCTTCATAAATAAAAGATGCTAACTCAAGGATGTATATAAGAATACAATAAATCACTCTTTACTTTTATTTGGGAGATTTTCTAACCGACAACTATCACTATGAGTTATGTGATGATACAACGTCTCTTCCACGTTGCCAGAATTGTCCTATACCTTGCCGGGGTATAGAACACCTCAACTAAGTGGATCCACTAAAGCTATGCTCGAAAGCAATAAGGAGTCGTCTAAAAAGTACAATCCTTTGCCCATGTTGGCTATATGGTTTATGAGGAATGTGAGTTGTCTGAACTCATCCCATATCGATGCTCAATACTATTCCCAATAAATATATATACCCATGCTCAAGTAGAAGTACTCTTTCTCTGTTTTGATGTAATTACTCAAAAGATCTTTTTTAAGAGGAGTAAATATCTCAAAAGGTCACTCAAATATATGAAATTATTTGAGAAAGTCACTCAACTTAGTTTTGTATCAATAAAGTCATTCAACTTATGGATTTTCTTTTAGGCGGAATGATCTAAGAGACCCCTGTACTTGGCTCCGTTTGTCACCTCAACCCTTCTACTCACGACTTTGTCAACTAGACATTTAAAGTTATTAAAACACACTATTATAAATCCTTTTGACCATTGACCAAACTTATGTGACGTTTTTATGTTGAATCAGATAAAAAGCATGGTTACACGCATTTAAAAGCAAGTGAGCCCTAATTATTTTAATTTAAAAAAATATTGAAACTAAAAGAAAAAAAAAATTAACAATTAAAAAAATAAAAAAATTTCCCATCCCCAATAGATCTACTGTACACTTCTTCTTCTTCCTCATAGTTTCTCCCAACCCCACCATGACCACACGCAAACACTTCTTCTTCTATCTCTTCTCATACTCTTACACACAATTCTTCCTCTATCCCTTCTCATATTCTTCCTATCAAAAATTTAGAATGACTGGGGAAATAATATTATTTAGATCTGGGTAAAAGAGGGCGAAAACAAAAAAAAGAGGTTCTTGTTTGTGAAATAGATGTCGATTTTAGAAAGGTTTATGAAAAACATATGTTTGATTCTCTCGAAATTGAACTCAATTTTATCTAGAGCATTTTGGATGAGTTCTTCTGTAATGATCCATTTTTGGTCTTCTTTTCTTTGTTCATCCTCCATTTTAGTCACTTTCGAACCACCATTAAAATAGAAAATGCTTGTCGCTAATTCCTCTTCAATGTAAAAAAATTACTAGGTAAGAAAAAAATGATAAGATAAAATCTAAATAGCAAAATAGATGAAAGATATGGGAAGAGAAGAAAGAACAAAGAAATCAAGAAAGAAAGGGTTTTGGAGAATTTGAGATTTTTTTTAAAGAATATTATTTATAATAAAAAATGACGTGGCAAATTATATCTGATGTGGATAGTGATGTGTTATGCACGTCAGCGTGATTGAAAGACACACATGGTTAGAGGGGTTTAAAATAATATATTTTAATAACTTTAAGTGTTCAGTTGGCAAAGACGTGAGTTGAAAGGTCCAGGTGACAAACGAAACCAAGTACAGGGGTCTTCCAGATCATTCCGCCTTTCTTTTATAAAGTCACTCAAGTTAAACTAATTTTTCTACAAAATCATTATAACCAAAAGATAAAAGAGATAATTGTACAAATCACCCTTCAAGTTTAGTTTTTTTGTATTTACTTCCATTGTAGTTTATAATATTATGTTTTCTCTCTTATTTATTTTTAAATAATAATTGTCTTAACTTAATTAATAGGGATATATAAATATCATTAATTTTATTTTTGATATTTTTATATTTAAATATTAAAATTATGGAACAAGAACTTAACGTCTTTGATTAGCCTATAAACAGTAGTCTTACAAAATATTCTCTTTAAATTAATGTTTTCTTTTATTTTAAAAAAAGAAGATTAAAAAAGAATATTTTTGTAGATATTTTCACGTTTGTAATTCTAATGCATTTCTATTTTTCATTCTTATTATACGATTCTATCAACAGTAATAATTCTTCCTTTTATTTTTTATTTCTCCACATAATATTATTAAAAATAAATTTACGAGCACAGAAAGTGATTAAATAATGTGCAATATTAATATTTGAATATAAATATATAAAATGAAATCAATGGATTCTAAGATTTATAGGGAATATCTTTTCTTACCAAAGTTAAAGAAATTATTTGTTCAAAACTTATTGACTTAATTATGGTTATGATATTGGTTAATATGATATAATCTTGATCTTTAAATTTTAAATAAGACATATGTCTCTCATCTAGATGTATATTTGACTAGAGGAAAAGAGTAATGGAGGGGAACCAAATCCGTATTTTTATATTCATAATAATTAGGTTAAGAAAATAATTATTAATAAAAAAAATAAGAGAGGTAAGAAGGATATTATAAACTAAAATGAAAGTAAGTATTACAAAACTAAACTTGAAGGGTGGTTTATGCAATTATCTCTTTTATCTTTTTGGTTATAATGATTTTGTAGAAAAATTAGTTTAACTTGAGTGACTTCATAAAAAGAAAATCCATAAGTTGAATGACTTTATTGATACAAAACTGTCACGACTCAAATTCACATGTCGTGATGGCACACACCTATGTTCCCAACCGATAGGTAAGCCACAACCCACTAGTTTTACCAATTTAACTAAGTATTTAAGGTGAAAAGTAAACAACGAGTTGAATATATCCAACACTAAGTCCTTCATAAATACGAAATGCGGAAAGCAAAAATACCCCCAAAAATTGGTGTCATAAGTATAAGAGCTTCTAAAATACAGTGCAAGTCTAAAACCAAAATGACAAGTTTAAACATAAGGAACATCCTGTCTGAATACTAAAATAACAGAATAAATAGTAAGATAGAGGGAGGTGTGGGCTGCGGAACAGCCAAACAGCTCACCACAACTACAAGATACTCCAAGCTCGGACTCAAAAAGCTCCACGAGGTGCACTCATATATGAAATTGGATCTGCACCACAAAAAGGTGCAACAAGTGTAGTATGAGTACGAAACCACGTGTACCCAGTATATCTCATAGACCGACAACGAAAAACTAGTGACAGGGGTATATAAGAAAATAATCCTTTTACTCTTACGAGGCTACATGTTACTGATCCAACAAGTTTCATCAAATATGGATAATCAACTATCACGTAATGTCCAATCACTAATAAAACACATAATCAACAAGAATGAGGATGTAATGAAATGCAATGCAATGCAACACCATGAAATGATATGCCTCAGATGCCAAGTACTCTCTCAACCGTATATACATGATACTCCTCGAAAATACATCGAGAGTTCATGACCCATGGGAGACTCGCGAGGTCCATATACCGACACGGACGATCTACACGTGTCTGTGCGGACGATCTCAACGCACTATCATAAAATCAAATAATCCCCAGCACGGACGATTTCCACGTGCCCAACTTATAATCATTACATCTCACAATCCCCAGCACAGACGATCTCCACGTGCCCAACTTATACTCAATATCATGTCAATGCATGTGTACAATATGATTTCAATAAAAGGAGATGATGATGCATCTCAATCAATCAATTATCAGTATGATATATAATCATCTCAACTATCACAATTATAGGGGTTTATACAGAAACACAATCACGCAAAAGAAATCATGTCAATTATACATCAGCTAATGCCCATATGCTTTGGCATTCTCAATTTACAATTCGCATTCTATAGTAATAAACTTTCCCTTTATAACATTGTACTCGTACCAATGCCCGTCACACCATTGGTACGAGACCCCCATCTTTCGCCCTTACCCATTGTCTATTTCATTTTTTAATCTTTAATTAGGAAAATGTCATTCAACGAAGTCTGAAAGTCTTAACATACCTTGAATGCCGAACACGTGTCACAAATCCTCAGGATTTTGCCTTTTCTTTCGTAAAGCTTCCGAACGTTCTCAATCTATCAAATATGCACAATTCATAAGTAAACGAGTCTGTAGGCACCCCTATTACTTTATGTCTAGCCTAGACCCAAAAACTCACCAATATCTCTGATAATCTTGATACAATTAATATGTCAAGTCTCATATTTCCTAAAATTCAAGCCTAGGATTAAGTCTTAATTTACCAAAATATATTACATCTAATGGTGTTCTTATAATACAATCCACCTAATATTTAATTACCTATCTCAATATATCAAAACTTGAATTGTGATAATTATATAAAAAGTCCGAAATAGAAACATAATAATTAAGCATTGTCGATTCGCTGGAAATAACAATTTTCACAGTCTCAATTCACACACCTTATAATCTTCAACATCATCACAAGCCTATCATTACACAACCAATAACCTCAATCCTTAGCCTTCATTAGCCAATAATGGCCCAAGTCTTGTCTCCCTCAACTATCAAAATTTACGCCAATTCAGTGTCAACTTTTGCAAAGTTTCACTTCTTTATTCAATTTAATTAGAATTTAACTAATTGCATTCTATACACTAAACAACAATGGCTTAACTAATATGGAGCTTGAGATACCCTTACCTGCACCTTATCACGCTAAGTCGACTCCCACGTCTCGCAAAGGTTAGTTTTTGCTCTCCTCTTCTTTTCTTTTCCTTTAAATTAATTAGGAATTAAAAGTGGTAAATCCCGCTAACTTAATTTAATTATATGGGTCAAGTGGTAAAGGGTATAAAATAAATTATAGACTTGGCCCATTAACTATCAACTATATTAATTATTTAATAACTAGTCATCAACTAAAAATCATAGTTACCGAATAATTCAAAATTTTCATTTAAAATTTTATGGGAAGAGTCAAAATAGTTCTAGTGTTCAAAACGACCTAGCGGGTCGTTACAAAAACTAAGTTTAGTGACTTTCTCAAATAATTTCACATACTTATAATGACCTTTTGAGATATTTTTACTCTTACAATCTAGTTAGCGCAACAAAAACATCAGAAAATACAAGCCTTCTGTTGTGAGCATAAACTTTCCCATATATCCCATTTCTTCTCCATCAACTCCTCCCCAAGCTTTATTGCCTCCTTCACCGTCTCCGCCGCACCGAGGTGTGCGGAGTCGATATTGACAGAGAACCATCATCTTCCTCATGTTCGAAACAATCTTATTTAAATGAGGGAAGTTTGGCAAATGATAGAGAAGAAACAACAAAGAGAAAGCTTAAGATTTCAGACAAGAGAACTGCTTCCTAGACTAAGTCTAGGTATAAGTCTAAAGATAATGTGGAAGAATTAGGGCCTTTGAACAGACATACAAAGATAAAATCATGGCCATTGGAGAGGCCACCTGTACAGAGAAAGGAAGCTTCTAAGAAGCTCAACTCACGTGATAAGCATGTGGAGGAATAAGTTTGTTATTTTTTGTACAAATGAAAGAATGACAAGTGTATAGTTGGTTCTTTCTTTTATTTACTTTTCAGTAGAAAATACTTGTACAAATACAAAGTTTTGAATGAAATGCAATATAAAAAATTTCCCAATCTTTTTCTTCTCAATCTTTCATTGTATCAGAGCAATAGGCTCGATCCAACTTTCTTTTCAATTTTCTCTCAAGCTTACAGCAAGATGGTAGAAACCACCCCTCAACAAGTCACTGGTTCTGAGACCAATGTCAATACCACACTCAATAACAATCATCCCTACTTCCTTGCTCATTCTGATTCGCCTGGAATGACCATTGTCAATTCTATTTTTGATGGAAGGGGATTTCCAGGTTGGAGAAGAGGAATTTTGATAGCCTTATCAGCAAAAAAGAAACTCGGATTTATTAATGGAACATGTAAAGCACCAAATCTGAATGCAGCTGATTATGAACAATGGAGCTGTTGTAATGATATGGTGATATCATGGTTGCTTAATTCACTATCAAAGGATATTGGGGATAGTGTAATCTATTCCAAAACAGCTAAAGAGTTATGGGATAGCTTAGAGCACAGGTTTGGTAGATCTAATGGTGCTAAGCTATATCACTTACAAAAAGAACTCTCAGGTCTAGTTCAAGCAAATACTGACATAGCAGGTTACTTTACTAGACTCAAAAGACTATGGGATGAATTGGATTCTCTTAATCACACCATATCTTGTACTTGTGTGTGTACATGTGAAGGGAAAGCTAGACAAGTGAAATCCCTAGAAGATCATAAGTTGATCCAGTTTCTAATGGGTCTCAATGATGTGTATGCACAGGCAAGGGGAAACATCTTGATGATGAATCCTATCCCAAACATTGATCATGCATACTCCCTACTGCTTCAGGATGAGAATCAGAGGGAAGTATATGTCAATTTAACTTTGACAGCTGAATCTGCAGCTTTCATGGCAACAGCTCAAGGGGGGTTCAATAAAAAATTTGGGAATCAGGGAGTGAGAAACACAAATCCAACACAGAAGTTTGCAGTTAACAACAATCACAGAAATGGCAAATGAGTGTTAAAGGGAAAACCAAGAAGAGCCAAATATAATCCTAATGTCACTTGTACCTATTGTGGGAAGACAGGACATGTTGAAGATGATTGTTTTAGACTCATTGGCTTTCCTGATGATTTTGAATTCACCAAGCCTAAGTTCTCTATCCAAGCAAGGCAAATGGGGTGATTGCAGGTGTTGAGACTGAGGCAGTTCACAATCCACAGGGAGAAGTTAATGGAAACAATCTTGCTCCTGCAAACAGTTCTGTTCATGGAAACAATTTTGGCCTAAACAAGGACCAGTATGCTAATTTGGTTGAACAGGTAGCAAAGGATGTCCAAATGAGACAGGGAAGTCCCTCTGCAACTGGATTCAATGCAAGAGCAATTGCTGGTACAATTCTACATTATTCTGGTTCATGTTTTTCAGTTTTCAATTCCAGCACTTGGATCATTGATTCAGGTGCTTCAGAGCACATGTGTTTTGATTCCAAGTCTTTCACTTCTCTAAGTCCTCTTCCTATACCTATAACTATCACTTTACCTAACTCTTTCAGGATAATTGTGACTCATACAGGAAGCTTCTCCCTTCTACCTAAGATAACTCTCCATAATGTCCTTCATGTGCCAAAATTTAAGTACAACTTATTGTCTGTTCATAAATTATGCAGTCAATACAATTGTCATGTGTTACTTACTACTAGTGGATGTATCTTACAGGACCCTTTAATGAGGATCACTCAAGCTTTTGGTGAAGTGAAAGAAGGACTATATCTAATGCAACCCACTAATACTAGGTCTAAAGTTTTGTTACAAGACAATGTAGTTTCTTTTCAAAAAGGAAGCAATTCCATTCCTCAGTCAAATTCAGTTTCTTTTCCAGTTTCTGCAAATGTAGTACCTACTGTAGATCTTTGGCATGTAAGGTTGGGCCATGTGCCTTATTCAGTAATGAAAAATTTCAGTTTCATCCAATCTCCTTTCAATTCTGAACATGTTTGTGATATGTGTCCTGTCACGCCCCGAGGCTACCCTCTAGACGTAACATGGGACCTAGGATCACAAGTGACCCCAAGCTAACCTTGAGTCTGGCATATCATAAGCATACTGAAATCTGACTAAGTAACCGGAGGCATAACTATAAAGAGAATCTAAATTAAAAGAACTCCAAGCGAAAATATATCTGAATATCCATGGGAAACAACCCCAAAACACTGAACACTGACTCTATGTCTGAAAACCTCTAATATTGATGAGTTACTGGGACAAGTCCCCAGCTAACTCTATAAATACTAAAGACTGATAATAGGCTGATCAAACTAAAAGCATAAAGAAATGTCCTCGAACTATGAGGACTCACCACTGAAGCTGCTGAGTACGGACTGGGAATCGAGCTAAGTGCGGTCTAGATGCTGAGCGCCTGAACCTACATCATGAAACGATGTAGCGCAAAAGGATGCATCAGTACTTTGAATGTACTGAGCATGCAGGATATATATACTAAGTTGAACAATGTAAACTGACAATATAAACTGTACATGGAAATAGGCTGTACTGAAGTATAACTGAAAACTAGGCTAGATGCAATGACCAAGTACTAATCATGAAAATAACATGCTGAACTGTATACTGAAGTAAATGCTTACAACATGGGCGATGCAATGAGAGTCTGATTGTGGGAGCTATTATTAACCGACATAAACCACGTGAGCTAAACGAGGAGTCTGATGTCTATGCCCCATCGAGAGGACCCAATATACCTTGCCAGGGTATAAAGGCATGACTGTGGTGTGATCACTAAAACTGATGCCCAACAGAGGGGACTTCTGGACCTACGTTAGCACGTAGTTCTGGGACTTTGAGGGTAGGCTGAACCCTAGTCCAACTCGGTGCTAAGTCTACTCCCAACTGAATATGCAAAACTAACAATGAACTTATATACTGAGTAGCTCAAAATACTGACATGCTATCTGGGAATGCAACATAAATATGCTAAAAATATGGCATTCAAATACTGGAGCATGATTTTTCTGACTGATCTGTCTAGCAAGTATAATTCATGAAATGATGATAATCAATACAAGCTAGGGTTCTGAGTTCTATACATGGGACTACATTAATTCTCCAAGAAAACAGGTAATCAGTGCAATGGAACTATAGCAGCTAACTTTCAATGGATTCCCAAGATTTGGGAACCTAGGTCTAAGTAATTTATGGAGAACTTGAAGAAACTGAATGAGTTCTAGGGACCTAATGGGTGAAAGAAACCCACTAGTGAAATCCCACATACATGGTGACGAAAACTACGGAGAAATCCTTTGGATTTGGGGGCTGAACTTGAAGAACACCTGCTCGTTCTTGGGAGAAACTGTTGCCTATTCCTCTTCTTTTCTTTCTAAGTTAGATGATTTTGGGAGAATGAGGGTTCTAGGTAGTTTCTAACTAGATTAGTAGGCTTAGACTGAGTAAAACGATGTAGTTTAGGCATCAAATGACGTAGTTTAAGTGCCCAACGCATAAGGGAAAAGACCAATATGACCCTGACTTAAAACTGACGAAGTGACTTCAAGACAGGCTTCACGGGCCGTGAAGCACTTCAAGGGTCGTCAAGCAGGTCGTCAAGCTTCATCAGCCTGATAGTGCTTCACTAAAATGGGCATAACTTTTTACTCTAAACTTCAAATAGGGCAAACTTGGTGGCGTTGGAAAGAGGACTCATAGATCTTTAATTTGATAGGTCGTGGGCCACCTAATTCATTTATTGCTAAAAGATATGATCGTTTGAAGTTGGACCAAAAATCAAAACCTGACAAGTCTCCTTCACGGGCGACTTCACGGTCCGTGTGAATCTCCACGGGCCGTTTAGACATCCGTGGCCCTTTTCCAGTGACCTTGGGTCACACCCCACTAACTAGGTGACTTGTACGACTCAATTGATGGGTTTTAAAGTTCACCACGAGCCGTTTGGGTCATCGTCAAGTGGCCCCTGCCTGAGACAGGTTCTGGAAGGAGTTCACGAGCCCCTTAACTGGCCGTGGTCCTCTTCACGGACCGTCTAAGGTGCCGTGAAGGGTCCATGGTCCATTTTTGGGTTCGTGGACCTTTTTCTGTTTTCCCTTTTTAGCTTTTTTCAAATACGAGGTGTTACATGTCCTAAGGCAAGGCAAACTAGACTGCCTTTTCTAGTCAGCCAGATTCATTCCCAACAAGTGTTTGATTTAATTCGTATTGATACATGGGGTCCATATAAATCATGCACTTATGATGAATATAGAGACTTCCTCACTATAGTAGATGATTATAGTAGAGGTACTTGGGTTTTTTTATTGAGTTCTAAAAGTAATGCTTTTCCTATCCTCAAAGATTTTTTAATCATGATTGAAAGACAGTTTAGCACAAAGGTTAAATGCATAAGGTCTGACAATGCACTAGAATTGGGGAAAGGGACTCAAGAAGGACTCTACCTAAGGTCACAGGGGATTTTACATCAGACATCTTGTGTGGGGACTCCGCAACAAAATGGAGTAGTAGAAAGGAAGCATAGACACCTGTTAGAGCTTGCAAGAGCTCTTATGTTTCAATCTCATTTGCCTATTGCCTACTGGGGTGACAGTTTATTGACAGCAACCCATCTGATCAATAGATTACCTTCCAGGGTTCTCAAAGGAAAAACTCCTTATGAGGTTCTTTTTGGGAAAGAACCATCATATCACAACTTAAGGTGTTTTGGGTGTCTTTGTTATGCATCTACTCCTGCCCAACACAGAGTATCCTCCAGGAAAGAAAGGTTACAAGTTAGTTGAACTAAAAACAAAGAGAGTTTTTATCTCAAGAGATGTCCATTTTTTTGAAAATAAGTTCCTCTTTGCCTCCCAATCCACCTCTGTTCTACCAATTTTTCCAAACTTTCCCCTTGATTTATCTGATCCTCAATCCATGCCTTCTTCAAATTTTCCTTTTCCTGCTACCAATCCAGAAGATACCACTTCCTCCCCTCTAATGAGCACAGGATCTCATATGCAAGAGTCTCCTCTTCCTGTGTCTCCTCCTCTCACTCCATCTTCTTCTCCTATTCTTTCTATTGTTCCTGATGAACCCCTCAGAAAGTCTACTAGGATTAGTCATAGGCCAGGATATCTTTCTGATTATGTATGCAATAGCATATATCTCACTGATCTTACCAGTTCTTGTTTTGTCCATCCCACTAAACCCACAGCCTATTCTTTTGGCTCTTTATCACTCCACAATCAACATGTTTTTCTTTCTATCTCTACTATCACTGAGCCTAAGAGTTTTGCCCAGGCTTCTAATCACCCTGGCTGGATAAGTGCCATGAATGAAGAATTAGCTGCTCTTGACTACAATCATACTTGGGACTTGGTAGAATTGCCCCCAGGGAAGAAACCCCTACCTTGTAAGTGGGTTTATAAGGTTAAACATAAGTCTGATGGTACACTAGAGAGGTTGAAGGCCAGACTAGTGGTGAGAGGGGATGTTCAAAGAGAGGGAGTGGATTATACTGAGACATTTTCACCAGTAGTCAAGATGACCACCATTAGATGTCTCCTTACTGTTGCTATAAAGAAAGGATGGACAGTGCATCAATTAGATGTTAGTAATGCCTTCTTGCATGGGGACCTACAGGAAAAAGTGTACATTACAATCCCTGCTGGTATGCCTACTCCCAATCCTGATCTGGTTTGTTTATTAAGGAAGTCCCTTTATGGTTTAAAACAAGCATCACGACAGTGGTATGCAAAGCTAGCAGGGGCTCTCTCTTACAAAGGATACACCAGTTCTTTAAACGACTATTCCTTATTTTTTAAAAGGACTGGTGATTTGGTGTCTCTTATAGCAGTTTATGTCGATGACATTTTGATTACAGGTAATGATCAATCAGAAATCAACCAGATTATGCATTTTCTCAACACTGAATTCAAGGTTAAACATTTGGGAGACATTCACTATTTCTTGGGTATGGAAGTACTCCGAGAAAAACATAGATTTATAGTCAATCAGCGCAAATTCACCTTAGATCTTCTGCAGGAATTTGACTGTTCTGGAGAGGAAGCCTCCTCTCCTCTTGATCCGTATTCCAAATTGCTTGCTGATGACGGACCTCTTCTCTCTAATCTCGCCATCTACATGCATCTAGTGGGTAAGCTTAATTACTTGACCCATACTAGGCCTGATCTATCCTTCGCAGTGTTGTCACTCAATCAATATATGCAGCAACCTCGGGAATCTCACTTTAATGCAGCTCTTCATGTACTACTACGGTATCTTCGCACAGACCCTGGACAAGGAATCCTTCTTTCCTCAGAGCCCTCCTTTGAGTTGCTGGCTTTCTGCGATGCTGATTGGGCTTCCTGTAGGGATAGCAGACGTTCCGTTAGTGGATATTTTATTACCCTTGGTGGTGCTCCTATGTCCTGGAAATCAAAGAAACAAGTCTCCATCTCATTATCTTATGCTAAGACGGAATACAGGTCTATGAGGAGGGTAACTGCTGAAATTACCTGGATGATTCGTCTTCTTGACAATCTTTCGATTCCATCGTCTTTACCTATCACTGTCCACTCAGATAGCCAGGCGGCTATTCACATCGTGAAGAACCCAGTTTTCCATGAAAGAATGAAACATGTTGAATTGGACTGTCACTTTGTGAGATAACAGTTCATTTCTGGTTTAATCACACTCTCCTTTGTTCCCTCCAGACAACAACTCACCGATATTTTCACCAAACCTTTATCCGGTGATTCCCATCGTTTTCTGCTGACCAAATTGGGGGTTTCATCACCCTCCAATTTGAGGGGGGATATTGACAGAGAACCATCATCTTCCTCATGTTCGAAACAATCTTATTTAAATGAGGGAAGTTTGGCAAATGATAGAGAAGAAATAACAAAGAGAAAGCTTAGATTTCAGACAAGAGAAAGCTTAAGATTTCAGACAAGAGAAATGTTTCCTCGACTAAGTCTAGGTATAAGTCTAAAGATAATGTGGAAGAATCAGGGCCTTTGATCAGAGATACAAAGATAAAATCATGGCCATTGGATCAAAGGCCACCTGTACAGAGAAAGGAAGCTTCCAAGAAGCTCAGCTCACGTGATAAGCATGTGGAGGAATAAGTTTGTTATTTTTTATACAAATGAAAGAATGACAAGTGTATAGTTGGTTATTTCTTTTATTTACTTTTCATTTATTTTCAGTAGAAAATGCTTGTACAAATACCAAGTCTTGAATGAAATGCAATATCAGAAAATTTCCCAATCTTTTTCTGCTCAATCTTTCAGTCGACAATTCCTTTCTCAATTGCCATGTCAGCAGTCAATTTAGTACCTCTCATAACCACATCACGCCAAGCTACAGGCGACTTCACTTTGTTCCTCACCAAATTCACGAACCAATTCGGAATTTTTAGTCCAATATCAACTTCACTCATGTAGAGAAATTCACGATCCTTTCGCATTACAATGTAATCATGGCTCATCGCCAGGATGAATCCTGCTGCCGAAGCGTGGCCGGTGACAGTCGCGATCATCGGCATCGGAAGGTTGAAAAGGTAAAAAATGAGCAATTTGAGCTTGGAGTCCATCAACGGATAGCGCGATGGATGGGACAGTGTCCAAGCGAGATCAACGCCATTAGAGAAGAATTTGCCCTGAGCGGAGCTGCCCGTTACTTCCGCCGTTACGCGATCGAGAGCGGATTTAATTGAGTCAATAAGAGAGGGATTGTCGCCGGTGATGGTTTGAATGAATAGATTTTCCAATTTCTCTAACGTGCACATTTCTTTGTATGATTCTTGTTAAATTAAAGTATTGCTATATTATAATTTAGGTGAATAAGTACCAACTTTTATATGTAGGGAGGATTGAGTGTACGCAATTATTAATTGTACTATGAATTTCTAGACCACACTAAATTTTTTTTTCAAAGTCAATAATTACCTTTTTAGACCACATGGGACATTTCTAAATTCTAATTCAATCAAAACCAACTCTATTTTCCACTATACTCCTTCAAAAATGAGATATTAACTTCAAAGAATATTTCCAATCATTTGCAACAACACCAATCCAAACAAATAATAATTTTGCAAAACCATATTTTCAAATTCCAAGTTTCAAAGTTTTTTAGTGGTCGTCAATAAAACTTTTCAATTTTTTAATAAAATTCATGTGTAATTATTCAAATGTGGATGATCCCATTCTTTTTGATATCCTGACAAGGCTTTTATTTTCCCTGTTGTGATGTTATACAAGTAACCTTGAGTATCTTTACGGATATAGAGACAAACAAGGCCATTGCAATGATTTGAGCAAATAAAAATCTCCCTGTGTCAATAATTACGAGGACCCACGAGTTGTAAAGGGAATCATTCAAGTTGTGTTGTGGACTTATAACCCCTTTTTACAAGGTTCAAGTAATGTTCGGGAATAAAAGGTGTTTTTATATGTACTTCGAATAAGAGGCAGGTGGGATCTAGAACAAGCAATGTGCAACTTGACAAAGTTGAGATCATGTCGTATCAAATTGTTCCAAGCTTTAGAAATACATTTGAATCTCATGAGAGACTTACCTGGAAATCACTCGTTTACATATATGCCTAACAATGTTTACTTCAAACTAGTGAAAAGTATAATGTGACAAATTGGTCTCTATCAATGTTTACTTCTAAACTAGAAACTAAAACAAATTCTCTAATACTCTTAAAACTAAATATCAATAAATGTTAATGGAATAATGTTTTCAACAAACCTGCTAACAAGTCTTGACAAAAAATGACAGGAGAACACCAAATCTGTTGAGCTGCTAATAAGGCTCGATGTTGCAAAAATCAATTTTGGATCCTCTGTTCTCTTGTCAATATTTTCTGCTTCAAGAAAGGAAACTTTCTCCTCCACCAAATCTGGATCAAAGTCAAATTTAGTAAAAACGTTGTTGACCTTGTCGTACACCAAATTGCAGTTTTTAGGTTGGCCAAATGGGTGCACAATCAGCTTTCCCCATAATGCAGTTTGAAATTTGCTCACTCGGCTCTTTTGTGGAGGTGAAAGAGTTCCAAACTGAAGGTTTTTACACTAGAGTAATAAAATAGTACTTCAATGTAGTAGAAACTGATTTACATAAAAGAAGAAGAAGAAGAATGATTGAGATGATGAATTCATCTCATAAGATTGTATTTCATTATGCTTTAATTTACAGAAGGAGTATGTGTATTTATACATTCATACTAGAAGCTTCTATAACTAACTACTAAGTTAGTTAGTCTTAACTAACTTATTAGGATATTAGTTAATAAACTAACTGACTTCTTAACTATACTTAACAGACTAAAAGGACCCTGCTTCTTTATGTCTTAACGCTCCCCCTCAAGCTAGGAGGGATGAAGATATTCAGAATTCCTAGCTTGGATAGGAGGAACTCATGTTGAACCCTGTTGAGCCCTTTGGTAAGAATGTCTGCAGGCTGATGTTGAGTAGGCAAATAGTTGATTTCGATTAAACCTTGTTGAAGCTTTTCTCTAACGAAGTGACAATCTATTTCTATATGCTTTGTTCTTTCATGATAAACTGGATTAGCAGCTAGTTGAATAGCAGCTTTGCTGTCACTAAACACTTTCACAGGTAGTTTCATTTCTGTATCCAACTCTTTTAGTAATCCCAATAACCATACTATTTCTGTAGTTGTGGTTGCCAAACTTATGTACTCAGCTTCAACTGAGCTTCTTGAGACAGTTGATTGCTTCTTAGGTTTCCATGAAATTAGTGAATTTCCCATCTTGACTACATAACGAGTTACAGATCTTCTGGTGAGAGGGCATGCTGCCCAGTCTGCATCACAGTATCCTGTGATTGAATTATCTGATTTACTTGATAACAATATCCCTTGTCCTAGACTCTTCTTGATATATCTAACAACTCTTAAGGCAGCATCCATATGAGACCTTTTGGGCTGTTGAAGGAACTGACTTAAGGTCTGTACACTGTAAGAGATATCTGACCTTGTCATATTCAAGTATAGTAGCTTTCCAATCAATCTCTGATATGCACTTTGATCCACAAGAGGATCTTCTATATCTTCTTTTAGTTGATCATCAAATTGTTTTGATGATAGTTTGACGTTAACATCTATAGGTGTACCAGCTGGTTTAGATGCAGATAACCCAACTTCAAAAATAAGCTCAAGTGCATACTTTCTTTGATGCATCATAATTCCAGCTTTGGATTTGGCAAACTCAATGCCTAAGAAGAATTTCAATTCTCCTAAGTCTTTCATCTTGAAGACTTGTTGTAAAGATTTCTTTGCTTCTTCTACAAGTCTTAAGCTACTTCTTGTAACTAGCATATCATCCACATACACTAAGATGATAGTAGTTCCCTAACTTGTCTTCTTTGTAAACAATGAGTAGTCATGCTGACCTTTGCTTGAACTGTAACTTCAGTAGAGCCTCAGTCAACTTGTGATTCCATTGCCTTGGAGCCTGTTCTAGGCCATACAAGGATTTTGTAAGTCTACATACTTTCTTCTCCCCCTGACTGGAAAATCCTTGTGGAAGAGACATATATATCTCATCATGCAGTTCTCCTTGCAAAAAAGCATTGTACACATCCATCAAATGGATGTGCCACTGTTTAGAAGAAGCCAAAGCTAGAATAGTTCTCACTGTTAACCATTTTAACTACAGGAGAGAAAGTTTCTTTATAATCTATACCTTCCTTTTGACTGTATCCTTTGGCTACAAGCCTTGCCTTGAACCTCTCCACTTCTCCCGTATATTTATACTTGATTCTGTAAATCAATCTACAACCTATAGTATTTTTTTCCTGCAGGTAACTCAGATAATTCCCAGGAGTTATTACTTTCCAAAGCTTGTATCTCAACTTTCATGGCTTCTACCCACCTAGGATCTTGAATAACCTCTGCATATGTTTCTTGTTCAACTGGAACAGATGTAGCTGCAATAAATGCTTGATAGGAACTAGATAGATGACAGTATGATATATGATCAGAAATAGGATACTTAACTTCTTTGTTAATATTAAGAGAAACAAAATCTTTTAACCACACAGGAGGATTAGTCTCTCTTGCTGATCCTTCTAGTATATACTACAAGAGCAGGAGTAACTTCTGGTAACACATGAACCTTCTCATCATGGTCTGATGAATTAGGGACCACTTCATCTAGTATCTGAGGTGATGCAACATTATCAACTATTTCTGCATGAACTATTGAGTTCTCCATAGGCTTACAGTATTGTACAGGTAAGCTGGCTATATCAGCCATAACTTCTGAATTTTCCAACACATCTTTAAAAAGAGCTTTGGACTTCTGAAGCTTAACTTTAGAGAAAGGAAAGATTCTTTAAAGATTACATCTCTACTTACAAAGAAAGAATAAGTAGTTAAGTCATACAAAATATAACCCTTCTAAATTTCTGAAAATCCCATATGCACTGATGCCCTCGACCTTGGTGCCAATTTATCAGATTCTATCAAATTTTTGGCAAAGCACAGACAACCTAGTACTCTCAATTGCATAAGCAATGGTGCTTTTCCATACAACCTCTCATATGGAGACTGACCATTAGTAACTTTTCTTGGCATTCTATTAATCAGATATATAGCAGCCAAGACACAATGACCCCAGAACTTTAAAGGTAAATGACCTTGAAACCTCAAAGCTCTAGTAACCTCTAACACATGTCTGTGTTTTCTCTCAGCTACCCCATTCTGCTGAGGGGTGTATGGACATGATCTTTGATGTATTATCCCCATTTCTTTAAAGAAACTTGCACATATTGTATTCACAAACTCTGTCCCATTATCTGACCTCAACACTTATATGGATTTGCCAAACTGTGCTTGTACATATTTAACAAAATGCTGAAGAGACGAGCATACATTTGGCTTATGTTTTAACAGAAATAACCAAGTCATTCTAGTAAAATCATCCACAATAGTAAGAAAGTATCTATTACCATCATATGTAGCTGTTTAATATGGCCCCCATCAAGGTGTAGTAAATCAAAGCTAGCTATACTCTTGATGCTACTAACAGGAAAAGTCAGTCTTGTCTGTTTAGCATAAGACATATTGTACATTTGTCCATTAACTTGCTACTTGTAACACTGTCTATAGAAAACATTTTGTTCACGACCTTAAGAGACATATGACCAACTCTTTGATGCCAAATCTCTATGTCTGCACACTTTAATTTCTGACAGTTGTTTGGTGTTTCTTTTGCTGCACATGATACATCTTGTAACGAATTCTGAGTCAATTATTGAGCAGTAAGTACAATCCCCCATCTTCTTTATCAATCTCCCTCACCTTCCCACTGTAGAGTTCCTGGAACACACAAAAGTGAGGGAAAAAAGTGACTGAGCATCCCAATTCTTTGGTCACTTTGCTCACTGACAGAAGATTGTATTTATATTCTGGAATATGAAAAACATTAGTAATAATGCTTCTTGGTGAAATTGCACAAGACCCTATATGAGACACACTAGCTATATCTCCATTAGGTAGATAAACTTGTTTTGGACTATCATTTTTGACAATAGACTCTTTTGCGATTAGACCAATTTTTGACACCATATGATTTGTTGCTCCAGTATCAATGATCCACACCTCACTATTTTCAGACACAAGTAAAGCTTTACCTACTATATTAGCTGCACTTATCTGTTCAGAGTCCTTTAAGTTGTTGTCACCATGGTTCTGATTAAGCATCTGTAGAATTTGCTCATATTGTCCCTTAGTGAATGTACAGCCTTGAAGTTGGCTAGCACACTCATCAACTATTTTTCCCTTTCCTTTGAACTGGCCAGATTGCTCCAGATCCCTTGGTGACATGGAAACATTAGTATTGAGACCATAGTTGAACTGCTGAGCCATCTCATTTCCTGACATAGTCTGACTATTCATCACATTGTATGCATCACTAGTACTTCCACCAGAAATATTTTTCCTTGACTTGAAATCAGGTGGATACCCCACCAATTTGTAGCACTGATCTTTGGTGTGTCCTTTACATTTACCGAACTCGCAAACGACATTGAAATTCCTCCTAAACCTGTTGTTATTCCCAAACTGAGACTAGAATCAACATGACCACTGTTACAGTTTCCACCAGTTCTTGAGTACATCACCATAGGATCTAGACCATTTGACATCACTGAGTTCATTCCAAGACTACCACTACTTGATGCTACTGACTTCTGACATTCATCACTAACCACCATAACATAGGATTGGTTGACACTAGGGACAGGATTCATAAGAAGAATTTGACTTCTTGCTTGATGATAGTTTTCATTTAACCCTATAAGGAATTGATACAACTTCTGTCTGTTCAAATGATTCACAAAACCCCTGGACCTTTCACAATTACAACCAGGTGAAGGAACTAAAGCCTCAAACTCATTCCACAGATTCTTTAATCTAGTGTAATACATTGACACAGTAGATGTACCTTGCTGTAGAGTTAAAATTTCTTTATGAAGACTGAAGGTTCTTGAGCCATCTACTCTATCAAATCTCTCCCTTAAGTCCTCCCAAACATGATGTGCAGAGTAGGCAAATGCCATTCCTCCAAGAAGACTTTTAGGGGTCGTTTGGTACAAAGATTCATAACGCAGGGATTAATAATGTAGGGATTAGCAACGTAGGGATTAGTAATGTAGGGATTATTTTTTATCAAGTGTTTGGTTCATTGCTTTCCACCTATTTGGATTAAAACTCTACAAAAAGCTTCTTTTCAATTATACCCTTGAATTATTATGGGAATTATCATGGGATTTTCTATTTCTTGTAATTGGATCAAGGTGGATAATTGTCGGACAATATTATTTTTTAATGGCTTTCTAACTAGCTAGGAGAAAACAATTTTTTTGGTTTGCTATTTTCTCAATTGAATTATTTGAGGGTAAATGATTGTCATCTTAATAAATTGATTACTCACAAAACATCAATTTTCAATATAAAAAGGATAGACCATCTACTTTTAAAATCAAAAAGACGGTAAACAATAGTAAATCGAATAAACCATCTACATTTACACATAAAAATTGCAAGTTGTTGTTTTAATATGTGTGCAATTTTATAAATTGTTCAAAATACAAATAATTATAAAACCATATATATATATATATTTCAATGAAAATCACATACGTCATGTGGTGATATATTTGCCTTTTCAATTAGTAAATGTTAAATAACTCGTATTTCAAATATTGTATTTATTTGTATTGAATTTATTTAGTAACAAACAACTTTTTCTAAATAATAAAATTTGTAAGCTAATTTATTTAAATAAATTTACTAGTACAAATATAAAATTAAGAAAATAAATAAAATGATTAAAAGGATTTGAAGGATATTTTTATCTTTACAAGGATAATCTCATGGTATTAAATCCTATGTATTACTAATACCACCAAATGGGAGGTATTAGTTATACATCCTATAATACCATGTAGGATGTATAACTAATTCATGGATTAGTTATACATAAACCCAATATTCCTACCAAACATAGTACTAAATAATACCATATATAATACATGGATTATTTCTCATAATACTCCATACCAAACACCCCCTTAGAAACAAAATTCAGAAGCCAAGAAAGAACTATGACATTTACTCTCTCCCATTGAGCCCATAATTCCTCACTAACACTCTCCTTTTTACAAGATCCATCAATTAAATCAATTTTATTTCTACCCAGCAATGCTAGTCTTAATGATATACTCCATAAAGCATAATTCTCAGTCCCAGGTAATTGAAAAGAAATGAGACTCACACCACTGATATCAGTAGGACTTAGAAACAATGGATGATTATAGTCGATACCTTGAATAGAATTCATCTGTTGAGTGAAATTGGTGTTGGGTGTTGATTCATTTGCATTCATACCAGGATTCAACCCTCTTAGCAGATCTGCTGCTGCACTTTCATTTCCAGTTCCCATTGATGAAAATTCCTTGTGACTTTCTTTGGTAAAATTCTGAATCTTCAGAATCTGATTTTTTGAAAGCTTTTTCTTTGGATTCTTGGAATCCTTTGATCGAATTTAGAATCCAATACTGCGATCTACTCAGAATTTGATCGGTGCTCTAATACCACGAAGGTTTTTACAGTAGACTAATGAAACGGTACTTCAATATAGTAGAAACTGATTTACATAAAAGAAGAAGAAGAAGAAGAAGAATGATTGAGAGGATGACTTCATCTTATAAGATTGTATTTCATTATGCTTCAATTTACAGAAGGAGTATATGTGTTTATACATTCATACTAGAAGCTTCTATAACTAGCTACTAAGTTAGTTAGTCTTAACTAACTTATTAGGATATTAGTTAATAAAACTATACTTAACAGACTAAAAGGACCCTGCTTCTTTATGTCTTAACACAAACTTTTTAAGTTGAAATAGGTGATAATATGTAGGTTACAGTTAGTCCAATAAAGTACCCCATTGAAGAACGTACAACCAGAATAACAAGTGTAAAGTCTACCAGGGCTGTTTTTTGAAATTCTTCCCCATGAGTTGGTTCCTGGAGTTAGAATCTTTAAACATGACCTTTTCTTGTCGTCAATAAAATCCCAAAGCAATTTGTATCTTTCTGTGGCCAGATCATGTCCCAAATACAAATGTGGAATATCCCTTTTTTGTTTATATCCCAGCAAGAATGACAAGGCTTTTATTTCCCCTGTTGTGATGTTATACAAATAATCTTGAGTATCTTTACGGTTATAGAGACAAACAAGGCCATTACAATGATTAGAGCAAATACGAATTTTGATTTCATCGAAAAAATTATAGGGACCCACAAGTTGTAAAGGGAATTGTTCAAGTTGTGTTTGGGTACTTCTGGGTGGTGGTGGTTTTTTTATACTTGCTTCAAATAAGAGGCGGGTGGATCTAGAATGAGAATTGTACAACTTGACAAAGTTAAGATCATGTCGTATCAAACCGTTCCAAGCTTTCGAAACACACCTGAATCATCTTATGAGATACTTAGCTGGAAGCCATATTAATATCTCGAATACCATATCATCTACAAATCCATGTGTTGCCTCTTCTTGTTTTCTCTTCTCCATAGCCATACCATCTACGTTCATGAAGGGTGTCCAGGAATTGTCCACGAGTACATTTTTTCTTTTGGATGAATGAGTGCACTAGAAATTTTAAAATTAAACTACGTAATATACATGAAATTTTTTGAAATAAAGTACGTAGTATACATGAAAAAAAATTGGAAAAAAAGGCTTAAATTCTTGTGGATGAACGAGTGCACTAGAAATTTTGCTGCTAGCGAGATTCGAAACGCTTAAAGACTTGGCTCTTTCAAGGCACCTTCAACCACTAGGCTACAACACCTTGTTGTGTCAAGGGTGTCCAAAATATGTTATTTAACCACTTTGTATATTATTTTACTTGTATATACAATATAATTTTTCGACGAAGGGTGTCCAAGACAATGTAGCTACGCCCCTGGCTACATTAACATGGAGGAGGAGGCACATCGTTTCGTAGATGACATGGTATTTGAGATACTAACATAGGTACTAGCTAAGTCTCTCATGAGATTCAACTGTGTTTCTAAAGCTTGGAATATTTTGATCCGACATGATCTCAACTTTTTCAATTTGCACATTGCTCGTTCTAGTGCTCGTCCCCTAGCTATCCGCCTCTTATTTGAAGTAAGTATAAAAACACCTTTTATTCCCAAACATTATTTGAACGATTCCCTTTGTTGTAAGTCCACAACACAACTTGAACGATTCCCTTTACATCTCGTGGGTCCTCGTAATTATTTCGACCACAGGGAGATTCTTATTTGCTCAAATTATTGCAATGGCCTTGTTTGTCTCTATTATCGTAAAGAGAGTCATGGTTACTTGTATAACATCACAACAGGGGAAATAAAAGCCTTTCCATTCTCGCTGGGATATAGAGAACGGGATTTTCCATGTTTGTATCTGGGATATGATCTGGCCACAAAAAGATACAAATTGCTTCGCGGTTGTATTTACTACAAGAAAAGGCCATGTTTAAAGATTCTAACTCTAGGAACTAACTCATGGAGAAGAATTTGTGAAAACAGCCCTAGTAAACTTTACAATTGTAATTGTGCCTTCCTCGATGGGGTACTTTATTGGGATAGCCGTAACCTAAGTACTATCACCTATTTCAATTTAGCTGATGAGAAGTTTGGAACTCTTTAACCTCCACAAAAGAGCTGAGTGAGCGAAATTCAAACTGCATTGTGGGAAAAGTTGATTGTGCACCCACCTGACCAACCTAAAAACTGCAATTTGGTGTACAATGAGGTCAACAACATTTTTACTAAATTTGACTCTGATCCGGATTTGGTGGAGGAGAAAGTTGCCTTTCTTGAACCAGAAAACATTGACAAGAGAACAGAGGATCCAAAATTGATTTTTGCAACATCGAGCCTTATTAGCAGCTCAACAGATTTGGTGTTGCCCTATCATTTTTTGCCAAGACATGTTAGCAGGTTTGTTGAAAACATTATCCCATTATCATTTATTGACGTTTAGTTTTAAGAGTATTAGAGAATTTGTTTTAGATTCTAGTTTTGACATTAATCATGACAATTTGCATCTAGAAATACAAGATGCAAATTCTAGATGGTTTAGGTGGCAATTGTTATTGTCGCTAAATAAATGCCACTATAATTAAGACCTTTTAGTGGCAATGGTTAGAATCTTTACGCGTCCTTTTTTTTATATAATTATGCTAAAGTCTTTAGCAACATTTAATTAAGTGGCAATTAGCTAATTATCGTAAAAGTTTTAGCAATAACTTATACGGTTGCTAAAGTGCATATTTATTGCCATTAAAGTCTTTATTATTGTACTGTGATCATATGGAAAAAAAAACTCAAAGAAAGCACATAAATGCCATGTTATAATTCCAACAATTTTGTAATTAAATGTTTCTTTTTCTTCTGTTAGAACATAACTGACCACATTAGTTTGTAATTAGTATGTTCCTTTTCATCTTTATTTTATTTTATTATTAATAAAACATAAAGAAAATGAATTAATTACTCCCTCCTAATTATTTTCTATATATGGTAACATTTCTTTTTTAAATTCTTTCAAGAAAGTTATAGTATTTTAAATATGAATCAGGTTAATTTTAATAGCTCATTTTATGCTTAATGACAAAATTTTATAGCCCCGAAAATGTTATGACATATTTAACATCACTAGTCTTTTCCATGGACATTTAAGTTGTATACAAGTTAAGGAAGAAAACATCATAAGTTCATAACCAATAGTCCAATAGTAATTATTTGCTTTAGACACCTAAAATATTGAGGCTCGAAAGATTTTAATGGTAATTTTATGATTATATTTTCATTTAAGTTTAAAATTTATATTAAAAAAAAAAAACTATCTATATTTTACTAAAAATATTTTAGAACTTCGAATTAAATAACTCAAATCTTCATATTAATAAATAAAGAGAAAATGGTCTTAAACCCTCCCAATCTATACCCGAAATCCCAACTACACACTCCAACTTCACGGGTGTCCTATTACCCCCCTGAACATTTTAAAAGTGAAATATATACCCCCTTAAAAAGGCATACCCGGATTTGTATTGGGCAGTTATCTGCACGCTCCTGCCACATCACATCACCTTTTTTAATATTAAAAAAATTAATATTTTTTCTTTATTTTACCGCCATAGCATCATCAACTTGGTGCTAAATTATTTTTCATCAGTTTTCTTCTAAATTCCTCTCAATTCAATCTTCGAAAATTTCTAATTTTCTTTTAATAATCGTTGATTCAACCCTCAAATTCTCTATTTGTTAGCATAATCTCCTGTTTTTTCTCTTTTGATTGATGAAATTTTCACCCAAAATCATTAACAATTCAATGCCCAAAAATTCCTTTTTATCAATTTTAGGGTTTAAGTTTTTAGCCATAGTTAGTTTAGTAGGAATGTTGAAAAATGAAGATTTTGTATGACTTTTGTATAATATAATGTTCATGGTAGATTTGACAACCAAAACCTTTTTAGATCTGGAAAAAAAAGATAAAGAATGCATCTGACTTTTAAAATTTGTATTTGAGCATGAATTTGCATCTCCTATCTTGGAGTGATAAAAACAAAGTATGTGGTGATGGTGATTTAAGTGGCAGTTTACATCGGTACTGATTGTTAATGGGTTAATAACATAGATTATTTCCGATAAATTTTTAGTAGAGCTACTATGAGAAGTGTGATTTGAAAATGAGAGGGAGCTTAGTGATGGAAGAACTATGGGGTCGGAGACTTGGTAGTGGAGGAGCCAAGCTTACCTGGCGAATCAAAGATGCCATCACCGCCGGTCTATTAAAGAGAAGAAGAATGAAGAAAAAAAATGTAAAAAGTGACAAATAATTAAATAAAAGGAAGCATAAAAGTTTTTTTAAAAAAGCAAAAAATAAATATGAAATAAGGAAAATATTAAAGTTTTAATTAGTTTTTTTGCCTCTCACTCTCTCAAAGAGAGTGAACTACACCTTCTTTGCCACCTCAGCATTTAGGGATCAAATAATTTCTCTTTAGAATAGTTTAAGAGGGTGATAGGACACCCGTGAAGTTGGAGTGTATAGTTGAGATTTCGGGTATAGATTGGGAGGGTTTTAAACCATTTTCTCATAAATAAAGTTTTACAATACTATCCAAGGTAATATATTGTAAACACGTCATTAGCATCTGATTAACTAGAATTAATTCTTAGTTCTACATTACTATGTGAGGCTAACTAAATGTTTTATGTCATATAAGAATATTGTAATAAACACAACAAGTATGTCAAGTTTTAAAAAGATAACTTTATTTATATTTTGTAAATATACATATAATTAAGACTCTTCTTTAAATTTTATTTTAGACCACTAATTTTATTGAGACTCCTTGTCTCTGTCTTGCAAATTCTAGGTTTACTCTTTCCCTTTACCTAAAAATTGCAGAGAAATAATGTCGATAAATGAGTTACCATATTTGTGGATTAGAATATGCCTTATTTTGTCTTTTTCAGGGATGTCTATTTTCTCTACAATGCATCTCGCCAACTAGTTGTCTGTTTTAAATGGGAAATTACAGGTGGTAATATATTTGCTTTGATTTTCATAATTTTGTTATTTCTTTATTAATAGTAACTTATTTATTAAGTGATGGAATAGTCATGCCAAAAGTAGTAATAAATTGATATCTTTGTAAAGGGAATCGTTCAAGTTGTGTTGGGGTCCTTCTTCTGGTATTTCTTCATACATATTGGTATTTGGTGGGAATATATGAGGTGATTATTTTTATACGTACTTCAAATAAGAGGTGGCTGGGTGTAGAACGAGTATTGTATTACTTGACAAAGTTAAGATCATGTTGTATCAAACTGTTCCAAGCTTTAGAAACACACCTGAATCTCTTGAGAGATTTAGTTGGAAGTCATATTAGTATCTCGATTACCATCTCATCAACAAATATATTTATTTGTTTACGGATTTACGAAAAGAAGAGATGTAAATAAGTTTGAATGAAAGAGGAAGAGGCGTAATTTTGAACAAACGGGAGAGTGTGAGGTGCAATCACTGTTAATAAGAAGATTTTTTTTATGTATGGATCTGTTAATCAAAAGTGTTTTGATATACGTGTCTTCACTTAATAAAAAGAATGATGCATTTTGAAGTTTGACCCTTTTTCAATTAAGTCTCAAATGCAGAAGAGGAGGGAATGGATCTTGGACAAGATGAGGAGGGAGTGGATCTCGGACAAGCATTGCCAGAAACTTATCCAGACAAAATTGAAATGATAATAGGCAATATGAGCTTGGCAGAAAAGTATTTTTTGAAAATACTGTTGAAACTATATCCGATATATCTCTTTCCATGTGATCGATAAATGTGTTCGGATGACGTATGAGGATTTCAAAGAATTTGTCAATGAGACTATGCCTGATGTTGATGAGGTAGGGGTAATATTTTTATATTTATACCGTGTTACTTTTATTTAACTAATGCTTTTGATTGCAGGAGTGGAAGGAGTCACCATACTATAATAGCAAAACATTTTATGAGACCTTACATCTTGCTATGGATTCTGAAATATATTTCTATACATGAGGATACTTCGTATGTCGATGATAAATCTACGAATATGTTTCACTATTTTTTATACAGTGCAAATCACCAATTAGTTGTGTACTTAATTCTTTATTAATAATATTTTTTCTACTTTTTTTTTCTGATGTGAAATTGGAGATGGAGATGACGATGGAGATAGATATGTAGATGGAGATGTCTAAGAAAATAGAGATGAAGATCAGTTTTGAAGTGTGGTTCTGTAATCCCTAATTTTATCAGCTATTTGAATTGTAATTTTGAAATGTGGTTCTTCTAGTGCTCGTATTCTGATAAGTCGTAAAGTCGTCTTGGCCTAGGTTTCTGCCTGGGCTTGTTTTTGTACTTTGCTCGGCAATGAGGAGTAGAGATAGAAAATGAAATATGGAGGGAGTGAAAACTTTATCAGGCTGAAAACCATCTGGTAACATACTCTTTAGTATCCGGGCAGACTTATTGTAACGGCCCAACCCACTAGTGATATTATCTGCTTTGGGCATAGGCCTGCACGACTTTAAAACGTGTCACTAGTTGGTAAGATCTGCTTACTTATGTCACGACCCAAGGTACCCTCTAGACGTGACATGGCGTACAAGACCCCGAAAGGCCTCATGCAAACCACTTAGCATACATACATGCAAGATCATAGGGATTTAAGAGTTAAAAGGACAATGTCATATCAAATCCTTTAGGAAAAAAAAATAGCGGAAGTCTACATCTCATGTCTCAAAGCCAATCTATCATAAGAAAGAGAAATAAAGTTTGGGACGTAACCCAATACAATGCCAAAGTGAACAAAACATGAAAGTAATAACAACTAGGCTATGTCCTCGAATGGATGAGGACTCACCAAGTCTTCAACAACCTTCTACTAAGCTCTATCCATGAATGGATGGAGAATCGTCGGACCCTACATTAACAAGTCAATGTAGGCAAGAGTATGCGTCAGTACAATCAAGTACCAAGTATGATAGCAATGCACAAAATCAACTAAAACATGCTAAAACGAGACATTTTCATAACATGCAATGACCAAGTTAATACATGATATGAGTTAGAAACATAAGCCATAAACCATGGTCAAAGCAAGCTAAACATCTTTACTTTACTTGAGGAACATCATAATTACACTTAGGTTCATTATTTGTGGGAAGTAGCCTTAACCGACATGTAAGACCATGTGAGCTATCAGCATGGAATCCGGTGTATAACCCACACCGATAGGGACATCCTACTTGCCAAGGTAGGACCCTTTACTTAACATATAGCTTACGTGGATCCACTAGCTAGTGTCTATCAAAGACCATCATCCTATGGTGGCACATAGTTTATGGGACATGGTAATCGCCACTTGTCCACTCGGTGCTAAGCATAATTTCCACGGATTAGACATAGTTCAATTATCATAAGTAGACATGGGTAGTCGCCTCTTGTCTATCTTTAGGGAACATGGGTGATCGCCTCTTGTCCCTTCATTAGAATAGCTCCTTAAACATAGATTCAATTTTAGTTGAGCTACGCTTTCAACAAGTTATGAATCATTACATGTGAGAAAACCTTTCACATTCATGGGTTGAGTAATATATGAGAATTCCTTTCACAACTCAACAACAACATCAACATATCATAAACTTTGATGCTTCAATCTCAAAGCACCCTTAATTCATCATTAGCTTCATAAGAGACATGCATGATTTCATAAACTTCATCTTTACATAGTTCATCATGCTCATAACTTACAAATCATAGAGTTCACATGGGTTCATATGGACTCATCTTAAATCATGCAATTTAATGCAAACCCATGCTTAGAAAACCATAAACAAGGCAATTTGACCTTAATTGAAGGAACCCACATGGTAGAGGAAAATCATAGTTATTGGTTAAACATGCTTACTTTCATAAAACCCTTCTTAGGTCATTCATAATCTCATCATGAAAAGCATAATTTAGAAATCATAAGTGCATGGATTCATAGAGATTTCATATAATTCATCAATTTATAATTCAACCCACCAACAAAGCATAATTTCGAAATTGGGGAAATTAGCATGGGTTCATGGGGATTCATCTAAATTCATGGAATTCAACATGCTTCATAGTTCATAAATGAATCAATTAAATCAATATTGCAAGGAACCCATGACATGGAAGAAAACCCCTAATTCAATTGAGAGCTTCTAACTTGAAAATTGGAGAATTTAGGGATTCCACGAAGGAAAGGGCTCCATGGATGAACACTATCATACCTCAATGCAAGAACCTTGAAATCAATGGAGGATTAGGAAACTTGACTTGAAACCCTACCTCTTGCTTCTTCTTCTTCAAACTTTCTTAGAGAGAGAAATATTTGAGAGAGGAGAATTTGGGGAAATCTTGCAAAGTGATTGGAAAGGGTAATTTTTAGGATTAGAAAGGTTTATATAGTGTTAGGATATGAAGGGAACCGACCTTGATTATTAAATAGGCCATTAGGTGAAAAGACCAAACGACCCCTTTAAAATAACTGCCAAACCCCATTGACGGTCTAACCTACGGTCCGTAGGTCTAACCACTGTTAGATGATAACGATTTCGTATTTGCAAGAATATAGGATTCCTCTGTATATATTAAGAAGTCCTATATGTAAACTGCAAGTCCTTTTATTTTATGTAATTAGGATAGCTTTTGTTTTGTATTCAAACTCTATTGTCTACCTTATCAACCTATATATAAATCATATATCGGTAGCCTTGGTAATTGACGAGACTAACGGCTGACCTCTTCCTTTATTCTAATTTTGTATCAAGAGCCAAGTATTTTTTTTTCCGCCACTAATATGGACAGCTCCAACTCGTCCATCACTGCTGCGGTTTAGCCACATTCCTCTCCTTCAACACATCTCTCCGTCATTGAATCCAACTCCCAAACAATTGCCCTTCCCAGCCTTCCGATAAAATTTGATCGGGAAAATTATCACCTTTGGCAATCTACGGTATACTCTGCCTTTGAAGCCTTTTATCTGGAGGCTCATCCTGATGGATCTAATGTTCCATTTGCCACTTTCCTAACCACTACTTAGGGTACATCTGAATCCATGCCAAATCCGGCCTTCACGGCTTGGAAAAAAAGGGACAAAATCCTTCTTCTTTGGCTCAAAACTACCATGAGCCACTCTATTCTACCCCACATAATGCACATCTGTACCACTCGCGAAGCTTGGTCATATCTTTCTAACCTCTTTCAATCTCAATCTCGAGCTCGAGTCATGCAACTTCGCCACCAACTCCAAACCACCACAAATGGCTCTTCCACCATTATGGACTATGTTGACAAGAAACGTAATATATCCCATAGTCTAGCTCTTGTTGCCCGTCCCATAACAGATGAAGAACTTATGAGCGCTATTATGTTTGGTCTAGATTCTTCGTATGACCCGTTTCGCTCAACCATCAATCCTCATCTTGAGAACCTCACTACTGACTCACTTCTTGGTTTACTTCTCCAAGAAGAGGAGAAGCTTGTTGAGGAAAACAAATCTCTTCAACTTCAAGCCAATGTCATATCTCGCCAATACTCCAATCGCTCCCCAATCACTGGACAACCTAATCAACAAAGTTTCACCACCTCTCAAAAATCCTCCAGTCGCCCAAACAATAACAATCCCTCTCGTTCCTTTAGTAGATCATCTCCTCGCATTATTTGTCAAATATGTGAGAAACCCAACCACCATGCTCGTAATTGCTATAACCGTAACAACATGGACTCCTATCCACCTAATCGTTCCTCTAACCGTCCACAAGCCAATATGATCACTCCCTCGGCTAATATGATGTCTCCTTCGGCTATTGTTGACAATTCATGGTTTGCAGATTCCAGTGCCACCAATCATGTTACGTCGGATTTGTCGCAACTATCCATTCACGCAGAATATAATGGTGAGGATCATCTTGCTGTAGGTAATGGTCAAGAACTCTTTATTCATCACACTGGCTCCTCTAAGCTTCCTTGCACTACTCGACCTCTTAATCTTAATAAAATTCTTCATGTTCCTTCCATCACCAAGAGTTTACTGAGTGTTTTTCAATTTACTAAAGATAACAATGTCTTTATGGAATTTCACCCCTCTTGTTGTTTTGTGAAGGATCCTCAGGGAAAAATTCTACTTTGAGGGTCACTTGATGATGGCTTATATCGTTTGAATGGTGGTAGGCTTCCTGTTATCTCATCCTCAACTCCTCGCGCATTTGTCTGCTCACAAGCATCACTCCAAGAATGGCATGAATGCCTTGGTCTTCCTCACGAGCAACTTTTGCGTCGTTTAGTCTTTAGCTTTAATCTTCCAGTGTCGTCTAATAAAATGTTTATAGTTTGTGGATCATGTCAATTAGGAAAGAGCCATAGGCTCCCTTTATCTTCTTCTTCAAGTCGTTGCTTGTTCCCTTTTGATTTGGTGTATTTTGATGTTTGGGGACCTTCTCCGCATCTTTTTATCAATGGTAATAAGTATTTTCTTCAGTTTCTTGATGATTCCACTAAATTTGTTTGGATATTTTTCGTGGCAACCAAATCTCAAGTACTTGATGTTTTTAAATACTTTCATAAGAGGTTGACATACAATTTGGCAAAAAAATCAGAACGTTGCAAACTGATTGGGGTGGGGAATATCATAATGTGTCTTCGTATGCCCAACCTATTGGCATAACTCATCGTCTATCTTGTCCTCATACTCATGAACAAAACGGGGCTCCAGAAAGACGTTATTGTACCATTGTGGAAAAAGGACTAACTCTACTTTCTCACGCATGTCTTCCACATTAATATTGGGAACATGCCTTTTCTACAGCCACATACCTACAGAATCGTACCATCACTCCTATATTGTCCTTCAAATCACCCTATCAAGCTCTTTATCACTGTCCACCAGATTACGAGCTTCTTCAAAAATTTGGGTGTCTATGCTACCCTTTTCTCCGTCCTTATATTAATCATAAAATTGATTTTCGCTCTCTTCCTTGTGTCTTCTTAGGTTATAGTTCGAAGCATAAATGTTATCTATGTAATTATCCCCCCACCAATCGAATGTATATTGCTCGTCATGTGATATTCGATGAAGATAAATTTCCCTATCCTCATTACAAAACTACTATTTCTTGCTCCAATGACAATTCACCACCCTCTTCCTTAACTTCTCTACAATCAATTTCAAACTTTATTCCCTCTGTTACTACCTCACTTTTAGTGGCAGATCCTCCATCGCCATCCCCATCCCCACTGCCCACTCAACTCCTACCAGTATCTCTTCCATCTCTATCTTTTGATACAACCTCTCCACTACAAAATCCATGTCCAGCCATCGTCGTATCCTCCACTTCAAGCTCTTATCAGAATGCTCCCACATATTTTCGGCCTGCCACCTCTTCCAATCATTCTATGACCACAAGAGCTCAAACAAATTCCCTCAAGCCCAAAGCACTCATTTTATCTCGCCATCCTATCCCAGTTTCATCCTCCATGGCCAGTGAACCAAAAACCTATAAGCAAGCTGCATCCTCTCCTGATTGGTTGTGCGCCATGGAAGCTGAGTATCAAGCGTTGCAACGTAATAACACCTGGACATTTTCTCCTTGTCCTCCCAATGCAAATGTGGTGGGTTGTAAATGGGTGTATCTCATTAAGCGTCAAGCAGATGGGTCAATTGAAAGGTACAAAGCTCGTTTGGTTGCCAAAGGTTTTCATCAAGAAGAATTGGTGGATTTCTATGATACATTCAGCCCAGTTGTCTAACCTTCAACAATTAGACTTGTCTTATCTCATGTAGTGTCTAAAGGTTGGTCTCTTAAGCAGTTAGATGTTAATAATGCATTCCTTAATGGTGACCTTTCGGAGGTTGTTTAGATGTCTCAACCACCAGGCTTTACTGACAAGTCTCACCCACATTTTGTGTGTCGCTTGTCGAAGGCTTTATACGGCCTAAAGCAAGCTCCTCGCGCTTGGTTTCTCAAGCTCAAAACATTTCTCCTATCGCATGGCTATACTTGATGTTACTATGACTCATCCTTATTTGTCCGTCATACTCCTTCCTCTACTACCTACCTCTTGGTTTATGTGGACGACATCATCATAACGGGTAGTGATCCCTCTTATATCTCCTCCTTCACTAAATCCCTTGATCTTCAATTCTCTTTAAAAGACCTTGGTGATCTTTCTTTTTTCTTGGGTATTGAAGTTGCTCGTGTGGGATCTGGGATGCATTTGTCTCAAGCTAGCTACATTCGAGACTTACTCTCTCGAACAAAAATGTCATATTGCAAGCCTTCTCCTTCTACAGCTGATAGCACATTCCAATTGTCCAAACATGGTGAAACCTTTGATGATCCATCATTATATAGGAGTATTGTTGGGGCTCTTCAATATGCGACCATCACACGACCAGAGATTTCTTTTTCGGTGAGTCGTGCTTGTCAATATATGCATAATCCTACCTTGGATCACTGGAAAGCTGTGAAACCTTACACATGGAATAATCATCTCACCATCCGCTTCCTCTAGTATAAATGTCTACTGTGATGCAAGGTGGGCTGCTGATCATGATGATCGTCGTTCTCATCATGGCTTTGTTGTATATTATGGTCCTAATCTAATCAGTTGGTCCTCACGAAAGCAAAAGGTAGTAGCTCGGTCCAGCACTGAAGCTGAATATCGTGCCATTTCATTTGCCGCATCAGAAGTATCATGGCTAACTAGTTTGCTTACGGAACTTCAATTGCCCTGTCCTCCCATAATATTCTGTGATAACATCAGTGCCATTTATCTAACTGCCAGTCCTGTCTTTCATCGAAGGTCGAAGCATATTGAAATTGACTATCATTTTGTTCGAGAGAAGGTTGCTTGGGGACAACTTGGAGTTCAGTACATTCCTTCCATTGATCAAATTGCTGATGTATTCACTAAAGCTATAAGCTCCTCTCGATTTTCTCATCTACGATCCAAGATCACTGTCTCCAAACCTGACATGTGCTTGCCGAGGGGTGTTAGATGATAACGATTCCGTATTTGCAAGAATATCGGATTCCTCCGTATATATTAAGAAGTCATATATGTAAAGTGCAAGTCCTTTTATTTTATGTAATTAGGATAGCTTTTGTTTTGTATTCAAACTCTATTGTCTACCTTATCAACCTATATATAAATCATATATTGGCAGCCTTGGTAATTGACGAGACTAACGGCTGACCTCTTCCTTTATTCTAATTACCACGGACCGTCAATGGTCAACTGTCATTAGGTTCAGAAACTGAAAATTTGAACCCTGCAACGACGGGTCTCATGTACGGCTCGTGGGGACCGTACATGGCAACCGTAGGTCTGAACTAAGGGCTTAAGAATTTCACTAAGTCTGGAGGAGACCTACGAGACCCATCTATGACTCGTACACTAGACAACAGGCCATCTTGGCAGGCCGTCGTTGGGGTTCTGAAACTTGTCATTTTGAAAACTTGGGCTTGCCACCTACGGTTCCCACCTACGGGCCGTAAGTCAACCTACGATCCGTAGGTGGCTTCCGTCGTCACTTTCACTAACCCAGAAAATTTGAAATTTTCCTCCCTTTCAAGTCCGGGGTATTATAACTTAAATACCCAATATCTCTCATATGTTTTGTCGATGTGAGACTTTTAATCTTAAGTTGGAGCGTCACATACACCCCCTTTATGGACTCAACGTCCATTTGTAACGGCCCAGCCCACTAGTGATATTATCCGCTTTGGGCCTAAGCCCGCACGGCTTTAAAATGCACTAGTTGGTAAGACCTGCTTACTTAAATACTCAATATCTCTCCTATGTTTTGTCGATGTGAGACTTCTAATCTTAATTTTGGGCATCACACTCATGCCTTTATGAAGCATTTCATTAATGAACTTCCGGACACCATTCATCATACCAAGCAAATAAACCATGTTTCTTCATATCATTTATGAACTCTAATGCTTCTTTCATTGCACCCACCTCATTTAGCCCGTGAATGAGAATATGGTAACCATATACATTGGGATAAAATCCACACTTAAGTATCATACAAAAGAATGACCTAGCAACATCTACGGAACCCATTTTACAGGAACACGACATAAGAACATTGAAAGACACAAGGCTCAGACTGTCTACATTCAGTCCCTCAGACAAAATCAATTGCTTTTTGTTGAACCAAATGTTGTAAATGAATCTTCAAAGCTCTAAACCGCTGTTTTTCAGCCAAAACATGAGCAACAACAATGAGTGAAACATTTGAATGATTAAAGCCATAAGCATTTCTCAACAAAAAGAAGAACTCAAGGGCAGATTCAAAATTTTCAAAACTCAATTTCCGATGAATTCAGCTCAAAGATTAGGTTTTTCAAACATGGGCCACCTCTTAAAAGTGGTGAATTCAGCTCATATATGTCATTTCAGTTATAGATGAGCCTTTTCTCAAAGTTTCAGGTGTATTTGAGCCTTTTCCCTTTAAAAATATGATTTAATTAATGGCGTGATTGAATCATAATTGACCATGTGTAAAAAATAGTTTTGCAAAATTGAAATTATTATCAGTTAACAAATAATGGCATGGATGAACTTTTTCTCAAACGAAAATGGCATAAATGAGCCAAACTTTAAAGGAATAACATAGATGAACCTTTTCTTAAAATTCGACCACATATGAGCCTTTTCCCTTTTCTCAAAGTACGATCTCAAAGTGAATAAGTAGGATACATTAGTTTCCTTGATTTCTCTAATTCATCAAACTAATTAAGGATTCGTATTAGTAACTTAGAGATTAATTATAAGAAAATTTATGTATTATATTATGCAGGTATTAGTTATACAGGGACTAATTATAAGGGGCGAAGCTCCAGTATACTCAAGGTGTCCAAGCAGACATCTTTGTTGGAAAATTATATCGTATATACAAGTAAAATGATACACTAAATGGTTAAATAACATATTTTGGACACTATTGAAACAATAAGGTGTTGTAGTCTAGTGATTTCAGGTGTAAGGGAAAGTGCGAGTTTGAATCTCACTAGTTGTGCAGCCTTTTTTCCTTCTTCATATTTTAAAAAGAGAAGTTACAATTTTAAAATCTAAGGAAAAAAAAAGAAGAAGAAATTTAGTATACTACTTACTCACTTAATTAATTAGGATAAAAAAGAACAAGAAATTTAGTAGCCAATTGGGTTTTTATTGGCTACTTTGATTTCCTTTTTCTTTTCACTAAAATTTAAATAAAACATTAATTATTAATATTGCGTAATTTGATTTAAATTTTTTACAAATTCATTGGTCCAAAAAAAATATTTTTCATTTATGTTTATAATTATTAGACTTATACTAAACATATATATATTTGTATTTTTTCTCCATTTGCTCCTTTTTTCATTTAAGCTCACACTTTATTTGTGCTTTGCGCTTAAAGCCCCAACGAACCTTAGAACTTTTTTGCGCTTTTCGTATTTGATAACACTATAACGTACATTGTATACATGTATTAGCTAGGCAGTTTCTAAATAATTAATTTTATACATGAATAACATTTTAAACCATTACCAAACTAATATTTGATTTGATGTTCCCGCGCTTTATCAAAAACAGAATTATACAACTATATATAATTAAGCTAGAGCGTATTTGTCCTTTTTCATTCCTTCCATTTCATGGTAATCTTTCTCTTCTCTCTATGAATCAATCTAGTTTTTTGCTTGAATTTTTAGTTAATTGTTTTTTATTTAAAGATTTTGGCATGGAAATTCAACGAATTAGAGATCAGAGATCACTATTAGTTTTCATTACTAGTAATATTTCATGATAGGTATATGAGTTTATTGTTATGTTCGTCAATAATTATTGCATTACTTTTCTTCTGTGAAATTAGTTTATTGTTCTGTGTGTAATTTCTCTCTTTCTATGAATTAATTCAGTTCTTGCTTGATTCTTTAGTTCATTATTTTCAATTTACTAATATATATATTTGTCATTTGCAGCAAACATGATTGAAATTATGGCAATGGAAAAAGTTCAGAGAGTTTATGGGGAGTCTATTAAGTTGCTGGATGAACAAGATTTGGGAGAATTACGTTTTTATAGATGGAGAAGTTTTGATGATCCTCTCGACTATGTGTATACCATTTTGGATGCATTTTGTGTCATCACTAGTGCGAAAGTGACGTAAATAAGTTTTGTGACCATGATTAATCTCTAGAATTTAGAAATTATGATTTATCTCTGTTAGTCATTGATCCAAGTCAATCAAAAATAATAATGGACAGTGTCATTGCCAGTGGTCCACTTTATTGTCTAAATTTTACCCCGATTATTTTTTTCTTGCGGAGTTAGAGTAAATGCATTCCCATATAAGGGCGTTGCCAAATTATAATAAGAGGTTTTAAATATATACATACATGAACAAAAATATTATTTCTTTAGGATTGCTTTTTTTTGTTTTTGCATACTACTTGTTTTAGTGTATATTCTTAAAAGGCATTAAGCGTTTAAGTTCACATAATAATATTATTATTTATAAAAGTAAGAATTAGTTCTAGTTATAAGAGGTTAGACATTTGTTTGCAATACATCACATTGGATGTTGATGTAAAAACTTTATATATTAATATGAAGATTTGAGTTGTTTATTCAAAGTTCTAAAATACGTGTCCTCTCCATATGGATCTAGTGTGTGGAGATCCATCAGTAATTTATAGGATCTAGTTCTAGAAAGATCATACTGCAAGGTGAGAAATGGCAGAAAGACAACTTTCTAGAAGGATAGATCGTGTGGCCAAGTTTGGCTAAGCCAAAAGTTTCCCGACCTCTACAATCTATGTCAAATGTAGCAATCAGCTGTAGCAAAATTATGGAATGGTCAGGGGTGCAACTTACTCTTCAAGAGAATCTTGAATGATTGGGAGATGTGTAGAATAGCAGAGTTTCATGTCACCCTTGCATAATTTAACAACATGTCTGGGGAAGATGATTCACTATATGAAAAGCGGAGAGCAAAGGGTGTTTCACTGTTAACTTAGCCTATGGAGATCTCAATACAATTGGCATTGAGGAAGTAGAATGACCATGAAAGATGATATGAAAAACTAAGATACCCTATAAAGTAAATTGTTTTGCTTGATTGCTAGCTAAGGATCCAGTTTTGATACCTGAGAAATTGAACAAAAGAGGTTTTCACCCTTAATTAGGTGAAAAAGGATTGTGGTTTAGGATTAGAAGGGGTGGGAAAATACTAAACTACACCTCTTTAAAAGCTGACGAAAACTTTTCACGGGACTATCTACGGTTCGTGGTTTGAGTTACGGACCATAGGTCCCATTCGTGGAATTTATATTGAGTTTTTAAGGCTCAAAAGTCCAATTACGGGTTCAAACGACGGCCCGTAGTAGTTCTTACGGCTCGTAGGATGGATTCGTAGGAATTGGATCCCCAAATTCAGACTTGCTAAAGTTTTCGACGGTTTGGCAGGACGGGTCGTCTTTCAACCTACGACCCGTAGGTTGGATCCGTTGTTCACAGTCTTAGAAAACTCTGATATGGCAGTCTCTGGTAAAATGACCATAACGTTTCACTCTGAACTTGAAATAAGGCAAACTTGATGGCATTGGAAATAGGACTCAGAGACCTTCATTTTGATAGATCATGGGCCACCTAATTCATTATGTACTAGGAGATATGATCGTTTGAAATTGACCTAAGTAGAATCTTATGTCAAAATTTAATCGGTAACGAAGCTTTCAACTCAACTTTGTACTAGGGGGTTCTTGTGACCTTAAGTCATATCCAAATCCATTATAACACCAGAGAAATGCCCTTTAAACATATAAGAAAATTTAAGAATCACCTGATACGATTTTACATGCAAATAAAGAATGGTTCGGGCCTTAGCTTAGAAATTTTTGGGGTGTTAAAATATCTCCCCCTTGGAATCATTCATCCTCGAATAATGGATGAACTGAGCATGAAGAAGGTAGGGAAATGTTTAACTGCCCAATTTAGTGCAAAATACACATAAAACTCATGAACTCAAAATAGTGAAGGAGAGACTAAATTGAATGAGTACTTTAGGAAGAGTTCATACCTTGGACTGGAACTAAATCGGAGGTAAAGAGATGAGGGTATCTAGTCTTGATATCCTCCACAGCTACCCATGTTGCCTCCTCAACAAACTGATTTCTCCCTAAGACCTTGACTGATGCAACCTCTTTGGTTCTCAACTTGCGAACCGACGATCAAGAATCTGAATGGGAATCTCCTCATAAGATAGGTTGTCCTTGATACCAATATTCTCGGTTGGCAAAATAAGTGAAGGATCACCCAACACTTCTTTAGCATATAGATGTGAAATATCGAATGGACTGCTGCTAACTTTGACGGTAGCTCCAACTCATAAGCTACATTTCCAACTCTCTTGGATATCCTGTAAGGACCAATGTATCGGGGACTGAGCTTTTCCTTCTTACCAAATCTCATAAAACCCTTCATAGATGAAAACTTCAAATAGACCCAATCATTAACCTCAAACTCTAAGTCTCTCCTTCTCACATCTGTATAGGATTTCTGACGACTTTGCGCTATTTTCAACCTTTCCTGAATAGTCTTCACCTTCTCCATGGCTTGATGAACCAAGTCTGGCCTTATCAACTCAGCTTCACCAACCTCAAACCAACCAATAGGAGATCTACATCTTCGCCCATAAAGAGCCTCATAAGGAGTCATCTGGATACTGGAGTGATAACTATTACTGTAAGCAAATTCTATGAGAGGCAAGTGGTCATCCCAATTACCTTTGAAATCCATGACACATGCTCTCAACATATCCTCTAGGGTCTGAATTGTGCGCTCTTCTTGGCCATCTGTTTGAGGATGAAAAGCAATACTAAGGTTACCCTTCGAACCCAAACCTTTCTTAAATGAATTCCATAACTGAGCGGTGAATTGCGCACCCCTATCTGAAATGATGGACAAAGGGACTCCATCAAGTCGGACTATCTCATGGATGTATAATCTGACATAATCTTCTATTGAATTTGTAGTCTTTACCGGTAAAAATGGGCTAATTTAGTCATCTGATCTACAATCACCCAAATTGAATCATTCTGCCTGCGAGATCGCGGCAAGCCAGTAATGAAGTCCATATTAATCATCTCCCACTTCCATTCTGGAAGAGCTATATTCTGAGCCACACCACATGGCCTTTGGTGTTCTACCTTGACTGGTTGGCAATTTGGGCAGCAACAAAATCCGCAATACACCTCTTCATACTATTCCACCAATAGACTTATCTCAAGCCATGGTACATCTTTGTGGAATCGGGATGGATCGAATACTTGGAACTACGAGCTTCTGCCATGATCCTCTCTTGAAGCTCATCCACCTTTGGAACACACAATATACCTTGATATCTCAACACACCATCTCCCCCTTGTTCAAAAGTCATCACCTTCTACTTATGAACATTTTCCTTTAGTTCAAGTAAGAGAGGGTCTTTGTCTTGTTTCTCCTTCACTTCTGACACTAAAGATGATTCATCCCCATTCATCACAACAACTCCACCTTCACTGGAATCTAACAAACGAACTCCCAAAAGTGCAAGTCTATGAACTTTCTTAGCCAATTCTTTCTTGCCTTCCTCAACATGAATAGTACTCTCTATGGACAACCCGCTCAAAGCATCAGCAACAACATTAGCCTTACCTGGGTGATAGAGGATACTCATGTCGTAATCCTTGAGCAACTCTAACCACCTCCTTTGTCTGAGATAAACTCCTTCTGACTAAAAACATATTGGAGACTCTTGTGGTCTGTGAATACATCCACATGAACACCATAGAGATAGTGAAACCATATTTTGAGAGCAAAACCACTCCTGCTAGCTCGAGATCATGAGTCGGGTAGATCCTCTCGTGAATCTTAAGCTGCTCGGAGGCATAGGCTATAACCTTACCATTATGCATCAACACACAACCAAGCCCCACTCTGTACGCATCACAATAGATGACAAAACACTTTGTACCTTCTGGTAGGGTCAATACTAAAGCAGTAGTTAACCGAGTTTTCAATTCCTGAAAGCTTTGCTCACAAGCTTCAGACCATTGAAACTTAGTTGTTTTCTGAGTCAACTTAGCCAATGAACCTTCTGTAGTAACCAGCCAACCCCAAGAAACTTCTTATATCAGTTGGAGAGGTGGGTTTGGGTCAATTCTGCACTGCCTTAATCTTCTGACTGTCGACTTGAATTCCTTCGCCAGACACAATGTGGCCTAAGAACGCCACAGATTAGAGCCAGAACTCAGTTAGAAAACTTGGCATATAACTCTTGATCTTTGAGAGTTTGGAGGACTATTCTGAGATGATTGGCATGATCCTCTTCATCCCTCAAGTAGATCAGGATGCCGCCGATGAATACAATAACAAACATATCCAGATACTATTTAAATACTCTGTTCATGAGATCCATGAATGATGCAGGAGCATTAGTCAACTCAAGATATAGCAACTCAAAATCAGGAATAAAACTCATAACTCATAACTCAATAACGATACTCATCTCAAGAATTATCAAAACTGAGGATGTAACCCTAGATTATTCTTTACTGATAGAACATAGATGTAGGGCGTGAGGACGAACTCAGTCCATCACTATGATAGCCTTACATACCTAGAAAGAACGAAGTTCTTGGTGAAATCGACGAAATTCGAAGAACATTAGAAAATCCTAACTTTTCTCCTCTTGAATCCTTGCTCTAAGTCTTTGAAGTGTTAAAGAACGTAAAATAATGTTTTAACACTAATTAGACCCTTAATTAGGTGAAAAGGGGGAATGGTTTAGGCTTAGAAGGGGCGAGAAAAGACTAAACTATCCCTCTTTAAAAGGTGACGAAAACTGTCCACGGGACTATCTACGGTTCATGGTTTGAGTTACGGACCGTAGATCCCATCCGTGGAATTTATATTGAATTTTTAAGGCTCAAAAGTCCATTTACGGGTCCAAACGACGGCCCGTAGTAGTTCTTACGGCCCCTAGGATGGATTCATAGGAATTAGATCCCAAAATTCAGACTTTCTGAAGTTTTCGACAGTTTGATAAGACGGGTCGTCGTTCAACCTACGGTCCATAGGTTAGATTTGTCGTTCATGGACTCAGAAAACTCTGATATGGCAGTCTCTGGTAAAATGGCAATAACTTTTTACTCTGAACTTGAAATAAGGCAAACTTTGTGGCGTTGGAAAGAGGACTCAGAGACCTTCAATTTGATAGGTTATGGACCACCTAATTCATTATGTGCTGGGAGATATGATCGTTTGAAGTTGACCTAAGTAGAATCTTATGTCAAAACTTAATCGGTAATGAAGCTTTCAAATCAACTTTGTGCTAGGAGGTTCTTGTGACCTTAAGTCATATCCAAATCCATTTGAACATCAAAGTAATGACCTTTAAACATATGATCAAATTTAAGAATCACCTGATATATACAATTTTACATGCAAATAAAGAATGGTTCGGGCCTTATCTTAGAAATTTTTGGGGTATTACAATGACTTGTGTGGATTGTACTTGTTGATCTGTTATTTTAAAACATATTACCAGGTTCATAAAAAGTCAACATGTCAAATATGAACATCAAAATTTGGTGGGGTAATGTAAAACTTGATTATTCCATAGTGAAAGTGGGAAAAGATTACTATGGACTTCGTTGTTGGATTGCTGAATACTTTCAAGAATATGACTCGATTTGAGTGATTGTGGACAGACTCACAAAATCTACCCATTCATATCAGTCCAAATTACTCATACTGCAAAGTAGTTACCGAATATTTTTTACTTTAAGAGATAGTTCAACTTCATGGTGTACCTATTTCAATGATATCTCTTCGAGGTGCACAGTTCACTACTAATTTTTTTGAAGTCTTATAAGAAATCGTTGGGTTCACATGTCGAGTTGAGTACAACTTTTCATATAGATGATGTCGTATGAGGCTTTATATGATCACAAGTATCGTTCACCAGTTGGATGGTTTGAACCTAGTGAAGCACAACTATTAGGTCTAGATTTAGTTCAACAAACTTTGGAGGAAGTTGCATTGTTACGAGAACGACTTCAGACAACACAAAGCAGACAAAAGTCTTATGCAGATAAGAAAGTTTGTGATATGGAGTTCATGAAGAGTGAAAAAGTATTTTTAAAAGTTTTCCCTATGAAAGGAATCATGAGATTCAGGCGGAAAGGAAAGCTAAGTCCTAGATATATTGGTCTTTATAAGATTTTTGATCCAATTAGGTTGGTGACGTATAGACTAGCTTTACCTTTGAAATCATCTGTTGTTTATCACGTGTCCATGTTTTGACGATATATTCATGATGATAGCCATAAGATTCAGCCCAAAAAGTTGGATCTTGATGAGAATTTAATTTAAGAGGAAGGTCTGGTATCTCCTCTTGATAGGCAAGTGCGACTATTGAGGTCGAAATAGGTATAGTTTCAATCAAAATGTTGTGGCGCAATCATTCAGCCGAGGAGGCTACTTGAGAGTCCTAGGCGGACATGCGCTTAGATATCCTCACTTATTTGACACTTCATATATGATTCTAGGCCCATTCGAGGATGAACGTTATTGTAAATGTTGGAAAATGTATTAACCCAACTTTTAATGAGGGGTGATCTGGTAATTTGTCAACAAAAAATAGAGAAATAAAAAAAGTAAACCAAACACATTCTCCTTGTTTGGTCTGTCACGTTCTAAGTGACTGAAAGAGTAGAATATCAGGGTAATTGGTTCATGTATTTTTGAAAGAAAAATCCTGATGAAATTTGGAAGAGTTCATATATATATTTACACATGATGCATGAAATCTATAAAAAGTTATTATAATCCCTACCATTATGATTAGTTAATAATTGGAGGAAAAAATTGATTTGACAATGATTAATGGTTAGTGGAATTAGATTTATGATTCATAATCTACCGTAGAAAATAATTCTTTCTATTGATAGGACTTTCATTGTTTGAAATTTGATAATAATCAAGGTATTTGACGGTTACATTAAGAATGACTAAAGGTATAGATTCGTATAATATAAAGTTTTGGGTTTGATTAGCATAAGAAGTCAATAGATTAAGAAGTTACTGTTCCAGAAATTGTATTCTAATTGTTGAAGGTGCTGCGTTTCACATGATATATGGTTACATAATTTTATTAATTGCTCTGAGTTGAACTCTGATTTTTGACTTGCTCTGAAATCTAAATGATGCTCACTGAAAGGGTTTTTGACTATTTTAAATCTGTTTTGATGTAGTTTAAAGTGATTTGGATTTACAATAGTGTAGTTTCGATTTATTGGAAGGATGCTTGGATTGTGAATTCAAATTAGCCTACTTTTCAAATCTACTTTGAAAATGTGTTTTGTATGCCTAAGACCATCTCTAACCAACCTCTATTTTACTCTTCATTCTCTATATTTTGAGAGTAAAATAGAGAATGGGCACTCTAAGGGCATCTTCAACCCTACCCTCTATTTTACTCTCCAAATATAGAGTTCTATTTTTTCAGATAACCAACTCTAACTCAATTCTCTATTTTACTCTCTAAAAAGGTATATTCTTCTCTCTCCTCAATATTATATTATTATTTCTATTTCATTTTTATTTTCTTATTTCATAATATAATAAATCCTTTCTTTCTTTTTCTCAAATGATTACTTTATAATTTTCATGTGATTTTAAAAAAAAAAATTATTTTTTTATTTAATATAAAATTATATTTTATTCTAAATTTCTAAATAACATAAATTGCAAGAAAATATTATATAATATACAAATTAATGGACAAATTCAAATAAAAGTGAAATACAATTACATAAACACTCAACTTTCAAAATTATTATGCTGCTCCCATAAATGCTCTATTAATGCATTACGGAGTTCAAAATGAGCCTTTTTGTCCTTAATTTTTTTATGTCTAGCTAAAACTTATTCAAATCGGAGATTTTCATCTACCACCATTTATGTCGTTGGAGCCTCTACGACATCTTGAACATCTTGAATTGGTGCATTAAGATCACGTTCATCCTCAATTATCATGTTGTGAAGTATAATCGCAACAATTCTCTGGATCATATCCTAAATTTTTTTCGAATAGTGCTAAATCTGGAAACGACCTATCGGATTATTAAATTATTGTTGTGATAAATTAATTATGTTATGTTATGTATTGTATTGTATTTTATCTTGTGTTTAAATTATCATATTATGTATTGTATTGTTATCTTGTATTTAAATTATCATGTTATGTATTGTATTTTTAAATTAAAATTTTCATCTTATCATTTTAATTTTGTGTATTCTTTATAGCAAATTATATTATTAACGAAAATTAGAAAAAAAAATTAAAATACTATTAATTCGGGATGAAAGTAGTATATATTAAATAATATATTTTTTAAAATATTATATTACATTTAAAAATAATTATGAATATTAGATATTTAATTAACGGCATTATATGTAAAATAATATGTTAATTAGAAAATAATAGAAATAATAATAAAATATTCAAAAAAAGAAATAGAGAGTGTGAATAGTAGTTCTCCAAATTTGGAGAACTACTATTCAACTCTTTATAATTGGAGATTAGAGGGTAAAATAGAGAGTGCTTGGAGAGGGCATTCTCTATTTTACTCTCCATATATAGAGAAAGGAGAGTAAAATACAGTAGGGTTGGAGATGGTCCCCTCTCCATATCACTCTCTATTCTTCATATTTAGAGAGTTGAATAGTAATTCTCCAAATTTGGAGAACTACTATTCACACTCTCTATTTCACTTTTTGAATATTTTACTATTATTTATATTATTTTCTAAATAACATATTATTTTATATATACTGTCATTAATTAAATATCTAATATTCATAATTCTTTTTAAATGTAATATAATATATACTACTTTCATCCCGAATTAATAGTATTTTAATTTTTTTTCTAATTTTCTTTAATAATATAATTTGATTTTATTATTAATTTTCACTATAAAGAATACACAAATTAAAATGATAAGATGAAAAATTTAATTTAAAAATACAATACATAACATGACAATTTAAATACAAGATACCAATATACATAATACATAACATAATAATTTAAATACAAGATAAAATACAATACAATACATAACATAATAATTAATTTATCACCACAATAATTTAATAGTCTGGTAGGACGTTTCCAGATTTAGGCACTATTTGAAAAAAAATTAGGGAGAAAGGAAGTGGTACATGATATAATGACTACATGTATTATACTGCACAACATGTAATTGAGGATGAACGTGATCTTAATACACCTATTCAAGATGTCCTAGAGGCTCCAACTCCAACGACAGTAATGGTGGTGGATGAAAATCTCCGGTTTGAATCATTTTTAGCTAGACATAAAAAAAATTAAGGACAAAAATGCTCATTTTGAACTCCGTAATGCATTAATAGAACATTTATGGGAGTAACGTAATAATTTTGAAAGTTGAGTGTTTATGTAATTGTATTTCACTTTTATTTGAATTTATCCATTAATTTGCATATTATATAATACTTTCTTGCAATTTATGAAATTTAGAATAAAATACAATTTTATATTAAATAAGAAATTTTAAAAATTAAAATTTTATATCACATGAAAATTATATAAAGTAATTATTTAAGAAAAAGAAAGAAAAGATTTATATTATGAAATAAGAAAAATAAGAATGAAATAGAAATAATAATATAATATTGATGAGAGAGAAAAATATTCATTTTTAGAGAGTAAAATAGAGAATTGGGTTGGAGTTGGTCTGAAAAAATAGAAAACTCTACATTTGGAGAGTAAAATAGAGTTTAAGGTTGGAGATGCCCTAATCCATGTGTTGGGACAAGTATGTGCCTAGCAGAATCAGTAGTCTTTCACCAGCCGCATATATGTTATTTTGATAAGAATATTAAAATTATTTAATGTGATTTGTGGTGTGGCGTGGTATTGTACCGTGGCATTGGGGCATTGGATACCCTTCTTCGACAATGTGATATAGTTTCTAAGGGCATACATGCATTATCATAATATGTTAAGGACATACCTATGTTACTGGAATATGTTAGGGATCTTCTACATGTTGTCGTAGTATATTCTCGACCATTATATATGATGTTGTGGACTTATTGAGGTGCTAGGTTATCTCCTTTCATTGTCATTTATGACAAGCCCTGAGAGTGAATTGAGTTTAAATATTATACAAGTTACATAAATCACATAATATAAAGATGAAATTACTATCTATCCCTATTTTTTTTTCTAATTACAATAATCCCTTTAAATTAACTCAATCCGGATACATTAATTAAAGCGCGGATACATTAATACATTAATAAAGATACATTATTAAAATAAGGGATTTCCCAATCCGAATACATTAGTGAAAGTGTGGATACATTAATACAGCAATCCGAATACATTAGTGAAAGCGCGGATACATTAATACGGATACATTATTAAAATAAGGGATTTTAGAGATTTTTAAAAGATATAGGGAAATATGAAAAATAGTTTACTTAAAGCTGTGTAATTTAGTAATTTTTCCTTAAATGTAGTGTATTTTTTGAATATTTGCTTGGAACTTGTTGAGCATTTATATTATAAATTATTCAAAAAATAATCATGTTTACTCTTAAACTCTAACAAAAAGGTTATATTTACCCTTCACCTTATTTTTTAAATATATTTACTCTTGTCATCCAATTTTGGGCTCACATATTATACCCTTCATTCATTGACTTACTCCATCTCAACTTAAAATTATTTATGTGGCTTTTTTTGTTAGTTAAAAAAGCAGTCTAACCTTTTTCCTCTTTTAAACCCACCCACAATCAAATAAAATCCTTTTGTTTAAAACACCCTCCCTAATCTCCATTGAAGCATAACCCTCAAGGCCACAATCAAAATCAAAACATATTAAATCAAACTAAAAAATGTGCTCTTTATTTTTATTTAAATTTACCGTTTTAGGGTATTTTCCTGCCCTTTTAACAACAAAAATCGATTTGAGCTTGAACTTTTAGGTTTGATTGCAAACCCACTTCAAAACTTAAAGTTTTATCCATCAATAGTGGTCCTTTAATTTTGCTTGCCACTCAAATCTTATTTAATCAGTAATGGATAATGACAATTCAAATTTGAGCTCAACAATCCGAAGAAAAAAATTCAAAAATGTCATGTAGATAATTTTAAGTTGACATGGAGTTAACAAATGAAGGGTATATATGAATCCAAAGTTAGATGACAAGGACAAATATGTTGAAAAAGTATAATGAAGGACAAATATAACATTTTTGCTAGAGTACAGAGGTTAATATGACAATTTTCTACAAGTTATATTTATGTGCATATCATTTATGTGTTCATTGTGTAATTGTGTTCTTCTAACACTTGTTCCGAGGTATTAAAGTAGTGGGTCGGGAATCTTATTGAGTTATATTTATATATAGTTCATGCCTCACCTACTTGTCTACACAAATACTATTGCAAAGGGTGAGACTAGTAGCTGACAAGTTCTTTTGCGTAGATTTTATTGCTGAGGTGAGCCTTTGCATTGTTCGTGGAGGCTGTCATTTCTACACTATCTATTTTATAACATATACATCCATTTTTGAAATTTACAAGCCCGACAACTAAACTCATGTAACTTTATTAAATGCTCCATGATCTTATTGTAAAATTTAAACGACAGAATTAGTATTTGAGTGATCATTAAACTAAATAATAGAATGATAATGGATTTTCGTTGGAGTATTACTCTCCATTATTGATTGTTATTTAATGCTTTTAGACTACACATAATTGCACAGAGTGCTTATATAATTGGATGAGTGAATAGATAATTAGTTCGCCTGACAGGTGATATTAGCAGTGCCAGACATCTAGGGGTATCATGGTTTGTGAAAAATTTCACCCTTTTTTTTACATGTATTTCAACATATGGCTGAAGTACAACCATACATGACAGATGATTTAATCAATTTTTATATACATCTCAATCAAAAATGTCCGAACTTTTATATTTGCAAGTCATACCAAACATCATATAAAAACGTCTTCAGCCAAGACCATACTTTTAAACGCAAATGTCTGAAGTTATCAAGCTTTACCAGACTTTCTTCCCCAAAAAAGGTAAGCTAGGAAAAAAAAATTATGGAGCAGGTATTAGGTAAATGGCAACATCAAAAATGGATATTTGTGCAAAGTTGTCTCGCACTGATAATGAATGCGCCAAATATTTGAGGTAAAACAGTAAATCACATCTTTCAATTAAATAAAGATAAAAAGGAAAAATAGTCTAGATGGTGATCATGTATAGTCAATTTGTACGGTCAAGTCCTGTATTCCTAATTCATGGTATAGGTCATGCACATATTGCAAAATAGGCCTATCGTCAACTCCCTCCTTTACCTGTTCAACAATTTAACCATAAAAGAGTGAGCTTTGGGAAGGCATAAACTAGACAAGCAATGCATATCTTACAAATTAGCATAAAGCAAGCAATGTTTTACTCTTAATGGGAGGGTTGGACGTGGCACACAATAAAGTTTGGCGATCACCTGCAATGAAATTGATCCAATAACATGACCAGGCACCAGTTCCCAGAAACGAGCTTGAGATACTTCTGAAACGTCTTCACGAGATGAAACCTGAGCACACGCGAAACTAAAATATCAGTTAGGAAATGATGCAGAATGTGTAGAATAAAATGGTATCATTGTGTCCTCAGCCAGGACCCTAAAGCCATTATACCATTGTTTTCTTTTTGAAAAAAAAAAATGGCAACATTTCATTAAAAATATCAGCACAAGAGAAACAAAAACCTATCCAGAAGAGTTATAAAAATCACCCTAATCAACAAAACCTTGCAGGGATTCTATGATTTGGAGTATGGATTCACTATCATTTACAGGATATCCAATACTCCAAAAAAGAAAAAAACTAACTAATATACACTTCAATTTAATTCTCTGGAGGAGAAGAAGCCCCTACCCGAAACGACGTGAGGAGATGGGCAAGCTAAACCTGGAAAGGAGTCCTAAACTTTCAGGTGTACGATATGAATGGCTTCCTTTTTCTCTTTGAGTTCCAGACAAGAAGAGACGCAGAGCATATCCTCATGGGTGAATGGAGGAGACAAGGTCAATACCTAGATCTTGAATGGTGGTCGCCGACAAAAGGTGCATTACCGGATACAGTCAGGCTTGAGTGGTTCTGGATCAGAGTGATGGGCCTTCCCCTGAACTTATGGAACTCAAAGACGATGGAAGAGATTGGGGATGCATGAGGCGGATGGCTCGAGAATGAGGAGGAGACCGAGCTAAAAAACCACCTAAGATGGGCAAGAATTAGGGTAACGGGGCTGAAGGAAAAGATTCCGGCGGCTATTGAAGTAGCCGACGACGATCTTGTTTACACCCTTCCGATCTGGTGTGAATTACCGGCGACATATCGGAAAAAGCAAGAGGCAAGGCCGGCCAGAGAAGGGGGATGGAAACTGACCTAAGTCTCTCAGAGTCTCTGATCCAACAGTCAGAGGTTTTGCACAAAAGAAGGGGATTGACAGATGGGAAAGGAACATCAAAGTCGAATGTTATCAAAAAAGAGGAAAGTATAGCTGGCAGAAGTCACGTGGCTGGACATGTGACTTTTTTGAATCCACAGGCACATAATGAGAGGCCCAAAAATCTCACACGTGGAATGAAGTGGACTGGAGCATATGACCTAATTCCTGATGGGCCTACAAATGGGCTCATTATTGACAAGTTAAATGAAACTTCTTTGAAGCCCAAGGATCCCCCTAATGCAACAAATAAGTCAGGCCCTGCTAAACATAAGTTTACAGAACCATTTATTGAGACGATGATGGAGACGGATTTCTCTGAGGACCGCAATTTTGTAAATTTTGATGGGGCAAAGGAAATTGATTTCGATGTGGGGAGGAAACTTGTAGTTCGGCGAGGGTGAGGAAAGAAGAAAGCCAAGAATCAGAAGACAAAAGAGGGGCAGGTTTCGACTATGGGAATGGTTGCTGCAAGCAAAAAACAGAGAGAAGAGGAGGAGATGGATTTCTCCGATGCAATGGTGGTCATGTACGCAGATGCAGAACCAATTCCAATCCAGATTGATAGCAGCTCTCAAGAGGGAAATATAGAACCTAATGCCACCAAATGGATCCAAGAAAACATGATCAGTTTGAGCCAGCAATTCGGAATTGATCTCAAAGGATGCAAAAAGGAAGCATATGCTCTGTTGATGAAGCTGGATCAGAGAACAGGAGGACAAGAAGGCAGTGGAGGGCCAAATGATCAATAATGAAATCAGTACTGTCCCAAAAGAAGTCAGAAATTTAATTTTTGACATGAACTTTAAAGATGGAGAACCAACAACGAGTGGTAGAATTTTATCTCTGAATCAAAAATGAAAGTGAAAATTCGTTCATGGAATGTAAGGGGTTTGAATGGGGAGAGTAGGAGGGAGCTTGTGAGGATACTGCTGAAGCAATGGGGGGCTGATATACCAGTACTAGTTGAAACTAAATTGAGTGGTAAAATTGACAACATTTTTGCAAAGTATATGGAGCAATAGATGGGTGGGGGTTTTAATGAAAGAGGCACAGGGGAGTAGTGGTGGAATTATGATATTATGGGATAAAAGAGTATGGGAGGGGGAATTGTTTTTGAATGGAAATCAAAGCTTAACTGGAAGACTCTCTGGGGTTAATGATGGTTTCAGTTGGTACATCACTGCAGTATACGCAGATTGTAATAGAGGGAGTAGAAGAGTGCTCTGGCAGGAACTTCTTGAGATGAAGAATAATATTGATGGGTCATGGGGTTATTTGTGGTGACTTTAATGTCACAAGATTTCCAACAGAGAGGACAAACTGCCATAGGCAAGATGGTGCCATGGTAGAGTTTTCATCTTGCATTGAAGATCTGGAGATGGTAGATCCTCCTTTATTTGGAGGATCTTTTACGTGGAGAAGAGGGGAGGATCATAATTGTGCATCCAGAATCGATAGATTTCTGCACTATGTAGAATGGGGGGAAAATTTCACTCAGATACACCAAGTTTGTCTTCCCAAGATGGCGTCTGATCATAACCCTATTATGTTGTCTTGTGGTGATGAAGGGTGGAGGAAATCTTATTTTAAATTTGAAATATGGTGGCTAGAAGTGGAGGGTTTCAAAGAGAAGGTTAAAGAATGGTGGGAGTCTTTTAATGTTAATGGAAGACCTTAAGCTGAAAAGCTAAAATTATTGAAAGCAAAGCTTAAAGAGTGGAGTAAGAACAACAGGGGAAATTGGAAGCAAAGGAAAGAAAATATCTTAAATCAAATATCTAGCTGGGAGACAATTCAGGAGCAAAGGCCACTCACTGATGATGAATTACTGCAAAAGACTCATTTGAGTATGGAATTTGAAGAAGTGGCAAAACAGGAGGAGATAGCCGGGAAGCAGAGATCTAGAATCCAATGGCTAAAACATGGGGACAAAAATTCTAAATGTTTTCACAAAATTGCAACTTCCAATAAAAGGTTTAATTCATTGGAACAATTGGAGGTGGAGGGGGAAATCACAAGGGATGATAGTCATGATTAAAGGGGCAGTGCAAGATTTTTATAAATCTCTATACAAGGAGACGGAAAGATGGAGATCTGAACAAAGATTACTGAATATACCAAGGATCACTGAAGAGGAGCAGTTGTGGATGCAGAGACCTTTTGAGGATGAAATTTTTGAAAGCTTAAACTTATGTGCAAAAGAGAAAGCACCTGGACCGGATGGATTTCCAATGGTGTTCTTTCAAATTTTTTTGGAATTTAATGAAGAAAGATATAATAAAAACCTTTCAGTTTTTTCACTCCAACCAAGTCTTCGAAAAAAGTTTTAATGCAACTTTCATTGCATTAATTCCAAAGAAAGCTGGAGCCTTCAACCTAAAGGATTTTAGACCAATCAGCTTAGTAGGGGGTGTCTACAAACTCATTGCTAGGTGTTTGGCTGAAAGATTGAAAAAAGTGGACAAACTGATCAACAAACAACAGATGGCTTTTGTGAAGGGAAGGCAAATCATGGATGCTGCACTCATAGTTAGCGAATGTATTGAGTCCTGGATAAAGGAAGGAAATCTGGGCTTAATGTGCAAACTGGATATACAAAAAGCTTATGATCATGTAAATTGGTCATTCCTTTTAAACATTCTTAACCAGATGGGATTTGGTGGTAGATGGTTGAAGTGGATTCAGACATGCATTAAAACTGTCAGGTTCTCTGTGTTTGTAAATGGAGAACCTATGGGGTTTTTTGAATTAGAGAGGGGACTGAGACAGAGTGACCCTCTATCCCCCTTCCTTTTCATCATGGCAATGGAGGGTTTTGATTGTATGATGAGGATTGCAGCACAAAACACATGGATTCAGGGCTTCAAAGTGGGATGTAGAGGGGGGAAGTGACAAAAATTAGTCATATGCTTTATGCAGATGACACCATCATCTTTTGTGAACCTGTAGCAGAACAGATCAGATATATTAGGGTGATACTGGTACTGTTTGAGGCAGTCTCTGGGTTGAAGGTGAATTGGGGAAAAAGTAGTCTCTTTCCTGTGAATGTGAATGAAGTCCTGCAGATTCAATCATTAGCAGGACTATAGGGATGTAGTGTGGAGAATCTGCCTACCACCTATCTAGGCATGCCTTTGGGTAGCAGTCACAAAGCCTTGGAAATATGGGATGGCATCCTGGAGAAGACTGAAAGGAAGCTATCTAGATGGAAGGCTCAATATCTTTCTCTAGGAGGAAGGTTGATTCTTATAAACTCTGTTCTTGACTCCTTACCCACTTATGTGATGTCCTTATTCCCAATTCCAGCAAAAGTAGAAGAACAATTGGACAAGTTAAGGAGAAACTTTCTATGGCAAGGTAACTATAGTTTAGTCAACTGGAGGACTGTACTCTTAGCAAAGATAGAGGCTTGGGAATTAGAAATTTGAGATTGCAAAATGAAAGTCTGCTGAAAAAGTGGTTGTGGAGGTACACTGAGGAGGGAAATGCTCTCTGGGAAGAGGTGATTAAAGCTAAGTATGGTGAATTAAGCCCTTGGTATACAGAGAACACAGTTGAACCTTATGGGGTGGGAGTATGGAGAACAATCAGAAGTCTGTGGCCCCATATGGAGGCAGATTTGTTTATCAAGGTGGGAAATGGCAGTAAAACTAGATTTTGGAAGGATATCTGGATAGAACAATCCTCTCTTAGGGATCTCTTCCCAGATCTCTTTCAAATCTGTGAGAATCCTGATGCTAATGTAAGTGATTGTTGGACAGAACAGGGATGGAATTTCGTTTTCAGAAGATTTCTCAATGATTGGGAGGTGGAAAGGGTTGCAGAGTTACTAGGGAAGTTAGGTGGAATGAGTATAGACACAAATGCCACAGACGGGATGCTATGGAAGCACAAAAATGATGGTCTTTACTCAGTTAGCAGTGCCTACAGAAGAGGTCTCCAACTCATGGCTGGAGATCCAAAACATCAATGGAACTATTTCTGGAAGGGGGACATTCCTACAAAAGTGAAATGTTTCACTTGGCTAGGGATAAAGAGGGCTTGTTTAGCACAGAAAGTATTACAGAAGGGTAGACAACTGGTTCCCAGATGCTTTTTGTGCAATTTGACAGGAGAAACAAACAACCACCTTTTCTTGCATTGTAACTTTACCAAGCAAATCTGGAATTTATTCCTTAGCTTTTCAAATCTTGAATTGGACAATGTCAGAACATACTTCAGAGTTGTTAAAAGAGCTAGGTACGGAGAGGAGGCAGCAAGAGACAGAGGAGATGGTGGAGGTTAATACCATCATGTATATGGTGGTCAATTTGGAAGGAAAGGAATGGTAGATGTTTTGAAAATAGATCCAATTTCATTCACAAGGTCTAATGGAATTGTATAGTATCCTTACTTTTTTGGTGTAAACAGTTGTGTATAGTAGATACAGATCAGATTGTAGATTTGATAGGAAGCTTGTAACTGACACATTTTGGTGGTGACCAGCATGCCCTTAATGCTGAAGAATACAATCTTACCAGTTTCAAAAAAAAAAAAAAAAAAATTCTCTATGTGGAGTTCTTTGTATTCTCAAAACACCCAGAGTATCCAGCCTCTTTTCCACCTTAGTTGGTAGAGGAAATAGGGAGATCACATAAGTTGACAGAGAATCTAACACATTGTTTACTAAGACCACTCTGCCTCCAAGTGAAATGTATTGTCTTTCATTTAGTCAATCTCTCAACACATCTTTCAATCACCCCATCCCATATCTCCAAAGCTAGGCCAAGATAGATAGTTGGCAGACTGCCAATTTCACACGCCAAAGTACCTGCCAACCTATACAGTTGAGGCATCACAGTGACAGAAAAGAGTTGGCTTTTCCTCCGATGGACATGAAGACCTGACACTGATTCAAAAACAGTGAGATCAGTCTGATGTCTCAGATGCTCATCTTCAGCATCACACAAAATAAGAGAGTCATGCATATAGCAGATGAGAAACATCCATCCCACATCCAGCTTTGTTGGATGCCATAAAACCCCTAATCCGTCCATTTACCTTAGGCCTCTTAATCATGTTATGGAGTCCTTCCGTTGCTAGGATAAACAAAAAAAGAAGAGAGAGCATATCCCAGCCTTGGTCCCCTCCTTGAAAGAAAGAATCCTTCAGGTGAGTCATTTATCAACACTGAAAACCTTACAAAACTGATGCAGAACATTACCCATTTCAGCCACTTACTCTCAATCCCCATTACAACATTGTTAAAACCAGTAATCCTGCTAACTCCACCTCACACCAAAACTCACAATGTTTGTCTTTTTTTTTTTTTTTTAAGAGAGCTAGCACATCCAATAAGATTCATTCGCAAGACAATATTGCCTAACAATGTCAATTTTCCGATTATATTTGAAAAGTTCCCTTGCATTCGAAAGCATAATAGCCACCACACCAAAACCTTACAAGCCCTACTCCTGTCTCAAACATTGTTAGCTAATATCACAAAGAAGTACATGTCGGGGGGAAAAACAGCATGTTGTCCATCTTCACCAGTGTTGCCAAAGCCTCACTTGCACCATAATTGAGCCCTTTAGAGCATGCACCAAGGCGCTTAGGCGTGCACTTATTAGTCAGCTTTATCTTGAAAAGAGCAGTGAAAACCAATAAATAAAGTAACTAGTTAACTTTTCAATCCTTTTGTCCACATATTATTTGGGTTTATAGTTGCTCCTTTTAGTACATACATATTTTCTTTATTTGCATCTTTCTCCATTGAAGCCTGCACTTGATTTGTGTTTTTCACTTGAAGCCCCAACATACTTTAGTGTTTCTCCCTTTTCTGCTTTGAGGACACTGAACTTCACAACCAACACTATAACCAGTCACCTCAAACATGAGATGATTACCCGCCTGATTCTATACAATCAATAACCCCAACCTTAATATGCGGAGCTTACAGGGTTTGGCACAATTTTCATATTGAATTGAAATGGTTTGTGCATCAAATACAAAATTAATAATTTACAAAAAAAAAAATCGATAGTGATACTACATAAATTACCTGCCTCCAGCATTTGCTCAAGGCTGAAGATGGGATCCTTGGTGGAGCCATTTGGAGCAAGATGCCACCAGTAGTTCTAAAAAGTGGCATGACGAGGAAAAAGACTGTGGCAGAAACTAGTCCCAAACACAAGACTTCAGCATTCTTTACTCTGAAGCCCAAAAAAAAAAATAGAAAAACATTAAGAGGTCAGCCAGTAAACAAGTTTGCTTCTTTACTGAGGCCACGCCATGAATTGTCATAAAGCAAAGAAAATTTTTACCCAAGTGTTAACAACAAGGAAGCCAGGATGAGACCTGCACTGATAAATAAAAAGGAAGAACTGTGTAAGATCTAAGAACCCAGGAGAAACAGTTAGATAGTGAGAAGCAAAACAGATGATAAGATAGCATCTAAATCAAGGATCCAGTTCATGTAATGAGCTCAACGAAGGTAATCACTTACCTGCGAATGGAATCAGCTAGCACATGCAAGCAAACAGAGTGATAATTCATATCTTCACCTTTCCTATAGACTGCAGACAAAATAGCGTATCAGGAATCCTCAACAAACCCCAACAAAAGTCAAGACAGTTTAAGTAGCTCAACTAGCAAAGGCTTCTTAAATCTTAATATATAAAATTGAATCAAGCAATATCAGCAAACGCATTGCGGAACATGAAAGATAACCCATTTCGTATTGAACCATAGCAGATCTGCTCAACCTGGACCCCCTGGCAATTCTTTTCATCTACTGGTGGCAGAGCTACCCACTACCTGTGTCAATGAGAGGTAGCAGGTATCCCCGTATATTACTCAAAGTGCATGCAACTACGAACACCACCTTTGTAAAAACAAACATGGGCAAATTGAAACGAGTGAATCTTGAAATTTCTCCCAATATGCTTGCTCAACGGATTATCACATTATTGTTAATCATACACTACTACTATCATTTTTGGAATTTTATAACTATGACATTTCAGATAATAATGAAGTGTACAACTGTTGTAAAAAAACCTCAACCATAAGTTAAGACTTAAGACCTAGTTAAAATCAAATAAAAAAAGAGATGTTAGACGCCTATTTTCTTCCTCCTACAAACTAAAATAGGTAATGAAGTCTTCAACAATGATTTCTTCTATCTCTCCTGAAAATTGCGTCATGGACTAACCTAAATCTATGTAATGGGCCATTAACTACATCAGGCAGTAAGGACTGAGGAATTTTCCATTATTCACCTTTTTCTTTATATATTTTTATCAGTAAAAGATTTTTTAATCCTTTACCCTAAGCTCACCTGGTGAAGCTTCTGGAAATTTGTACAAGGAAAAGGGGGAACCCCCAACCTGATCGCAAAAATAGGTACCAGGAACCTTAAGCTATATTCGACAGAAGTATCACTCTGTTTAAATTGGAACGTACAAGAATTACCAAGTAGGCAATTGAACAATAATTGGTTGGATTGAGAAAAGGAGTATTTGGTTTTCTGTAGTCTTTCATTCTGGTGTTGGTTTTATTTTTGGCAAGTACAATTTCATATGATTTAGACATCTTTAGTCAAAAAGGATTTGAAACTTGACTTTCATGTTGTACTCCATTTAACCATGCCTTGTCTTTCCTCATAGAATACCATCATTAAAAGTGCTCCCTGGGTTTTTATTAACAGAGATTTCATTAGGTACTTCAAGGAGAGACCCCTAGATAACAAATATAATCCCAAAAGGTGGGTCTCAGGAGGGTGGTGCGTACACAGCCTTACCCTGCCTTGTGAAGGTAGAGAGGTTGTTTACGATAGAACCTCTGCTCAAGTAAAGCATAATAAAATCAAGTAGGGAAAGGAAGATACAGTAGTGAAGCAATCATGCTGAACATAATGGAGAAGAGAACATTAGCAACAACACATAATACAATAATCGAAGCAGAGGGAACAACAATCAATAATAAAATCAAAGGACAAGACAGTATAAGAGTAATAATAACATATATTTCTAAGAGAAACTAGACAACATTCAACTACCTACTAATCTTCTACCCTAATCCTTGACCTCTATATACTCTTAGCTAGGGTCATGACATTGACAAGCTGCAAGTGTGTCATATCCTGTCTAATTACATCTCCCCAATACTTCTTTGGTCTACCTCTACCTCTCCTCATACCCTTCATGGCCAACCTCTCGCACCTCCTCACCAAGACATCAGTGTATCTCCTCTTCACACGCCTGAACCTTCAGTCTCACCTCTGACATCTTGTCCACCACGGGGGGCCACTCCCACCTTGTCCCAAATATCTTCGTTCCTAATCCAATCTCTCCTAGTATACCCACACATCCATCTCAACATACTCATTTCTGCTTCTTCCATCTTCTGGACGTGCGAGTTCTTGATAGGTCAACATTCACCCCATACAACATAGTTGGTCTAACAACCACTTTATAAAACTTACCTTTAAGGCTAGGTAACACAGTCTTATCACACAAGACACGGATGTGAGCCTCCTTTTCATCCACTTTGCTCCAATACGGTGTGTAACATCATCGTTGATCTCCCCATTTTCTGGATTATAGACCCAAAATGCTTGAAACTTCCTCTCTAGGAGATTACTTGTGTATCAATCCTCACTTCCACATCTGTCTCAAGAGTTATGCCACTGACCATTTACTCTATTGTGTACCTGCTCAACCTGAACCCATTAGATTCCATGGGCTGTAAAAAAAACCTCCAGCCTATCGTTAGCTTTGTTGTGAGTCCCATCAATCAATACTATGTCATCTGCAAATGGCATACACTATGGTACCTTCCCTTGGATATGCCGCATTAATTCATCCATCACCAAAGCAAATAGAAACGGGCTAAGAGTTAATCCCTGGTGTAACCACATCATGAGTGGGAAGTGCTTCGAGTAACCACCCACTGTCCACACTCTAGTCTTGGCTCCACCATGCATGTCCTAAATCGTCCTAATGTAAGCTTCAGGTACACCAGCCTCCAGAGATCTTCATAGAACCCCTCGGGGACTTTGTCATATGCTTTTCAAGGTTAATAAACACCATATGCAAGCTTCTCTTCCTCTCCCTATACTGTTGAGAGTGTACTAGAAATTTGGCATCCTTGATCTTATCTTGCCAAACAACCTATATACTTTTTGTTATATAGATAAGATCTTAAATTGAGTCCAGTGATACCTTTCTCCTTTAGGCATCTTCGAAGCTTGGTCAAAGGATTTTGTGTTGTCGCCAGAGTGAATCAAACAAATGTTCATACCTTATCTATTCCTTGCAATGAGTAACGACCATGCTCGACTTCCAAAAGGAAATGAAAACTTGTGTTACATGAGCTCTCATTTGATAGGTGTATTTATGTCCAATAGGGTATTACATGGGCATGGAAAGAAGCTAAAAAGTTGAAGGTACCATACAGAACTTATCCCAGACACATTGTAGCATGGAGGATAGCAAAAGGTTAAAGGGGTAGCATGGCTAGTGTCAAACCTAGGTCATGTCTCTAACCGAACCTACTAAGCAAATAAAGATGACATTCATAATCCAATCACAGCAGCAACTGGATGGGCACTTCAATAAATAAAATGATGGTGTTAACACTTCGACTTTCCTCTCCCTCTCTCTCACACACACACATTAAGGAGGAGAGAGCAAAAGAATTGATTTTGACTGCAATGTAGATGCTTACCAAGATTAATACGTGCATAATTCCTGAAGAACCAAACACCGATGAGATTCACCAGCAAGTTTGTGACAGCTGAGATGATCAGGTAATGCCTACATGCAGACATCAATCAGGCACGGTACAATAAAATTGACAATGATAATGTACAGAAACCTTCAGAAAGCAGCAAAAATTCTGCCATGAAATGCAAAGTGATACAAGAACTGAATTTGCAGAGCAATCATTTGGCCCTTTGAACTTATAAACCAAAGGTTAACATTGAGATTATGCATGTCGTTCATATTCACTAAGAGAGTGACTTGAGTTCAAGAGTGGATACTAAAGAAATAATTCAACTGTAGATATTTTCATATTCAGAAAATATCTTATTTTTTAACGCTCATTCAAAAGAATACCAGAGTAGAGAATATAAGCTAACAAACAAAAAGGGTGATCATCTCAGAATAGCTTGCTTTTTCTAAGTTTTGGAAGATTCAGACAGACGCAAGCCTGATGAATCAAGTAAAAAGCCTATGCCTTAAAGGGTATAGAACATTAATTGATCAAACTTAAACCACCATCCTCAATCAAACAACAATAGAACCTAATTATCTGACAAGTGTGATGATTTTGCATCAAAGGACACCTATTTATTTTCATTAAATAAGGGTAACAAAATATTTTTTTGGAAGGACAAGTGGATTGGACAGGAGTGTTTAAAGTTGGTCTTCCCAGATCTCTTTGCATTTTGTACCAATCCTGATGCTTAAATTGCTGAGATCTGGTCCCCTCAGGGATGGAATCTCACCTTCAGGAGAAATCCAAATGATTGGGAAGTGGATAGAATTGCTGAACTGCTACTCAGATTGGATGAATTCACAGGCCTTACTACAGAAACAGATGGTATAAGATGGAAACACGACTCTGATGGCAAGTTCTCTGTGTGTAGATTGTATAAGAGAGAGATTATGACTCACTCAGGAGGGATTCTTGGTCCATGGAAACAAATATGGAAGTGTAACACCCCAACCAAGGTGAAATGCTTCACATGGTTGGTCTCCAGAAGGGCATGTCTCACTCAGGAAAAACTCAAGAAAAGAGGCTTCCAGATTGTCTCCAGATGTTTTTTTTGTCATGAGGAGGAGGAAACTAACAGCCACTTATTCCTACACTGTAGGATTACTGTTCAGATGTGGCACATGGTTCTCAACATTTCTCAAGAGCCGTCTGGTGGGCTATTTGGAGAGAAAGAAACCTCAGATATCATGAGAATATTACTAACACTATTCAGAAAGTTAAAGAAAATTGCATTAACATGTTGTATTTTTGGTGTAAACAAGATGGTATAGAAGAAGTAGAACAGTTGGTAGATTTCCTAGGATCTATGTAATTATGGATATAGCTTGTAACTTTTTGGAGGTAGCCAGCATACCCTTGATGCTGAAGAATATAACTTTACCTTTATCCAAAAAAAAAAAAAAAGTTGATAATATTTACACAAAGGTCATGATCTAACAAAAGATGGTAACATCAATTACATCTCGGACAACTATAATTTTTTTTTTGAGAAGGACAACTACTATAAATTTTTCCCTTACACTTTCAGGACACTTACTTGTGCTCAGATTCATCTTGTATAAAGGCATGAAGTGCTTCCACAGCCAAGGAAAATGACATGAACAATAGAAACAGCTGCCTACATACGCAATACATGAAGAGCATGCCATGTTAGCCCAGATAAATGCAATTGAGTGAAAGCGCCCAGAAGCACACAATCAGCACCAAACCAAACCATCTAAAGAAGCAGTGCACATTTCGGAGATGACAAATGAAATAGTGCTTATGTCTCTCTCCTTATGGATGGGTAGGTGTGACAATATAACAAATATCATAATGGTTTATTGTCTACTTGAATAAGGTTTTAGAAGTACGCAAATAGATTAAACTATGAGATAGTTTCCTAAAACAAATATATAAACACACGTATATATGTAATGTGACGATGTGTGTGTGTGTGTATGCATATAAACATGGTCACCACCTTTCATGTGGCACAATTTGATTGTTTTTTTAAGGTATTGCAGAAAAATAAGATCAGAGCTAGACTTTGGAACATCATATCTCTATAAAATCTAACAAGTCTAGCACATCCAGGAAATTAAAAACACAGTTTCCATTATTCCAATAGTACAAATTAACACTTCCCAGCATAGATCGACTTCCAGCACCCAAATACACCTCTAAACTTCTCGGGCATCACACATAGAAAAACAAAAACATAAACAAGGTCCAAATCTGCCAGGTATAATGACAGTGCAGAAAAAGATGATCAATAGATTCAAAGGAGTTCTCACATAGATAGCATCTGCTAAAAATACTAAAGCATCTCCTTATCAATTTATCCTGAGTCAAGCATGCTTCATGAGTCACCATCCAACCAAAGTAGGCCACTTTAGCTGGTGCAAAGCCTTCCAAATTAGCTTCCAAGGCCAATTAGTTCCCAACTCGGAAACAATTTTTATGAGTTCTCTGTAGTAAGAATTCACAATGACCACTCCATTCTTATTAACATTCTAACATAATTCATCTTCCTCCTCTGATTAATCTCTACTGAATGCATATTGAAAAAATAAGCCCACTTCTGCATTTCTCAATCAAAGAAAATTCTTCTAAACAGGAAGCTCCAACCAGTTCCATTGAATAAACCAGAAAATTAGAACATGTGTTAGTTACCATACTATAGAGACAAGGAGCTTGCTCCTTTAATAGTCCTAAGCCATCCCAATTGTCTTCCCACACCCTAAGTTTTTGCTCATTCCAATCCCAATGCTGATATTCTTGTTGAACTCCCCACAAAGACTAGTTGATCTTCTCCATACATCTACCATGAGGAGTTTTCACAGATGGGAGTCCAGAACCCCTCTTCCATATTTAATCTCCAACAGCCTTCCGTGGAGCTATCTTCCTATCATTGAATCAACATAGTCATTTGCATAACAGATTTTGGTTGTAGACTTTTATATTCCTTACTCCTAAACCTCCTTCCTCCTTATGCCTTATCATTGTACTACTCCAATCTGACCAAATGAAACCTCTTCTTATCTGCATTTCCTTCCCACAAGAACTGTATTTTAATATTATCAATTTTCTTCTCTACACTGGGAGAGATACGTATCAGGGGACATAATTTCTTTATATTATTTTTGTTGAGTTCTTTTTTATTTAGTTTTTTTTTTTTTGATGACAAGGGAAACCCGCAGCCGCTACCCTTTGGGTGCGCACAGGGTAAAACCCCCCTCCTATGCAATAACTCGCAAACCACACAAGAGAGGTAAACCGCACTAGGCAAGCCTGGTGCAACGAGCTCGACCCAGAAGGCAAATCGGCGCAAGGTTTATTTTAATACTTTTCAACATACTGCTTCACTTCTCGCTTTAGGCGAAGTGGACCCTTGTAGTTTTTTTGTGCTTCTCGCTCTCAAAAAAAAAAAATGGGTGTAACTCAATAGTTACAACCAATATGCATGTCATCTCCATGATTTTATCTATATCTATATCTATCTATCTAGAATACCCCCAACTTAAAACACCTAATTTAGTATATCTTTTATATTTTTTTTATATTATATTATATTTATTTATATTGTATTATATTATATTATATTAAAAGCACACACTTTTTCACATTGAAGAGTTGTGACTTTTCCGGAGGGGTGTGACTTTTCCAAGGAGTAGGGACTTTTACGAAGGGTTGTGACCTTTCCAAAGATTTGTGACTTTTCTGATAAGGCATAATAAGCACTTGTTCATACTACCCTTTGTTGGCTATAAATAGAGGGGTTCCTCACATTTTTAAACTACGAATTTTTCTTAAGTTCTCTATTCTTCTTCTTAAAACACCCAATTTAATACATCTTCTATATTTCACATTATATTTATTTATGTATTTATATTATATTATATTATATTTAAAACATATACCTTTTCACATTGAAGGGTTGTGACTTTTCCGAAGGATTGAGACTTTTCCGAAGGGTTGTGATTTTTTCAAAGAATTGTGACATTTTAGAAGGGTTATGACTTTTCTAATAAAGCACAATAAGCACATGTTCATTCTATCTTCTTTTGTTGGCTATAAATAGAGATGTTCCCTCACATTTTTAAACTATGGATTTTCTATTTTTTCTAATCTTCTTCTTAAAACACCCAATTTAGTACATATTCTATATTTCATTTTGTACTTATTTATTTATATTATATTATATTAAAAGCAGACACCTTTTTACATTGAAGGGTTGTAAATTTTTCAAAGAGTTATCATTTTTCTAATGAATTGTGAGATTTTCGAAGGATTGTGACTTTTGTGAAGGGTTGACTTTTTGATAAGGCGCAATAAGCACTTGTTCATACTACCCTTTTTTGGCTATAAATGAAAGGGTTTCCTCACATTTTTAAACAACAAATTTTCTAATTTTCTTATTTTCTATTCTTCTCTTCTTAAAAAACTCAAGTGTGATTTGTAGTTGTTGAGTGAGTTTGAAGTTCAATGGAGTTGAACACCCCTAACTTGAATGTTAAATTACTATAATACCCACAACTAAAAAAACTCAATTTCGTATATCTTTTATATTTTATATTTATATTTATATTATATTAAAAGCAGGAACTCCAACAATAACTAAGCAGGAGGAGAAGGTATATTTAAGAGGTATAATTAAGAGATTTTAAGATTGACTTTTTTATTTTTACACATCACAATTAATTTTGAAATGAGAAAAAAGTACAAAAAAAATGGAGAAAAAAGATAAATATAATTGGAGGCCATAGAGAGGTTCGCGTCACCTTATCTAAATCTAAGCTTTATATTATAAAAATAGATATATATATTTTGGGATATTGATTTCAAAACTTTCAGTATGCACACAATTAGTAATCATAAGAAAGTTTACATCTATTATTCATAGAAACGTATACTTTATTATTTCATTTATAATCATTTACTTAAATTTTTGGTTTAATAATATTGACATTATTTTTTAAAATAGTGTACTACATGGTTTGAAATTCACGTGCAACGCATGTGCATCAAAACCAGTTACCTTAAAAGCACGAAGGTCATTAGAATGTTGATTGAACGTTTTACCCTCATTAAAAGTCTATATAATAGACAAACTTGTCATTTACTATTTTCCTCAAATTATTATCTATATCTATAAAATTTAATTTAAATTCTTGTCCTAATAAATTTTAGTTACTAATGCTTTCCTTATTTGAACAAATCCTAAAATTTTGGATTTCAATCAATTTAGAATTATAGTTTGTACAAATCCTTTCCTTACTTGAATTAAATATCACGACTAAAATACTTATGTCTTCTTCTTCTTCTTTTCTCATGTTATTTCGTTTCTTCTTTTCTATTCTTTTTTTTATATATATTTGAATTGACAAGCTTAATAGATAAGCTTTCACAATTTGATGGTATAATTTTTCCTCATCACAACCTCCTTCTTTTCTCCTAACTAAAATACCTCACATACTACTTCTTAATTTTTTCCACTACAAATTAATTTTACTTGATATTTATTTTATGTAAAATAAATTATTATCATTTTTCTTCAATTCTAATATGTTTGCTTTCAATTTTACATATACATATACTTTCGGAAGCCGCCCACTTTATTTATGTATTTATTAAAGCATTGTAGACGATCATAATGCTTGTAAAATTAATTAAACAACGGAAAAGGGTAAAAAATACCCCTGAACTATAGGAAAAGGTTTAAAATACCCTTCATCCACCTTTTCGTCTAAAAATACCCTTTTACTCATCTTTTTGGTCTAAAAATACCCTCCCATTCACCTTTTTGGCTCACTTATACCCTTAAAACTAACAACCCTCTCTCTTTATTTATTTATTTATTTTAAATATTTATTATGTGTCATTTCTTATTAGGCGAAATAAAAACCTCACCTCTATTAGATTTTCCCCCATAATTTATTCAAACCAAAATAATATACCTCTCCAAGACTCCCACAAAAATATTTTTTTAAATCTAATAATTTTTTATATTTGTGGTAGTATTTTAATTATTTTTTTATAAAAAAATTATTTTGAGATTATGAAGAAGGATATTATTTTGACTTGGATAAATTATGGAAAAAAATCTTTTAAAAAAACTTTTAGAAAACTACTAATTTTTTTTAATTTATTCAAACCAAAATAATATACCTCTTCAAGACTCCCACAAAAATATTTTTCAAAATCTAATAATTTTTTATATTTTTGTAGTTTTTTTTTTAAAAAAAAAATTATTTTGATATTATGAAGGAGGATATTATTTTGACTTAGATAAGTTATGGGAAAAAAATTAATTTTTCAGAAAACTACTAATTTTTTTTATATTTGGTGTAAATTTTTTTTTTTAGTTTTTTGGGATGATGGAGGTATATTATTTTTTTAGATTTTGTTTGTGTATGATCTACCCAACATTACCGTGCAGAACTTGTTGTTCCTCTCATTTATAGTTCATATATAATTAGTAGAAAGCATTACAAACAGGCAGGAATAGGAGACGGAAAAGGAGAAATCGATCAGTCGAAGGAAATAAAAATCGTACAAACTAGTTTTTTTTAAGACCTTTTTAGATTTTTCCCATAATTTGTTCAAAATCACAAAACAAATTTTAAAAAAATAACAGCAAATACAAACAAAAAAATGAAATTGGAATTTTCAAGAGGTATATTATTTTGATTTGAATAGATTATGGGAAAAAATTTAGTTGAGGTGTAATTTTTATTTCATCTAATAACAAAATGACACATAATAAATATTTTAAAAAAAAAGAAAAGAAAAGAAAGAGTTGTTAGTTTTAAGGGTACAAGTGAGCTAAAAGATGAATGGAAGAGCATTTTTAGACCAAAAAGATGAGTAGAAGGGTATTTTTAAACCAAAAGGTGGATGAAGGGTATTTTTAAACCTTTTCCTTATAGTTCAGGGATATTTTTGATTCTTCTCCGATTAAACAAAAAGAGTACATTAGTGAAGGCAACTTGTAGACGATAATAAAATTGTAATAATGATAATGTAATCAAAATGACAGAAGAGAAGATAAACCAACAATATTATTTGTAAGAAGTTGCCAAGTGAGATATAAATACTAAAAGAATTCATCATATTTGCATCTTCAGAAGTTATGTAATAATATTTATTCCATCATATAGATGAATATAACATCTATTTTAATTTTAACTATTATTTTCAAGAATTTTTATACATTTATTGCATGACGTGATACACATGTGGTACGCACGTACACAAAACTAGTAATATAAAATCTCTCACAATAATAGCTCCTTTGGTGTCCTTCGATGTAAAGAGCTAAGCAATACGAGAGCTACAATTTATGTGATCCTAAAAATATAAACTGCAGCTCTTCCAAAAGACATTTTTTTGATGGAAAAAGTGGAAGAGCCAATTCTGCAGCAACAACAAAATTCCTCTTGGGTGCAACAAAATTTGATCAAACTAGGGAAGATCTTTGGAATTGATTTCCATGGACATGAAGAGGAGGCCATAGAATTACTAGTTGCAGACAAGCAAGAAGAATGGAACAAGGCACTGAAGTTAAAAAGAACAAAATCAAAGGTGCACAAGAGCTTAAAAGTCTTGTCTCATTTGATGTAAAATTCAAAAGCTCAGGGAATAGGAACAAGGGGAGAAACACCACTCTAGTTGCAAGATGAAGTTTAAACTAGTGTCATGGAACGTCAACAGGGAGAAGAGGTAGACTATCAAAAAGCTTAATTTCCGAATGGAGAGCAGACATCATCTGTCTCCAAGAAACTAAGCTTGAGGGAAATATCACAGAAGTAGCGAATCAGGTTTGGTGAGGTAGATGGATCAAACATGCTTGTCTGGAAGCCAGTGGAACAAGAGGCGGAATCATTTTGATGTGGGAGGAAAGGGCATGGAAGGGGAGGTCTTAGAAATAGGAACCTACTCCATTACTTGTAGTTTTGAATCCCAAACACAGAACTACAATTGTCACATAACTGGAGTGTATGCTCCAAACGACTACAAGGAGAGGAGACTAGTGTGGGAAGAATTGGGTTCAGTAAGGGGATTATTTGAAGGGTCCTGGGCACTGTGTGGAGATTTCAATGTCTCTAGGTATATATTGAAGAAGAAAAATTGCAACAGTAGAACAAGGGGTATGAAGGAGTTCTCTCTTTTCATAGAAGACATGGAATTGGTGGATTTACAACTAGAAGATGCTGCATTTACCTGGTTTAAAGGAGACCAGCATGTAGCAGCCTCTAGAATTGATAGAATCTTGTTCCTGAAAGAATGGGATGACAGCTTCAATAATCTGAAACAGATCCCTTTGCAAAGGCTAAGTTCAGATCATATTCCAATAAGCCTTGATTGGTGGAAGCTGAGAGAGAAATAAAAGTTATTTTAAGTTCGAAAATTGGTGGCTACAATCAGTAGGTTTTGTCGACAGAGTAAAAACTGGTGGTCATCATTCAGATACTCAGGAAACTAGACTATGTGTTGGCCTGCAAACTTAAAGCTTTGAAGGACAAACTTAAGGAATGGAGAAAAGAGGAGAGTGGAAACCTTGGCCTACAACGAAAGAAACTGCTAGAACAATTGGCAGAAATGGACAGAGGGAAAACAAAGTGCTTACGGAAGAAGAAATAACAAAAAAAGTTGCAGTCCTACTAGAATATGAGGAACTGATTAAGGAGGAAATTGCATGAGACAAAGATCAAGAATACTATGGCGTTTTTCCACAAAATGGCAAATTCTCACAAAAGGTACAACAACATTGATCAATTAATGATACAGGGGGAGGTTACCCAAGAGCCAGCTGAAATTGAAGGAGAAATAATCACTTACTACAAGAAGCTGTAAATAGAACCCATACCATGGAGACCTACTCATCAGTATGCACACTGCCCAGTCATTACCGACGAAGAGAAAATGGCCCTTCAAGGCAGATTCGAGGAAAATGAAGTGCTAACATGTCTAAAGCTATGTGCAGCTGATAAGGCCCTTGGACCAGATGGCTTCACAATGGGTCTTTTCATCAAGTGTTGGGAGATAGTGAAGCAGAATATAATGGATACTTTTCAAAATTCTATGATCAAGAAGTTTTTGAGAAGAGCTTTAATGCTACATTCATTGCACTTGTACCCAAAAAGAAAAGAGCAAAGGAGCTAAGGGACTACAGACCAATCAGTCTAATAGGTAGTATTTATAAAATACTATCTAAAGTACTCACAGAGAGACTGAAGGGTGTGATAGACAAACTGGTGGATTCACAACAAATGGCATTTATAAAAGGGAGACAAATCATGGATGCAGTTTTGATTGCTAACGAAACAGTAAACTCCAAGACTAAACAGAAGAAGCCTGGCATTCTTTGCAAGTTAGACATAGAAAAAGCATATGATGTTAACTGGAAGTACTTGGTGAAGATCTTAGAAAGATGGGATTTGGACAAAAGTGGATGAACTAGATTATGTTCTGCATCTCAACAATAAACTTTTTTGTTTTAATCAATGGGTCTCTTGCAAGTTTTTTCAGCTCACAAAGAGGGCCCAGGCAAGGTGACCCACTATCACCTATCCTGTTCTTAATCACTATGGAGGGTCTAAACAGTATGAATGATTAAGACAGCTAACACAAGAGGGTGGTTGAAAGGTTTTGATGTGTCGAGAGATGGAGCTGAAAGTTTGGAAGTGACACACCTTCAATATGCCAATGATACACTCATCTTCTGTGGAGCTGAGGAAGAACAATTGAAATATTTAAGGGTGATTCTCGTCCTATTTGAAGGGGTATCTGGCTTGCACATTAATTGGCAGAAAAGCTTCATGTATCCCATTAATGAAGTCAATAATATGAGTTGTATAGCCTCAATTCTTAGGGGTGAAGTTGGCACTTTGCCAACAACCTACTTGGGCATGCCTTTGGGAGCAAAATCCAAGTCTATTGAAATTTGGAATGGTGTGTTAGAGAAGTGTGAGAAAAAAATTGGCTAGATGGAAAACTCAATACCTATCTATGGGAGGGAGGTTGACCCTCATCAATTAAGTCCTTGATGCTCTACCAACATACATGATGTCATTGTTTCCTATTCCAGCAGGGGTCATCAAAAAATTGGATAGGATAAGAAGGAAATTCATGTGGCAAGGTAACAACGAGAAGAAAAGATTTCACAGGTAAAATGGGAATCTGTGGTAACTGGGAAAAAGAATGGCGGTTTAAGAATAAAGAATCTGATATTTCAAAGTGAAACACTCAGAATGAAGTGGTTGTGGAGGTGCTCAGCAGTTAATGTGGAAAAGAGTGGTAGGTGCCGAATATGAGGATGAAGATAGTTGGATGACCAAGGATGTGACTTCACCTTATGGGATCAGCTTATGGAGATCCATAAGAGAATTATGGGAGGAAGTCAAACTCAACTCCAAGGTGAAAGTGGGGAATGGGAACATGACCAAATTTTGAAAGGATGAATGGCATGAGTCAGGTAATCTGGAACTCCTTTTTCCAGACATATATAACCTAGTTCTCTCACAACAAAGGACCATTGCAGAGATTTGGACTACACAGGGCTGGAATTTCCATTGGGAAGATATGAGAGTGGCAGAATTTCTCAACATTGTTGGAAATTTCAATGGACTCCAGGCTGAAGAGGATGCATTATGGTGAAAAGGAAGCAGAAAAGGTATATTTAAAGTAGGTGCAGCTTACAAGTTGATGGAGGCCGTGGAGACAAATTTGGAAAGGTAGAATTCCTTATAAAGTCTCATGTTTTATATGGCTGCTAGCTAAGGAAGCAGCTTTGACACAGGATAATGTTATGAAAAGGGGGATAATGTTTTCTTTGTGGAGAAACATCAGAAACTGTTGACCATCTTTTTCTACACTGCAAATTTACTCAACAGTTATGGTCTTATGGAGGGTATTCTTGAGTCTCAAAGGCATATCCTGGACTATGCCTAGGAGAATTACTGAAGCCCTAAAAAGTTGGGAGGAGGCAAGAGTGCTAGCTAAAGATAGAACTAGATGGAGAATTATCCCTGCTTCAATCTGGTGGGCAACTTGGAAAGAGAGAAATTCTAGGTGTTTTGAGAGCATAGAGAATAGTATGCAGAAAGTTAAACTCAAACTCAACTGCATTTTGTTGTTATGTTTTTGGTGCAATCAATTATATGCAAATGAAATTGTCTCTATAATTGATGTTTTAGACTCAATTAAGATTTAGAACAGTGGAGTTTTGGAGTTCATCTGTATATAAGATTTAGTACTACCCATGTACTATTGTGTTATAATACAAAGTTACCAAGTTCAAAAAAAAAAAAGTGGAAGTACAATGTATAAGAAAAAAAGTTGAGATTGTTTCATGTACTTACAGCATTGGTGAAAGCAGACAAAACCTCTAACCTTCTATACCTGAGAACAATAGCAACAACAACAAAATCGAACTTAGCAGTCATAAATGTTCAACTGAACATACTGGTTATGAGGGGTCGGAAAATTAGACAATTGTCAACTATTTTCTTAATTGTGGAAGTTAGACAAACTACGGAAATATTCTTAATTGGCTTAACCTATAAATTCTGATTGTGTTTCCAATTTTTCCAGAAGCTATTGAATTCACTAAATTGCTTTTCCCTTGATAAGCACCGAAACTCCTTTAACAAATTTACCCGTTAAAATACTTCCCCATCACATAAGAAATGTATGTATCTACCCATTTAACAAGTGCACTGACAAGTCACAAACTTCAATCATGAACAAGTAAAAAAGATTAACAAGCAGGTAAGGAGAAAATGTTTAACCAAAAAAACCAGAGAATTTCCTAGGAGATTAGAGTTTAAACCTCACCCATAAGTGTAAACACGATCAGGCTTTTCTCTAGAAGCATCCATTGCAAACAGAGAAAATGTCAAAAGGCCACAACCAAAGGTCAAATGAAATGCGTCTGATACCAACCCTGATATTAACCAACAGTCAAATTAAATTTCATAAGAGAAAACAAGCAAGAAGTGAATAAGCAGAAGAAGAAAGAAATACAGATTGATAGAATTAGGATAATCAGGTGTCATTACATGTTCTTTTCCTTATTGTTGTCTTCCTGGTCCCCACCCCCACCCCCCGGGAGCAGAGACAACATGAGAGGAGCAATCTTTAGAGTTGTCTATGACATTAATTTGAACACCATTGTGAAAATCATAACTTCTTTCGTCTTATGTTTAGGATTCTGACAATGGAGCTGTTATTGAAACATATATAAAGTTCAAATTGCAGGATTAGCTAACATCTAAAGGATATTCAACCAAAAAACTCTTGACAAATCCATTGTGAAAATCCTGACCTTTGTTGTGTCTTTACTTTTGGTAAAGGAGAAGAGCCTCTGCTCCATTTTACTCCCGTAATCATCAAGACAGCCTTAGATAACTTTTTTTGTATAATGAAAATGAGAAGCAGGAAAAAGCAATTTAATTTGGTGAAGCGAATTTGATACGCAACAATTTGATTTCACATCGCATGTCCAAACGGGCCCTTAGAATAACTCAATTTTTTAGCACCCACTTGAAGACTCATAAAATCAGAAGTAGCTTTAGACAATAATCCAAACATCTTTTGCCGGAATAATTAATTCCATGAGCTTATCCTTCTATGAGATAGCAACATATGAACGGTTAATAGTGGAACAAGAGGTTGATTGTGTTCTATGTCAACTTTAGTAATATGAAACTTTCCGGATGGTTGACAAATAACAACAATGTTAGCTTGATATCCAATTCTATTTTCTATCCGTGGATCTTTACCTTTCGATCATCTCCATGAAAACATTCTTCGAAACACAACTTCTTTTTTATATGTCACATAAATCAATTTCTTATTCATATTGATATACTCTTTATAAGTACTAAGTACTAAAACCATTTCTTCTTGCATAATCATTATAAAAGTTAACTGTATCCTCATCACTGCCTAATTCAAGTCCAAGATTAGGGTCAAAATCAATATGCTCTTAGACTTATTTTGTAGAACTTTATTGGGTGCAGTATCGTACATGCTTCTCAAAGTTGTACATTAAACATCAAAAAGAACATCAAAGAAACACAGATTAATACTTTGTACTTTATAGTACCAAAAGAATAAGAACCTTTTTGGGTGCAGTATCATACATGCTTCTCAAGGCTATCCAATAATCATCAAAAAGAGCATCAAAGAAACATAGATTAATACTTTGTAGTGTATAGTACCAAAATAAAAATAAAAATACATATTGAACAATAAAAACAAGTCCAAAAACAAAAAATAATTATTACTCACTAAATAAATAAACACATTCACCCTATGTCCAAACACAAGCTAAGAAATAAATCATGACTTCATATCACATGTCCAAACGCAAGCTAAGAAAGATCAAAAGAATTATCATCGAACCAAACAACAAAAAGCTATGAAGAAGGAAGGAGAAGCAGTGTAGGTTCTCTACTTTTTGGTCAACTACTCGAATACAGGTTTGTCCATCATTAATAAAATTATTTACCTTATCTTAGAAAAAATGAAACAGAGAGAAGCAGGTAATATGTTTCCACAATGTTATATCGGGTAAGGAGCATACAAGGACATAATGACAAAGAAGATTTGTGATGCCACAAGACAAAATCTTGAAAAAAGAAGATGAGTTGTGTCATACAAAAAGAGGATAAAAGTTCCCTTGAGTGAACATAAAGCACAAGAAAGCTCAAGAACAAAATTTGAACTCGACTAACCAAATTGGTTCAACAAGCTTATTATAGCACTACTGATAATGCAAGTCATTTCAATCAGGTATATCTCATTTGATTTTTCAATTCAATTGTAGAATAACATATAAGCAAATATTTAGTTATTTAACAATTCATTTGCTTAGTTTATTTTTTGATTGTTTATTTATTCATTTGTTGCAGGGTTTCAGCATCACAAAGAAACATTATTGGCCATTCTGATTCAAGTGCCCCCCAAATCATAGAGGTACCTTCTCTTTTGATGGCTTATTTTTGCCTTACCCAAATGTTGACGGTAATATTAAGGCATTCATTCAAAAAGAAAATTGTTGACAAGCTAATAATTCGTTGACAATTATTTGCTACATTTACAGGAAACTATTGGTTTCTGTGCTTTTCAACATTTACAAAATTCTTTTTCTCTTACTCATGCCCAGGTTAGTATTAAGTGAAATTCCATTACTAATTTTTACAAGGAATTTCACTTTATCATTATTGTAGACAGTAATAGTTCAAGGGGAGAGTAGTAGTGACAAGATGTTTTTTGTGCAATGAAACTAGAGAGACAAACAACCATCTTTTTTTGCATTGCAAGTTCACTACACAACTGTGGAACCTGTTCCTCAGTCTTACAAAGATAGAATGGACAATGCCTGAACATACTGCAGATTTGATGAGCTGCTGGATGAGAAGAGGGGGTAGAAAGAGTCAGAAAAAATGGTGGAGGATAATACCCTCATGCATATGGTGGACAGTATGGAAGGAAAGGAATGGAAGATGTTTTGAAGACAAGATCAAGTCCATTCATGATGTGAAATGGAACTGTTTGGTGTCTTTTTTTTCTTGGTATAAAGAAAATTGTATAGAGGAAGTAGATGAGATGATAGATTTCTTAGGTGCTCAGTAAAGCTTGAAAGTTTAACCTTACTACCTTGTAACTTTTTGGAGGTGGCCAGCATTCCTTAATGCTGAAGAATACATCAGTACTAATTCTCAAAAAAAAAAAAATAGTTCAAGGGGTCAAGAACCACTTTTTCTTCAAGATAATAATGTGTTTTGATCTATTCCAAAAGTTAACTTTTCAAATTTTTGTTTTTGTCTTTGTGGTTGATATTTTGGTATATTTTTAACTCCTATCACCAGCCATGACTATTACTTTAAGTAGGACAAAACAAACATGCACATAGTGCACTGATTCTCTATTTAACTAATTCAGACTAGTACTTAAATTCTCAATAACTCAACTTCGATATAAATACTATTTACATTTCAAACACCGCTCTCGTCATTGCTAGATCTAAGTACCTGCTTACTTGTTATTGCTCAAAGATAAATATTGTTGCATGGCGTAAACACTAACCTGTTGCTGTGGCATGCTAAGTCAAATTTTGGGCGTAGAGCACATGTCAGTAATCTAAGGCTGTTGATGATCACTGGAGCAAAAAGTAAAGGAGCAGAAGTGCTCCCTGGTAAAGGAACTTCTTTTCTACCCTCTTACTATCTCTTTCCTTTGATTGAATTAAGTTTTGGATTAGGACAAAAAACACATTGTTCAACATATACAAAAAAATAAAATCAGATTTCAACACATTCAGTAAATCAGCTAGGATACTAAACAAGAGACTAAAAGATTCATACCTACTCGGCCAGATAGAAGGCCAATACACAACTCGGCTGTAGAATAAGCTACATTTAGTGAAATCAACACAAACAATCTCCTCATCTGCTTATTCCCAGACATAACACCTCGAAAAACCGATGACAGAGACGAGGAACTCCTTAATTTAATATTGGAACCATGCGATTCATAGATATTGGGAGGTATATCAATGCTGGAAACAGTTCGAGAGAGCAAAGGCTTTTGAGAATCATTGGAGATTATTGATATAGGTGTATGTGGCTCAGCCGATTGCTGAAAGGAACTTTGGCGTGAAAATGCGAATCTACGATCACTGCCGTCGAAATCAAAATCGCCACTCCACGGTGTAGGAGACTCGGGTTCCAATTTCCGGTGATGGAACGACGGCGTATGAATCTGATTCATGTCCTTGGGATTTTCCTCTTCTATTGCAAAAGACAATCCGTTTTCATTATTCCCAAAGATGATATACTCTTCGATCTACTTTTTTCGGAAATTCTTAATAGGGTTTTTTAAGATGGGAAAGAGGAAATAATCTTGGTCAAGTCCACTTATCCAAAAATCACACAATATTTACAAAAAAAAAATAGTGAAATGCTGCTCTAATTTATATTTGAATTCTCAACTACACATTTTAATTTTACGCGATTTCATCACCCTAAAACTATTTTAAATTGAAATTATTATCTCACTAAATGCTTATGTGACATTAGAGAGTCAAGACCAATGACAAATATTAAAATTTTATTTTAAATTTTATTATTTTTTTCTTCTTCTTCATAGCATTTCAATTGAACAACCATGACAACCACCAAATTTCACCACCACTTAATATCTTGAAATTATTATTATCACTACGTTAATCGATATACCACAATTTGTAGAAAGCAATTCCATAAACAAGAACACTATTGTAACGCCTCCAAATAGTTAAACTAATATTCGCACCCCAACAAGTCATTCCTTGATGATGGGAACAAATCTTACTTCACAATTCCTTAACTCGAATTTTGTGACGTGAAAGACTTGCTTATCTTTAATTGTACAGGTATTATAAAGAATTGTGTCGTGGTAATTTAGTAAATTTTTATAACAATATACATATCCTTCTAATAATAGAAATCAAACTGTGATATTTTTAGAAGTTGGGCATCCAATATTGATTTTTTGGACAGCCACCTTTTTCTAGTAAACTCTTGTGATAAATATCACTTGTATAGCATATGTTTTGCAGCTCCTTTATAGAAGTCGGCTCCCTTAAGACTAAAGAACATTATAACTCTCTCATAACAATATTAGTTCACAAAATCACAAGAAAAACTTGTTCCTTTTGGCTGGAACTCGAGATACACTATACCTTGTGGTAAGTAATCAAAATCTATTTTTGAACTGTGCAGTGTTTAGTATGATTAGCATTGCTCATTGTATAGAGCTATGTTTTCAATAAATAAATACGTTTTGAAAAGCTAACCCATATACCTATTACTCTTATGTTTATGTTCAAATCTAATTTTGTTATTATGGATTCGGAAAAGGGGATGCAATATAGGACAAGTTTTGTCCAGTTTTCCAATTTAGAAATCTCATATGTTCAACACCTAGTGTTTTGTTAATATCATTTTGTACAAACGTATTTTGTGGTGATTCTTGACTCTTTTCAACCTTAAGACATATAGCTATATTTTCATGAAGGACATAACAACCAGCTTTGTCGTTTTTCTTTTCAAAATTAAGCTACAATATGATGTACTAGGATTGACCCGATTTTGGAAACATAGTGATATTTACATAGACTAGGCTTACTTTTGATGATGATCTTATTTTATGTCAAAATGATTGGGCTACTAGAAATTAAAAAGGGTATTTGATTATATTTTCAAGGTTGTATATACTAGTGTACAAGTTGAGGAACTTGAGACATTGATTGGTCTACAGTTTGAACTCTTGAAGTGGTGTTAGACTGTTTGTATGGTAAAAGGCTAAGGTTTTTGTATAAACTTATTGTCACGACCCAAGACTACCCCTTAGACGTGACATGGTCAATAGAATTTCGAGAGACTCTAAACGAATCACTTGACATAGCATGACACTAAGATAACAACATAACTAAAAATAAAGAGATAAAGAGGAATCATAGTCTCAAAAGATAATCTCATACAATACTGAATCAGAGTACAAAGACCTTAATGCGGAAATATTGTCTGACAACAAGCCTCTACTACATAATAAGTGATTAGGACAAGCCCTACCTCACTTGGACAATCTGAAAACTAAAGTAAGTCTGAAATGACATAAAAGAAACATATGTGGCATGCCCTTGAACTATGATGACTCACCAATCCAAAGCAAAGTTGATAGGATCCAATACTAACCGCGGCCTGAGTGATGTGCGTTAGAACCTATATTTTAATAATAATACTCTCACAAGAGATGTATACGGAGAATGTACTGCATAAGGGGAAAGAAACATGAATATAAAATAATAGCCTGATAAGTCTGGAAACATGATAATGCAATAACTAAGTAATCATAACATAAATCTGATCATATGATTTCATAAAATATAGTACAAGGTCATGCATTCTTCTTTAAATCATAATGATAAGATAAGTCGTTGAGGAAGTCATAAATCTTTGTGGGAGATACCGTTAATCGATAAAAACCATGTGAGCTATAACATGGATTTCAATGTACTATTCCCACACTCAAAAGAGAGTGTCCTACTTTCCAAGGTAATGACCTTAATCATGAGCTTAGGTGGATCCACTAGCTATTGTCCAATCGGAACATATCCTACGGAAGCACATAGTTCTGGACCTAGGTAATCACCACTAGTCCAACTCAGCGCTAAGTAAACTCCCAACAGAAAATATGCATAAGACAATCATATTCATAGTCTTTGAAATGGTAAGAGTTTAGTAATGCAGAGTCATTCATAAAATCTCATAAAAATAGCTCCTTTAAAATCATGATTTCATAACATATTCATAAGAGACACTTTAATCAAAAGCATCTAAATCATGATAGTCTTTTTATAGCAATAAACAATTCAATCAGAAGTGACTAAATCATGTCATTCTTTCATCATAGGAGGTACTTCAATGAGAAGCCTCAATTTTCATTAAAAAATTGATGATACTTTAATCGAAAGCATCATTGATTCATAAATCGTTCATAACATCATGCATGCATATCAACATAGCTTTGAATCATATCATAAAATATTCATATGGCATGGGTTCATAAAAACATCATTGAATACATTGAAATATGATCAAATCATGTACAATAAGATCATTCACGGAGAGAGAACTTTACTTCAACTGAACCAATAAGAATATCATAAAAATCCTAGAAATTTTGTTAGAATCATAAGTAGAAATTAAGGCTTCTTTGGGACTCAATGGGTAAAGATGAACCATTGATGAATTTTTTACATACCTTAATCAAAGCCTTAAACGAAATCTGAAAAGGAGACTTGAAGCTCTATAAGTCCTTGGGAGAACTTGGAGAAGAAGACTCGAGGATTTTGGGAGAATGAGAGGGAATGGGGAGGAGTTAGGGTCTTAGGAACCCTTTAGAGTCTTCTAAATAACCTCAAAATGATGTAGTTTAGGGATTAAAAGAGTATAAAAATACCTACTTAACAATGACTAAAAACTGTTGAATCTACTCCACGGACCCCAAGTACGATCCATACAAAAGACCACGGACTGTACTGGTCTTTCGTGAACCAAGTTACTGAAAATCCAACTTTCTAATGTTGAATCACAAACCATGGACCATGATCCATACTTCTTTCCACGATCCGTAGACCCCTTCCGTAGAATCTAAATCACTGAAATAGCAAGTTTCTGAAACTCAAATACACGAGACTCACCCACGGTCCGTGCTCTCATCTACGAGCTATATTTTTGGCTCGTTCATGGAGATCCAGAAATGCCAAATTCCCAAGTCTCAACCATGAATGGGTATCCACGAGTCGTACAACCTTACATGATCTGTACAAAGGGCTCGTGAAATCAGTGCACCAACAATTTCTAAAACTTTTAAATTTCCAAGTTATCTTTCCTACTTCGGAGGTGCTATACTTATACATGTGAACTTGTTACCTATTGGTATATATGAAAGGTTGGTACCTTGGTTACTTCTTGTCACTTTATATTGTCGTGTTGGTATCCTTTGAGACTTGCAAGACACTTGTTTAACTCTCCCACTTGTACAGATTGTTGATCACTTAGTATTCTTGTTGGGACTTTGTCCTTCTTGTGGCTGTGACTTTGTCACTATTGGCATGCCTCTTGAGTCAAATCGTTTTCCATCTTGACTTTGGATTTTTGGTTCGTCCTAATTATTGAAGTTGTCCATTTTAAGTATGAACTAGAAAGCCATTTTTAACATGGTTCTTGGTTCTCTTAATTATTGAGTTTTGACCCTTCTTGATATAGGGATTTTTTCCTTCTTGATACTTGATTATACTTAGTATGACGGCATGATGTATATATTGGGCGAGACTTGTTATTTTATCTCTTGTGATGCTAAGAAAAAAGAGTTTTTGAATTTAAGGCAACGAGGCATGTCTATTGTTGAGTATCAACAGAAGTTTCTAAGACTTTCTCATTATGCTGAAGGTATTATTAAAGAGGAAAAAGATAAGTGCATGAGATTTGAAGATGGTTTAAATGATTCCATCAGAAAGAATGTGGCAATCCTGCAACGTGTGAACTTTTGTAAATTAGTTTCTGTTGCTTTTACTTGAAAAAGACTTAATAATGAAGAAGCTAGTAGAAATTAAAACAAATTTAGAAAGCCTAGATCAAATTTTGGAGGTCCATCTAAAAGGGAAAGGTTTGATGATTCTAAGGTTGGTAGTGTTCATATGTTAGTTCAATATAAGTAAAAGAGGTCGGATTTTTCTACAACTAGCACTCCAAATTATAGCCAAGGAAAGACTCGAGTTCCCACATGTGGAAAGAATCATTATGGTACTTGTAGGAGAGCTTGTGGTGCATGTTTTAATTGTGGGAGCTTTGATCATAAAGTGAAGGATTGTCCTAATCATAATCATGTTCCTTCCTTGCGTACTGAAGGCTTAGTTCAGAAGCTTTCTACTAATCCTCCTCAAATCAATCGAGGTGAAAGACTTGAAAACACCCAACCAACGAGTGCAAGCGGAGAAAATCAAGCTAATGGGTCAAGGGATACTGCATGATCTTATGCTATGAGACAGAGGGGTGATCAAGATGGACAAGATGTGATTGTTTGTAAATTTCACTTATTTGGCTTATGTGTGTTTACAGTATTTGATCTTGGTTCTACATATTCCTATATCTGTTCATCACTTATTTTTCCTAAAAATGTAAAAAATTTGTGATGCTTAACTTTGATGTGTTGGTTGAAAGTCCTCTGGGTTACCAAGTTATTTGTAATCGAATTTACCGAGCTTGTCTCTTTGTGATTCAAAACCTAATCTTCCCTGTTGATTTAATTGAAATGTCTTTCCAAGATTTTGATATTATTAACGAGATGAATTGACTTTATAAATATCATGCAGTAGTGGATTGTAGGTCAAAAAATGTGACATTTAAAGATCCTACATTTTCACACATCATTGTACAAGGTGAAAGATCATTGACATCTAGTATTATTTCTGCGGCCTTGGCAAGAAAGATGATTGATCAAGGCTGTGGTGCATATCTTGCTCACATAATTGATACACAATTGGAGAGTCCTTGTATTGAGGACGTACCTATTGTGTGTGAATTTTCAGAAGTCTTCCTAGAAAATCTTCATAGGTTGCCCCGCAAAGAGAAGTTGAATTTTCGATCGAGCTTATTCCTCGATCCACCCCTATTTTTATCGCTCCTTATAGAATCGCTCCAACATATAATTAAGGGAATTGAAAACTCAATTGCAAGAATTTCTTGAGAAAGGTTTTATCCGTCCTATTGTTTCTCCTTGGGGAGCCTCTGTTTTATTTGTAAAGAAGAAAGATGGTACTCTTAGGCTTTGTATTGACTATAGACACTTGAATATAATAATAATCAAGAATAGATATCCATCACCAAGGATCAATGATTTTTTTAACCAACTGAAGGGTGCTATTTTGTCCTCATAGATTGATTTGAGTTCTGGATATCACCAACTACGTGTTAGAGAGAGAGAGAGATGTTCCTAAAACTGCTTTTAGAACTCGCTATGGTCATTATGAATTTTTGGTGATTCCATATGAATTGACTAATGCTCCTGCGATATTCATGGATCTAATGAATCGAGTATTTAAGCGTTATCTTGATCAATTTGTGGTGGTCTTTATAGATAATATTTTAATATATTCCAAGAGTAGTGAAGATCATGATAAACATCTCTGAATTGTTTTGCAAATTTGAAAGAGAAAGAACTTACACTAAACTTTTCAAGTGTGAATTTTGTCTTAATGAAATATTTTTTGGGACATGATGTGTCAATCGAAGGTGTGAAGGTGGATCCTAGTAAAATTCAAGCAATTGTTGAGTGGAAATCGATCAAAAATCCTACTGAGGTAAGAAGTTTCTTAAGCTTGGCAGGATACTATAAAAGGTTTGTGAAAGGCTTCTCCATTATAGCCTCTCCTTTGACTAAACTCTTGAAGAAGGAAGTAAAAAGCTTACTTGGGAATGCCAAGAGAGCTTTGGAACTCTCAAATCCTTGTTGACACAAGCTCTTATACTTACTCTACCAATTGAAGGGAAGGAGTATGTGATATAAAGTGATGCTTCTCATCGTGGTATGGGATGTAATGTGATGCAAGAAGTGAGTTATTTCTAATGTTCCTTGCAAATTAAAACCATATGAATTGAATTATCCTACTCATGATCTCGAACTTGTTGTTGTAGTGTTTGCCTTAAAGATATAGAGTCATTGTTTATATAGAGAAAAATGTCATATATTCACTGATCACAAGAGCTTAAATTACTTGGGTACTCAAAGAGAACAGAACTTGAGAAAACATAAATGGCTTGAACTCATCAAAGACTATGACTGCATGATTGACTATCATCCAGGTAAAGACAATGTGGTGGCAGATGTCTTAAGTTGCAAATCATTCGCAAGCTTATCTTTGAGTCCTTTGTCTTTGCTTCTTGAGTTAAGAGCCATGCATGTTTGTTTTGCACTTGATTCATATGGTTCGGTTGTTGCTAATTTGCAAGTCAAGTCAATATTACTTGAACAAGTGAAAGAAGCACAAAAGTTAAATAGAAAACTCGTAAAATTGATCAAAGAAGTTCAAAATAGAGAAAAGCTTGATTTTAACATTAATGGAGGATGGTGTCTTGTTTTATATAAATAGGTTATATGTCCCTGGTGATGAAAATTGAGGAGAGAAATCTTGAATGAAGCACATAATTCACCATATGCAATGCACCCTGAATTTAGTACCAGACCATCAAAGAACATTATTGGTGGAATGGTATGATGAAAGACATTGTGAAGTTCATTTCAAAATGATTCGTTTGTCAACAAATAAAGGCGAAACATCAGGTCCCAGCTGTGTTGCTACAACCCTTGTTGGTGCCAAAGTGGATATGAGAGAGAATAACTATGGATTTTGTTTCAGGACTTCCTTGCACTCAAAGAAATCTTGATGCAATATGGACGATAGTGGATAGGCTAACAAAGAGTGCTTATTTCTTAGCAATTAAGATGGATTACTCACTTGAGCATTTAGCATAATTGTACATCAATGAGATTGTATGATTTCAAGTGATCTCTGTTTCTATTGTATCTGACCGAGACCCAAGGTTTACATCTGGATTTTGGGTTAGCTTACAAGAAGCCTTGGGTACTAAGATGAACTTTTTAGCACTTCATTCCATCCCAAGACAGACAGTTAGTCGGAAAGAGTGATACAAATTTTGGAGGATATGCTTCGAGCTTACATTATTGAGTTTGAGGGTAGTTAAAAAAAATACTTGGCTTTGATAAAATTTGCTTATAATAGTAGCTACCAATCGAGTATTGGAATACCTCCCTATGAAGCCTTATACGGAAGAAAATGTCGGACCTTTCTTTGTTGGAGTGAAGTTGGTAAAATGAATCTTATTGGTCTAGAATTCGTGCAACAAATGGAACACAAGGTAAAAGTGACTAGGGATCATCTAAAGATTGCTTCAGATAGACAAAAGTCTTATGTTGATCTTAAAAGGCGTGCAATTGAATATCAAGTTGGCGATAATATATTCTTAAAGGAACTCCATGGAAAAGGATTATGAGGTTTGGTCAAAAAGGAAAAGTTTGTCCCCGATTTATTAGACCTTATGAGATACTTGAAAGGATTGAACCGATTGCAAATAAATTAGCTTTGCCGCCTGAGTTAGATAAGATCCACAATGTCTTCCATATTTCTATCCTTAGAAAATATCATTCTGATCCATCTTATATTCTTCCTGTTGAATCCACTATTGTTAATCCTAACTTGACGTATAAAGAAGAACCTATCCTAATTCAAGTTCGTGAAGTAAAAAACTTAGAAACAAGAGAATCCCCCATAAAGGGCTGATGGAATTCAAACCCAACTTTAATATTCTGAAATTAGTTCTTGAAGTTCTTGAGGTTGTCACATGATTCCTTGAATTAGTATGATCCTTAAAGATGTTGGTATGATTTCCTCTTTGCAATCTCTTTCTTACTCCTTCAAATCACTCTAATGTGATTAAGAGAAAGAAGAATAGCTAATAGAGAGGAATTGATAGTAGCACTGTACGTGCGTTCCTTCAACTTTCTCATATGACTTGTTTTCCCCCCTTTGTTTTAATTTTTCTTCCCTTAATCCTTTTTATTTACTTAAGTACTAAAATTCTTGTACATTTCTCTCTCTATATTGAAATAGAAGTGGTCAAATACCCACTTTTTGCTTTTATTAAAGGGTGGCAAAAAAGACCCAATTAATACCCAACTTAAAGTATAGTACAACCCATCCAACTGAAATTATAAGTTGGGTATCATGAGCTCAAAGGGGGATCATTTTGCAACCCTTTAAGAAAAGCAAAGAGTGGGTATTTGACCACTTCTATTTCAATATTCAGAGAGAAATGTACAAGAATTTTAGTACTTAAGTAAATAAAAAGGATTAAGGGAAGAAAAATTAAAATAAAAGGGGGAAAAACAAGTCAGGTGAGAAAGTTGAAGGAAAGCACGTACAGTGCTACTATCAATTCCTCTCTATTAGCCTTTCTTCTTTCGCTTAATCGCATTAGAGTGATTTGAAGGAGTAAGAAAGAGACTGCAAAAAGGAAATCATGCCAACATCTTTAAGGATCATACTAATTTAAGGAATCTTGTGACAACCTCAAGAACTTCAAGAACTAATTTCAGAATATTAAAGTTGGGTTTGAATTCCAAGAGGTAAATTCTCTATTATTCTCTTAAATATGATTATGGATAACTATTTGGGATAGTTGATTATAATTTACTATCTCTTGAAATGGGTCTTGTTACTTAGGTGTAATGACCCAAAAAGTCATTTTTAGAAATCTTCATAAAATTATCATTTTACCCCTCCTGAAAGTTGTCCCGAGTCGTTTTTGATCAGTTTGTGAAGTTGATTTTTAAATTTGATTGAAAAGTTATGATTTTTGGAAGTTTTGAGTTTTGGAAGGTCAAAAGTGTTTTAAAGTGGCTTTCGGTATTGATCGGAGTTTCAAACCTTGGAATGGAATTCTGTTAGTTCCATCAGTCCTAGAATGTGGAATTTGGTCTAAAAGAGTCGTCAGTTTGAGGTGCAAGGTTGTTTTGAGGATTTGAGATCTTTAGTTGGAAGTTTAAATGATTTTAGTCCTTGAATTGACTTTGGTCAATATTTGGAGTTCAGATGCTCGGATCATATTTTCGACAGTTCCATTAGATTTAGGAGATGATTTTAGGCCTAAGAGAGGTTTTGATTGATTTTCAGAGGTTCGAGGGTAGTTTGGTCTATTTGAGTGTTAAGTTAGTTTATTATGGCTTTCACGAGTTTCAGGTCAAGGAGAGATCAGATTCTTAGTTAGGTAGCATATCTGGTTTGTGTACTTGGGGTTCCTAACGAATCTAAAGGGTCTATTCGGGAATTTTTGTGCCTTGTATGTGTTGCTGGTTTCTGAGTTTCTAGTGCATGTGATTTTGTTCATCGCGATCGCAGGGCCAACCCACGCGGTCGCAAATGTCTGTCTTCCTATGCATCGCGATTGTGTTAATGGCTGTCACGATCATGTAATGATAATTTTTCTGATAATCACGATCATGTGGCTAGCTATTGCGATTGCGATGGTCAAACTAAATTAGTTGACCAATTAACTCAACGCGATCATGAGACCTTGGTCATTGCGATCGCAAAGAGTAAAAGTTGCATGGGCAGAATGTTTTCTCAAAATTGGGGTTTCAACCTCATTTCACCATTTTTATGATTTGTAAGCTCGGTCTAAGAGATTCCAAAGAGGATTTTCAAGGTTTATTGATCAGGTAACAATTTCTAACTCCCTAGCTCTTTACCCATAAACTAGTTCATGATTTTGATGACTAAACTTGAGTTTTGATCCCTACTTTAAAGGTCTTTGAAAAGGTTTAAGGTTTTTGATAAATTGATGATTCAAGGCCTGATTCAACTCTGTTTTTGAAATGATTTTCACTTGTGATTTCTAAATGTTTTGGGTAACGCAATTTTGTATAAATACCTAGATTTACCTTTCGTTATCACAATTGGGTTTTAGGGTCAATTTGACCCCATTTTCTAAAATCCTTGATATGGGTGTTGTTAGTTCCGAATTTTTATTGTGACTATTTATTTGAATAGCTTGTGCTGATTTGGAGACCCAACAGTAAGGGAAAGCTCAAGTCCGGGAGTGATTGCTTGATTTCTTGAGGCAAGTGGACTTCTTGACCTTTGTTAAGCGTATAGAATCCTATATTTCCTTATTGTATGTGTTAAGGAGTAATGGAGTTTGGTGATAGGTTTGACTTATTCATATTGAATGATTCTAATGATGAAAGAGGGGTAATAAAAAGGTAACTTGATGATATATTAATGTGTGATATGTTGTGGACAATGTGAGTGGTTATATTGACACATTATTGGTGATATATCATGATTGTGTTGATATGGATTGTGTATTGTTATAGAAATCATTATATTCTCATGATTTGTGTGAACATGCCTATTTGCATTGGTTTTGAAACACTATGATGAGATCTATTGTGATCATTATGCTGAGGGGAAATGGCTCCGGCGAGTTATGATTATGTCGAGGGGAAATGGTTTCGATGGATACATCGACTGTGTGCATCCCTTGTGGGTTACAGCCTGATATTCAATGCATGTGTATTGTAGGACAGATATGCATCACTTTACTTAACATCTCACTTCATTGCATTGCACATCATTATCATTCGTGAACTTATGAGTGCTATTGTGGAATTTGTGATTGATGAACACGGGACTTTGTGTTGATTACATGTGAATATTGAAGTGTTGTTATTGTGCTATGTACTATATGAATTGTGAACCGTTAAGGTTGGGTTGATTTTGTGCAGGTTGTAGTTGTGGAGGTTCGGTTGGAGTGTTAGGAGTACCCATATTCTTTATTGCTATACTTTTCATTTAGTGGTTTGCTTGTGGATTACTGTGTTGTTTGGTACTGACTCCTTGCTTCTACATTTATGTAGGTTACGAGCTGGGATCTTCGTGATTACCTTTCCTCTATACTTGGTCCGAAGCTTTACTATGGAGACTTGAGATGTAGTTGCTTGTCATCTCAACAGGTCCTCTTGCTTTTTTATTATGATCTTGTTCTATTCTAGAAACAATGACATTGAGACTTGTATTTTCATTTAAAATTGTTATAATACTTAGATGCTTGTACACGTGATAACCAAGTTTTAGGGGTATTTTGAGTCATGGTATGTTATCCGCAGTTTTCAGCTTATGATAGTATCTTATTCTATTTATTTCTGCATTTATCTTATGTATTGGGTTTTCGACTTACTTGTCTTGGTGGGATAAGACAAGTATCATCGCATCTATTTTGGTCGTGACAAATGGTGTTAGAGACCCAGGTTCATAGGTCTCACGTGTGTATAAGATAAGTCTAGTAGAGTTTCAAGGATCAGTACAGAGACATCAGTGCTTATCTTCGAGAGGCTATGAGGACTGTTAGGAAACTTTCTTTTTATTCATTCATTCTTATCATGTGTGATTACCTTCGGTAGTTCTAAGTTGTTGCGTGTTCTTTTCACAAATGGCGAGGATTAGATTTTCTATTAATGGTAGCAGAGGGGAGAGAGTCACAACGCATGTTGTTGAGATCCCATCTAGGGGTAGAGGTAGAGCCCAAGCTAGAGGCCGTGCCCGTGGGGTGGCACTAGTCAGAGGTCATGCCCGTAGAGCGGCACCGGTGAGAGGTCGTGGTAAGGATATATCTCATGAGGTAGAGATTAATATGGGAAAGGAACAGGTTCCTCGAGAGTATGCAGTCGCACCATTGCTTCAGGATACTTTATTGAGGGTGTTGGGTGTACTCGAGAGTTTTGGTCGTGGTGCGACAGGCACACCACATGGTTCACAGATTAGATTGGGGGCTAGAGACCCCAGAGCAACGATAGGTTCTAGTGGTTCAGGGTTCGCTAGGGCAACCACTAGTGGGTCTCGAGGTTGAGGGTGGTCCTGCACCGACAATTGGGGTTCAAGGTGCTACTTTAGTGGTTTTGATAGAGTATAAGCAGTGCAGTTACGAAAGGTTCAGGAAGATATATCCACCCAGTTTAAGGGTGGAAGGAGCGAGGATGCTTATGAGTTTCTAACCACTTGCAGAGAGTTACTTAAAACTGTTGGGTTAGCTGAGTTGCACAGAGTTCAGTATGTTATACTCCAGTTGCGTGGGCTAGCGAGAGAGTGGTGGAGAGTCTATTCAACGTCTTTACCAGTTGGATCTCCTCAAGTGTCTTGGGAGATGTTTTGCCAGTGCCTTTTATGACCACTTCGTCCCTTGGAGCGTGAGAGAGGAGAGTTGATTGAGTTTTGAGAGTCTGAGGCAGGATGGACTTACAATTACCAAGTATGAGACCCAATTCTATCAGTTTTCTAGGCATGCTCTAGTCCTTATTCCTGATGAGGCAGAGAGGACCCACAAATTTGTGAGAAGGTTGACTTATTCCATCCACCTAGCTATGTTTAAAGCACCCTGTGATGGGGCTTCCTTCCAGTCCATTGTGGGTGCCGTCAAAGAGGTGGAGTTGATGGAGAGAGAGGGTTTTGGGGACTCTAAGAGGGCCCATGCGTCCGGTCAGTTTTCTGGTGCCTCATCTGGAGACAGGGGATCCTATAGAGGGAGTGGTTCTTTTCATTATCGAGGACCAGTTCATGATGCTATGTCGACATCCAAGAGCAGTCAAACACCTCATGGGTCTTACAGAGTGTGGGTAGAGGTATGTACCACCCAGGCTGGAGATGGTAGAGGGGGCTAGTGTTATGCGTTCCTGGGGAGACCCGAGGTTGAGGCTTCTAATGTAGTTATTACAGGTATCGTCCCTGTTTGGCATCGATCTGCATCTATATTATTTAATCTAGGGTCTATATTTTCTTATGTGTCTACCTATTTTGTTGTCGGGTTTGATTTGATGTATGATAGCATGTTTGTGCCTATTCATGTTTCTACACCTATGGGTGAGCCCTTAGTGGTGGATCGAGTGTATTAATCCTTTTTTGTTTCTTTAGTAGGGTATGACACTTGGGTAGACCCGATTATTCTGGGGATGGTGGACTTTGATGTTTTCTTGGGTATGGATTGACTCTCTCCTTATCATGTTATTTTGGACTGTAATGCTAAGACTGTGACCTTAGCGATGCCTGATGTTTCGAGAGTTGAGTGGAAGGGTGCTAGTGGTTCTTACCCTAGCAAGGTTATTTCCTTTATCTGTGCTCAGATATTGGTGGATAGAGGGTATTTTTCCTACTTAGCCTTTATCCGGGACACTAGTGTTGAGTCACCTCCCGTGGAGACTGTTCTAGTTGTTCAAGAGTTTCTAGATGGGTTCCCTTCTGATCTTCCAGGTGTTCCTCCTAATAGAGATATTGATTTTGCTATTGATTTGAAGCTGGGCACTAAGCCCATTTCTATTCCTCCCTATCGTATGGTCCCAATAGAGTTAAAGGAGTGGAATGATCAGTTGCAGGTTTTGTTGAGTAAAGGATTCATTTGCCCTAGTGTTTCACCTTGGGGTGCATCGGTCTTGTTTGTGAAGAAGAATGATGGGACTATGAGGATGTGTTTTAACTACAGGCAGTTGAACAAGGTAATGGTGAAGAACAAGTACCCTCTCCCATGTATTGATTACTTATATGATCAACTTTAGCGAGCATCATTGTTCTCTAAGATAGATGTGACGTCCGAGTATCCTTAGTTGAAGATTAGAGCATCGGATGTCCCCAAGACAACTTTTTGAACTCGGTATGGCCACCGTGAGTTTTGGTAATGTTCTTTGGGCTAACTAACGCCCTTACAACGTTTATGGAGTTGATGAACGGGGTGTTTCAGCCTTACTTGGATTCTTTTGTGATTGTCTTCATTGATGATATTTTGGTGTACTCCAGGATCTAGGAGGATCATGTTCAATACTTGAGGATAGTGCTTCAAAGGTTGAGGAAAGAGAAGTTGTATGCAAAGTTCTAAAAGTATGAGTTTTGGCTTAATTCCGTGGCATTCTTAGGACACGTGGTGTCCAAGAAGAGTATTAGAGTAGATCTGGTCAAGATTGATGCAGTTAGAGGCTGGATAAGACCTACTTCTTTTAGCGAGATCTAGAGTTTTGTGGGGTTGAGAGGCTATTGTAGACGTTTTATGCAGAGTTTCTCTAATATCGCAGCCCCATTGACCAGATTTCCTCGACAGAGTGTGAGTTTTCAGTGGTCCGGTGAGTGTAAGGAGAGCTTTCAAAAGCTCAAGACGTTATTGACTTCGGCTCATGTGTTGATTCTACTCGAGGAGGGTGTGGAATTTACTATTTACTGTGATGCTTCAGGAGTCAATTTGGGTGGTGTTCTGATGCAGAAGGGGAAGGTGATTGCCTATGATTCTAGGCAGTTAAAGAACTACTCTACTCACAATTTGAAGTTAGAGGCTGTGGTCTTTGTGCTTAAGTTATGGCATCACTATTTGTATGTGGAGCATTGTGAGGTCTTCACCAATGATTAAAGTCTTAAATACATCTTCCGTTAGAAGGAGCTGAACTTGAGGGAGCGTAGATAGCTTGAGTTGCTAAAGAACTATGACATAACTATCTTATATCATTTGAGGAAGGCTAATGTGGTGGCCGATGCTTTGAGTAGGAAGGCTCCTAGCATGGGGAGTCTTGTCACGCTTCTTGTTGAGGAGAGAGCGTTGGCTAGATATATTCAGAGATTAGCCAACAGTCTTGTCTGGTTACAGATTTCAGAGTAGAGTGGTGGTTTGATTGCCTTTATTGAGGGTCGGTCATCTTTGGCTGAGCAGATTCGTGAGCAACAGTTAGATGATGAGAAGTTATGCCTTATTCGAGACGAGGGCTGACGGGTAAATCCAATGAGACTCTGCTTGATTCTGATGGAGTGTTGAGGATCAGAGGTAGGATTTGTGTGCCCAAGGTGGGCAAGTTGGTCAAACTAATCTTGGAGAAGGCTCGTTGTTCTAGATACGCTATTCATCTAGGGGCGGCCAAGATGTATCACGATCTGAGTTAGCATTACTAGTGGTGTGGTATGAAGAAGGGCATTTATGAGTTTGTGTGGAGGTGTTTGACTTGCCAACAAGTCAAGTGTAAGCATCAACGGCCTGGAGGTTTATCTCAGAGGATGCCCATTTTTACTTGGAAGTGGGAACGTATTACCATGGACTTCGTTGTCGGTTTACCTACCACTGTGGGTGGTTATGATTCTAATTTGGTAGTTGTTGATAGGTTGACCAAGTCCGCCCATTTCATTCCAGTTCAGATGAAGTACACGGTGGAGAAGTTAGCCTGACTCTACATCAGTCAGATAGTTTGGCTTCATGGAGCACCTGTTTCTATTGTATTCGATCGAGATGCACTATTCACTTTGCACTTTTTAAGGGCCTTACAACATGGTTGGGGTACTTGACTGGACATGAGTATGACTTTTCACCCTCAGGCGGATGGACAGTCTAAGCGGATGATTCAGATGTTGGAGGATATGCTCCGAGAATATGTGATTGACTTTGGTGCTCGTTGGGATCAACACTTTCCTTTAATAGAGTTTGCCTACAACAACAGTTATCACTCCAGTCCAGATGGCCCAATTTGAGACATTGTATGGTAGGCGGTGTAGATCTCTAATCGGTTGATTTGATATAGCTGAGATGGACTCTTTAGATACAGACCCTCTTAGAGATGCCATGGAGTAGGTCTATATGATTTTAGGGTAGGTTGTTGATGGCTTAGAGTCGACAAAAGATTTATACAGATAGAAGGGTTATGGAGGATGATCAAGTTTAGCTCAGAGTGTCGCCCATGAAAGGTGTCATGAGGTTCGGGAAGAAGTTCAAGCTTAGCCCTAGATTTATTGGTCCTTTTGAGATTTTGAGTCAGATTGGAGAGGTGACCTATAAGTTGGCCTTTCTACCTAGCTTGTCAGCTGTGCATCCTATTTTTTTTGTCTCCATGCATCGAAAGTGTGTTGGATGAGTCCCATATACTTTCACTTGATTTAGTAGTGTTAGATCCAGACTTGTCATTTGAGGAGTGATAAGTGGTAGATTTACTCATTTGAGGCCTATTTACTTCAACAATTAGTGTCCTCAATGCTTAATTATGTCCTATTCTTATGATATTTTGATAATTTGCAGCTATGAAGGCTAAGGGACAAGGTAGGGATGAATACTTGAAAGAATGGCCAAAAACAGGGAAAGAAGTATAACTTCACACTGATGATCGCCTAACCAAAAGGGCAGATTGCCTAAATGGCCTAACTTCACCTAAGGTGACAATGCTCAAATTGAAGATGTTCAAGGCTGGTTGGTGAACTAACAAGTAAAATTGTGACTCACCAAAGTTGAAGGGTGAATTGAATGACCATCGCCGAAGGTGACAGGACTTGGATGAAATGTGAACGGTTAAAATGCGATCAAATGTGGTAATCAGCGATCCACAGAATGTGAAAGGTCGACTCCATCAAATTTCAGTTCCTAATTTTGTATGAGCTTTGAAACTCTTGGAGAAATATTCTTTGTTGGGGTTTTAACTTTTTACTCTTGAAATTGACAATTTGAAGTCGAAATCAAATTGGGTGTTGATTATAATTTCTTGATTTTATCACATATATGGCTGCTCCCATGATAGGTGTAATTTCTTTACTTTTTGTGATGGGTGGCTAAAACCCTAACTCAAGAGGTGCAACTATGGGGTTGGGTGTTGATTTAATGTAGTGGGTATTGTGTTGTGCTCTATTTTATGGCTGTTCATTCATGGATTTAGGCTAATTAGCACGGGTTTAACTCATGGGTTAAGGTTGCAAACTGAACCCTATCTTTGATCTTCGATTGATGCTCGAAAGAGATCAATTAGAGTGGATAATTAGTCTAATGCTTGCAATTTAGGTTTGATGTCTATGATTTGCTTGAAAGAAAAATTATGGGTCAGGTCTATTTTCCCAAATCTGCTAGAAAATGAGATTCCGTAAGGTAATTGGTTGATTTGTAGTTCACATAGATGAGACCGAAAGAAGATTCTATGAATTGGTACTATGAGATCGAAAGAAAATTAGTATCATTGAAGATGACCAAGCCTATCCATGACTGTTTAGCACTATTGAGCAACACAATTACCCCTATGTGATATCAATTTCAATCCCCGCACCCCTAGATTATTTCCCAATTGTTTGAATCCCTGAAATTTTAGTTTAATTTTGACTTTTGATAACAAAACCCTTTTTCATAAATTTGGTGGAATCATCCACCCTCTTCTTTTAATTTCTACAAATGAACTATTTTACAATTCAAACTTCCTAGCTGAATTCCTTGCCTTACACCATTCTCTGTGGGATTCAACTCTGACTCTTAGTTGGGTATTTTTACTGACAACGACCGCTTATTCTCTTACGTATTTTGGAGGATAGTTTGAGCGCCATCAAAAATGGTGTTGTTGCTGGGAATGATGGCTAAGAATACAATTGGTGAAATTAGTTTGTAAATTTTTTAAGTTGTAGTTTACTGTTGTTGGTGTTGTGGTTTGCTGATTTGCAGGTATACAACATGAGTGATCATGGTAGTGACAACGATAGTCACTACGGGCGAAACAATAATATGTGTGACTTGAATGACATTCACATGAATGTCATCCAAACCACGGGAGCTATCCAGTTACCTCCTACAATAGGGAGGGCAGTTTTCCATGTGACTGGGACAATGCTACAGTTGCTCCAAATGCGAGAAATGTTCGGGGGACTTGCTCATGAAGACCCCCATGACCCATGAACACCTCAAAAATTTTATGGATATCTGTGGGCCATTCTCCTTTAAAAATATTTTGCAAAAGTCCATTCAGCTGAGACTATTTCCATTCTCTCTAACAGGAAAAGTGACTAGATGGTTTGTCGAGTTACCTAATGATTCAATCACTTCGTGGGAAGAGCTAACATATGCATTTCTTGAGAGATTTTTCCCTCCCTCGAAGATGATAAAGCTTAGGGGTAGCATCCAAAATTTTAAAAGGGTGCCTGGTGAACCTCTTCATGAGACATGGCTGCGATTTCGAAAGCTATTATTGCAATGTCCAACACATGATGTTTCGAACAACTTATTGCTATAGTACTTTTATTGTAGCTTGGACTCTATTAACAAAGAATTAGCTGACCAACTTGTTCAAGATGGGCTGATGAGGCAACCATATGATGTCGTAGTATTGTTGCTTAATGACATGACAAAAATTAACTGAGCATGGCATACTAGAGAGGATCAAGTATCTCCTCTACACTTGGGAATGAGCAAGGAACAAATGGAGAAGGATCAGGAGCGTGATGAAAACATGGCTAATATGATAACTCAACTTGACTTGCTATCCAAACATGTCATAGGAAGTGGTTTAAAATCAGTTAATGCGGTTGGTATAAGCAGTGGGCAGTGCCCGGATGATGCCAAATTTGAGGCATTATACAATGAAGAAGTGCAATTCTTGGGAAATTAAATGGGGGGTTCTCATCCAAACTACCCAAGACTGGGTGGGAACCAAGGTTGGAACAAAGAGCGAGACAATGGTTGGAGAGATTGGAGAGATCAGGGTGGCAATTGGAGAGAGTGTGATTTTGAAAAAGATAGGTATATCCTACCTCATGATCGAACCAAACCAAAAGAGCAAGCTAGACCGGAGGCAAACCGAATGGATGAAATGCTAACAAGGATCTTCAATAAGGTTGAAGGGTCTGACAAGGTGTTGAAGGATTTGAAAAATGACTTCTCCATCTTAACCTAAACGGTTACTTCTCATTCTATGTCAATCAAACAGCTCGAGACTCAGTTGTGTCAACTCTTCTCCCATCTCAATCCAAGACAAAAGGGAACGTTGCCTAGTGATACAGTCCCAAATCCCAAGAATGATAGTTGATAAGTAAGAATTGTGTCGTACCACGTTGTGAAATAAGATGCTTCTTGGGAGGCAACCCAAGTTTATTTTATTGCTTTCAATAACGTGTGTTGTGAGTGCAAATTGAAAAGAAATCAAAATGTAGAGAAAGGTAATTTAGGAGATGCCAAAATCATGTCGGTGATTCACCTAACTCATTGTGCAGACATCTTGATGTTCGCTTTCTAGGCTGAAAAAGTGAAAAAATGGTACTGTCAACTTTGGTAAACATAATCCCAATCGGCGATCCACCAAAATGCATTAAGTGGACTCCATCGAGTCCGCCAAGTTGACCTTTAGGTTTGGTATTCGTTCAGGCCTCATCACTGAGCTTCAGCTCCTTCGGTGATTCATCGAAAGTGTTCGGCGACGTTAGTCGCATTCCGCCGAATGGGTCTGTGTTAAATAGGCCAAGAGTCTTTTTAAGTTCTAAAAAGCAATCCTTTCATGCTCTTGAGTTCCTTTTGTACCTAAACTCCCCATACCCTCATTTCTTTGATTTTGTGACCTCGCTTGCATGAAATCATTCACTTGGAGTGCATTGTGGTGCTTGCCTGTCAATCCCAGACCTCTATTCCCTCATTTTTGTGCTTGGTAACCCTCTCTAAGGTTTGTTTTTGAGTTCTATGCTATTATTTGTGCTAAATCTTAGTGTTTTGATGTGGGCTTTGCACTGATAATGATATATAGCTATCTAATTTGATTGGGTCTTGCTAAATATTACCTATTGAACTGTGCTCATGAGTTACGATAGTTGCTTTGATGCCTGAAATTGTGAAAATTCATTGTGATGGTTAAAAGTTTAAATTGAGTGCTTGAATGTGTTGCGTCTGACCTAGTTTGTTTGTGGGTGAAGTCTGATTAGCCAGTGTAGCCCCAAAAGCCCGTATTTGCACAATAATAGATAGAGTGACGACTTTCTTAAGGGAAAATAGTTGATTTAGGCAATACTTTGTGAAATTTGGGGGAAGTCTGAGTACCCATGAGTAAAATAGCATGTGGGTAGATTGTGAAACTGATTGGGTAATGGGTATTGTTGCATATTGGTGTTGGGCTGAAAATTACCTATTCGGCGGGCTTGTCTTAGTTCCCCAAGGTGATTAGGAGAATTGCCGAGTAAGACCTAGAGCGCCTTTTGTGATTGAATATGTGACCTGGGTCTTGTCTCATTAAGCGAGCTTGTCTTAGTTCGCCGAAATCAACTTAGCGAATCGCTAAGTTGGAGTACACATCACCCCTTATGCTTGTATCTTTTAGTTGGACTCTATCACTTTCGACGGACTTGTCTTAGATCGCCAAAACCAGTTCGACGTAACCCTGAGTTGGAGTTGACTCCGCCTTTCATGCCTGAGTAAAATTGAATTCAAGTCTGTCAGCTTCGGTGAGCTCATATGAGTATGCCTATTCTGTTAGGCGATTCACCTTCCTAGTAGGCGATTTGACTTCCCAGTGGGCGAGCCTTAGAGCTTTGTTTCTTTTTTAATTTGATTGCAACTAAGCTTCACCCGATCTTTGTTTTGAAATGCTGTGGTTTGCAGGAAATGGGAAGAGTAATTGGAAAAAGAGTAATGACCTCTGACTCGGATCATGACACTCTTCCTCCTCCAAAAATAAATAAGGGAATATCCATCAACGAGCCTTCTAAGACTCCACGTCAACAAGCCACTTCGTACTCTTCTATGGGTGTGGGTGGGCAACCAAAGAAGGTCATAGCCAAGAAAAGGACGGATAGGTCCAAGTTGGTACCACCTCCCCAGGTTCAGTCCCATGCCTCCTGAGTTCTCCCGATAATAGCTCCAAGAGCCCTCAACAGGCTCAAAGCAACGGGAGAACGTATGATTCTTGAGAAGAGGCGACACTTCACTGATGGAGTGATGAGTTATTATTCGGCAATTTGGGAGACCATCAAATTTTATGGATTTGAATAGTTCACTAGACTCTGACCTCCATTTGTGCTAACATGGGTCCAAGAGTTCTACGAAGCATATGCAAAAGCTCTACCAAAGAGAAGAAAGAGAGTTGTTTGGAAACCTCTCGACGAAGTTGTTTTATCCTGTTGGCCTTGAGGTCGATACTGCTCAGCCTGCTCCATCTATGGAGCCATTAGGTATACCTAGCCCTCTTCTGTGCCATCTACCTCCACAACTGCTACACCTACCCTTACTCTTATTTCCCGACCCTCATTGACCCAAGCTATGATATACCAAATGGGCAATCTTACCCGGTCTGCGGATGTGAGGGTTGAGATGGAGATGCCCAAATTGATTGATAGGGCTATTGAGGTTGCTTTGGGCTCCCCTATCTCTGCTTTGGCTCCCCTGAGAGATAGGATGACTCAGTACGAGGCCACTCTTGAGTCACATGGTGAGAGGTTAAATAATCTCACGGCTAGGATGGAGGCTATAGAAAAGATTGAGGGTAGTTCAGATGAGTTGAAGTCCATGCGGGCTGAGATTACCACTCTTTGGGTTGATGTGGACCAGTTGAGGTCCATAGACATTTCTATGCTTTGGGTTGAGGTTCCCTTACCCGATGCACCCATGCCTGTGTCTAACTTTATGTCGAGTGTTGAGGTTCCTAGTATGGTTAAGCAGCCTAGTATGGGTGGTGTTAGTATTGATACTACTATTGATGATGTGAGAGATGAGGAGGAGGCTGATGATGATTTGTCCGAGGAAATGGATGAGGAGGATGAGCAGTAGATAACTATGACGCTGATGGAGCTAAAGGATATCGAGGAGACCAAGTTGCATGCTATGATGGAGAGATCTCATGTGGAGACCTCCACAGTTGGCACTAGTTGGGTGTCTTCAGACCCCATTATTCCTCATTCAGATGTGCCAGACACTGATGCCCCAGTTAAGACTATTGTCTTGCCTCCTGCTCCTACTTTGCCAGGCACTGATGCCCCGGATGATGTTGTCCCCTCTTGTATTGCCTCCTGCTCCTACTTTGCTAGGCACTGATGCCCCAGATGATGTTGTCCCCTTTGAGACTCCAAATTTGTGCACTCCACAGACATAACCTGTTAGGGGACTTTTATATCTCTCATTCTGTACTTATTTTATTCTGCATTGAGGACACTGCTATTTTTATTTTGGTGGGGTGAGGGCACTTATGCTAATATTCCCTTTTTTGATTGTATTTTGTAATTTTCAGTTTTAAACATTTGTAGTATGTTGGCATTTTGGTTTTTATTATGATAGTTGTGGCTTAGCATTTTGTCTCTCCGTATTTATTTTCCCCATGAGTTTGAAAATTTTTGTGATGCTTGAGTTTTTATTGTGATATTCGAGGATCGATTGTGTTCAATATCGATATTTTGGATAGTTCTTATGATGAGACATGTGTTTTGTGCTAATGATTGCAAGAAGAAATCAGTTTGGTTGCACTCTTGAATGATCTTTTTAATGCTTGTGGTGACTAGATGCATTTTCGTGTGAGCCTTGCAACGAACATCACACATAAACTTTTGATCTTGCGAGGCTGTGCTAAATGATTGTGTTTGAAGTGCCTTGTGTGGTGAGATTTTACTTAAATCATGCTTGTTGAATCCTAGAATTTGCCTTGTTAGTTCGATTGTACAGCTTTGGTGAATGCAAGAAATGATCTTAGGCATATATCTTGAGAGGAAACCCCAATGTTCATACCTCTTGTGATTACCTTGTGAGGGTCTGCAACCATCTTGGCACTATTTGAGCCTAAACCGTTTATTGGCAACTTTGTTGAAACCTCTTGAGCGAAATTGTCCCCACCTTCTCACTCATAAACCCTTTTCGAAGCATTGGTTTGTTTGAATAGCCAAAAGCCTAAGTTGGGGTTTGAAAAGGAAGTAAGAAGGAAAGCCAAGTGAAAAGAAAAAGAAAAGTGAGACTCAACCTTGAAAGTCTTGAACCTTGGAAGTTTTGAGGAAAATGAAGGAACCCCTCCCTATAAAAAGAATTATGAGCAAAATCTTGAAAAAGAAAGTGTTGAAATGAAAGGGTATCCAAAAGGTTGAATAAAAAATTGAAGTTTGAGTCTCCAAGTGAAATGCATGAAAAGAACTTAAGAAGAGGTGAAATTGAGTACAACAATGCTTTGAAAAGGTGAAATTACTAAGCCAATTGACCATATCTTTACCCTCAGCCCCATTACAAGCCTAAAAGATCCTTGAGATCTTGCATGAACTAGGTTGTGTGATGATTGAAAAATATGGGCAAACCTATAGGATGAAGCTTGCATGTATTTCTTTTTCGGAGAGGGAGAGTTGTATTGAATTCCTAACCTCATTATTGATTTGCTTTGTGAGAGCATGAAATCGTTCTTGATGTGAGGGCATTTGAATGCATTTGTTGAAACATGTTTTTCCACGAGAGAATAAGCAATAGTGAGCTTGAGCTTAAATTGATACCGGTTAGTCATCATTTGGAGCTTTTTGATTATGATTGAGTGTTGCATTTGCTTGAGAGTAGTCTTGTAGTGGCACTTGCATATTAGCTCTCATTGAGAACTGTTGTAGACACCATTGTTGAACTAATTGTGTTGTTGATTAACTTGAGGACAAGCAAAAGTTTAAGTTGGGGGTGTTGATAAGTGGTAGATTTACACTCATTTGAGACCTATTTAGTTCAACAATTAGTGTCCTCATTGTCTAATTATGTCCTATTCTGATGATATTTTGATAATTTGTAGCTATGAAGGCTAAGAGACAAGGCAAGGATGAATACTTGAAAGAATGACAAAAAACAGGGAAAGAAGTGTAAACTCCACACTGGTGATCGCCTAACCAAAAGGGTGGATCGCCCAAATGGACTGACCTCACCTAAGGTGACAATTTTCAAATTGAAGATGTTCAAGGCTGGTCAGCGGACTAACAAGCAAAACGGCGACTCGCCGAAGTTGAAGGGTGAACTGAATGACCATCGCCGGAGGTGACATAAATTGGATGAAATGTGAAGGGTTAAAAGGCCATCAAATATGGAAATTGGTGATCCACCTAATGTAAAAGGCAGATTCAATTAGTTCGCCGACTGAGGTTCAAATACCCACAGCCTGAGGCAAAAGAAAGGCGAGCTAAGGAACAGATGGCGATCCACCGAGTCTGCTTGGCGAGCCTGACTAACGTCGCCGAAGTGGTCACGTAGTGAATTTTTTGCCAAATTTTGGGAAACTATAAATAGCCCAAAGGAGAGAGAAAATTTATTAGATTTTAGAATAGAATTTCAGTTCCTGATTTTGTTTGAGCTTTGAAACTCTTGGAGAAATATTCTTAGTTTGGGGTTTTAACTTTTTACTCTTGAAATTGACAATTTTAAGCTACAATCGAATTGGGTGTTGATTATAATTGCTTGATTTCATCACATCCATGGCTGCTCTCATGATAGACATAATTCATTTACTTTTTGTGATGGATGGCTAAAACCCTTACTCTAGGGGTGCAATTATGAGGTTGGGTGTTGATTTAATGTAGTGGATATTATGTTGTACTCTATTTTATGGCTGTTCATTCATGGATTTAGGCTAATTAGCATGGGGTTAACTCATGGGTTAAGGTTGCAAACTTAATTCTATCTTCGATCTTCGATTGATGTTCGAAAGAGATCAATTGGAGTGGATAATTAGTCTAATGCTTGCAATTTAGGTTTGATATCTATGATTTGCTTGAAAGAGAAATTACGGGTTGGGTCTATTATCCCAAATTTTCTTGAAAAAGAGATTCCTTAAGGTAATGGGTTGATTTGTAGTTTACATAGATGAGACCGAAAGGAGATTCTATGAATTGGTACTATGAGATCGAAAAAAGATTAGTGTCATTAAAGATGACCCAGCCTATCCATGATTGTTTAGCACTATTGAGCAACACAATTACCCCTATGTGACATTAATTCCAATCCCCGCACCCCTAGATTATTTCTCAATTCTTTGAATCCCTGAAATTTGAGTTTAATTTTGACTCTTGATAACAAAACTCTTTTTCATAAATTTGGTGGAATCATCCACCCTCTTCTTTTAATTGCTACAAATGAACTATTTTATAATCCAAATTTCCTAGTTGAATTCCTTGCCTTACACCATTCTCTGTGGGATTCTACCCCAGCTCTTAGTTGGGTATTTTTATTGACAACGACCGCTTATTCTCTTAATTATTTTGGAAGATAGTTTGAGCTTTATCAAGAAAGAGGCTATAGCTATATTAGATAGGCAACTTCGAAAGCTTAGAACAAAGGAGATTGCTTCAGTAAAGGTGTCGTGGAAGCACCATTCAGTTTGAGAGATGACTTGGGAGACGGAGCCCGACATGCGTGCCATATATCCTTAGCTTTCTAGAAGCTTCGGGTACTGCTTTTTACTTTCTGTTAGAGGATGAACATATTTTTTAGTGGTGGATAATATAATGACCCAGAAGGTAATTTTTGAAAATCTTCATAAAACTACCATTTTACCCCTCTCGATAGTTGCCCCGAGTCATTTCTAATCATTTTGTGAAGTTGGTTTTGAAATTTGATTGAAAAGTTATGGTTTTTGGAAGTTTTGAGTTTTGAAAGGTCTAAAGTATTTAAAAGTGGTATTCGGTATCAATCAGAATTCAAGTCTCGAAATGAAATTTCCTTAGTTCCATCAATTCTAGAATGTGGAATTTGGTCTAAGAGAGTTGTCACTTTTAGGTTCGGGGTTGTTTTGAGGATTTGAGGTCTTGAGTTGGAAGTTTAAGTGAATTTAGTCCTTGAGTTGACTTTTGTAAATATTCGGTGTTTGGATGCTCAAATCGGATTTCAAATGCTTCCATTGGATTAAGGAGATGATTTTATGCTTAGAAAAGGCCTTGGTTGATTTTTCGAAGATTCCGGGGCAGTTTGGTCCTTTAGAGTGTTAAGTTAGTTCATTGTGGCTTTCACAGGTTTCAGATCAAGGATACATTGGATTCGTGTTTCGATGATTCCATCTAGTTCTGAACGTCAAGTTTAGTTCGGTAGCATATCCGGTTTGTGTACTCGGGGTCCTGAACGAATCCTGAGGGTCCATTCAAGAATTTTTGTGCCTTATGTGTGTTCATTGTTTTTAAGATTCTAGTGCATGTGATTTTGTTCATCACGATCGTGGGGCCAACCCACATGATCGTGAAGGTCTGTCTTCCTATGCATCACAGTCACATAAATGGTCATCGCGTAGCACTATTTTCTGATCATCTGGCTATCGCGATCCCAATGGTCAAACTAAATGAGTTGACCAATTAACTCAATGCGATCGCAAGACCTTGGTCATCGCAATCACAAAAAGTAAATGTTGCCTGGGCAGAATGTTTTCTAAAAATCAGGGTTTCAACCCTATTTCACCATTTTTGTGATTTGTAAGTTCGGTCTAGGCAATTTCAAAGAGGATTTCAAGGTTTATCAGTTGGGTAGCGATTTCTAACTCCCTAACTCCTTACCCCATTAATTAATTTATAATTTTGATGATTAAACTTGAGTTTTGATCCCGACTTTAAAGGTTTTTGAATAGGTTTAAGGTTTTTGATAAATTGATGATTCAAGGCTTGATTCAACTCCATTTTTGAAATGGTTTTCACTAGTGATTTCCAAATGTTTTGGGTAATGCAATTTGTTATAAATTTCCAAATTTACCCTTCATTTTTGGAATTGGGTTTTTGGGTCAATTTGATCTCGTTTTCCAAAATCCTTGATATGGGTGTTGTTAGTTTCGAATTTTTATTGTGACTATTTATTTGAATAGCTTGTGTTGATTCGGATACCCAACAACAAGGGAAAGCTCAAGTTTGGGAGTGATTGTTTAATTTCTTGAGTCAAGAGGACTTCTTGACCTTTGTTAAGCATATAGAATCTCATATTTCCTTATTGTATGTGTTGGGGAGTAATAGGATTTGGTGATGGATTTGACTTATTCATATTGAATGATTCTAATGATGAAAGAGGGGTGATAAAAAGGCAACTTGATGATATATTAATGTGTGATGTGTTGTGTGGACAATGTGAGTGGTTATATCGACTTATTATTGGTGATGTATCATATGATTGTGTTGATATGGATTGTATATTACTATGGAAATCATTATATTCTCATGATTTGTGTGAACATGCCTATTTGCATTGGTTATGAAATATTGTGATGATTATACCGAGGGAAAATGGTTTCGGCAAGTGATGATTATGTCGACAGGGAATGGTTCCGATGGATACATCGACCGTGTGCATCCCCCATAGGTTTCGGCCTAATATTCAGTGGATGTGTATTGTAGGACAGACATGCATCACTTTACTTGACATCTCACTTCATTGCATTGCACATCATTATCATCTGTGAACTTGTGAGTGCTATTATGGAACTTGTGAGTGCTATTATGGAACTTGTGATTGGTGAACATGGGACTTTGTGTTGATGACCTGTGAATATTGAAGTGTTTGTTATTGTGTTATGTACTATATGAATTGTGAACCGTTAGGGTTTGGCTGATTCTGTGCAGGCTGTAGTTATGGAGGTTTGGTTGGAGTGTTAGGAGTACCCATGTTCTTTATTGCTTTACTTTGTGTTTAGTGTTTTGCCTGCTGAGTACAGTGTTGTTTGGTACTCATGCTTTACTTCTACACTTGTGTAGGTTACGAGCCGGGATCTTCATGATTACCTTTCCTCTATACTTCGTATGAGGCTTTACAGCAGAGACTTGAGAGGTAGTTGCTTGTCATCTCAGTGGATCCTCTTGATCTTTCATTATGATCTTGTTCTAATCTTGAAACAATGACATTGAGACTTGTATTTTCCTTCAAAATAGTTGTAATACTTAGAGGCTTGCACACGTGAGTCGTGACAACTAGGTTTTGGGGGTATTTTGAGTTATGCTATGTTATCCGCAATTTTGAGCTTATGATAGTATCCTATTTGTTTATTTCCACATTTATCTTATGTATTGGGTTTTAGGTTAACTTGTCTTGGTGGAATAAGACAAGTGTCATCACGTCCATTTTAGATCGTGACATTAGGGTTCTTAAAAAGGAGAAAGAGAGGAAATTATGATAAAAATGGATTTTTTTTGGCTATTTCTATTTATTGTAGAATTAATATTAAACCTTGTAAGATGGGAAAATAAATAAGGAATTCACGCCAAATGATTATTAAGGATTTGACTAGTTTGGGCATAGGTAAAACTATTGGAATGAATTGTTGGATAAACCTATGGATTATTAATGGACATATGTATTGTTTTGTAGTTGATTGTGTTGGATTAATTAGGTGTCTCTAGGATGTTGGAAGCAAGTGGTTGACTATGTGAGGGCTACATCATTATTGGAGACTTGTAATACTATGATAGCTTGGAAGGTACAAAAGGTATGTGAAGGTAAAACTCCCTTCGCCCTTAAGGCACCACCTATGTCACGTGTTTCTCATATTAAGGTCAAATTAGTTCACTTGAATCATAAAAATAAAACCTTCATATTTGCCATTGATCTTAGGCATATTTATATTCCGGTTTGTCAAAAATAGCCCATATTAGTCTTGTGTTTGAGAATAATCTTTAAGCTATGTGTTTTGTTTCGTGTAACTTGCAATGATTGTGCACTAAAACATATGATTAGATTATGCAGGAGTTCTTGAAGAAAAATGGAGTTTATGGAGGAAAGAGCGAAGCGGGAAGCATGAGAGCAAAGCAAAGGAAGCACGTGTCAAGTGAAAGAAGAGAAGAAATAGGGCTTGGCAGCCTTGGCGCACTGGCAGCGTGCCATGCCAGGCCCAAAATTACAAAGGCAGCAGCCTTGGTGTACTGGCAGCGTGCCACGCCAAGCCCCGAACTATAGAGAAAATTTCCAGGCGCGATTCTGGCGCCCCACGCCAGCAAGTACCCGCCTCGCTAACGAAAATTGATGTAATTAGGACTCCTATTTTGGTCTAAATTAGGAAAATTATTTGTGGGAACTCTATATATAGGACCCTATGGTTATTTTGTAAAAGTGACGACTACTTTTTGGTGTACAAGAGCAAAAAATTACAATTCATCTTAGATTTCAATTGTTTTCTTCTTCTTCTTTTCTTAGGTATTAGTAGCTAAAAAACCCTTGTTTTGGGGCTGTGGCCATGGGTAATTGTTGAACATCGATTATTTTTTAATTAATTATTTGTTATCGCTTAAATTACTTTTGTATTCTTGTTTTAATATTTCATGATTGACCACCATAGAAATAAATGTATTATCTATTCTTGGACTCGAGAGATAAAAAGATAGATAGACCAAAGAATGCAAAGAGCTTGTTCTAACTTTGTTTAGATTCGTGTTCAGGAGTGACGCCCGGACGAACACCTCGCTTGGTTACGAAACAGGATAAATATAAATGCTCGCCAATTAGGACTGTCGAGAGATCATGATCATAAAATCAACCCTGTAAATAAGTAATTTGATAACCGTATTTAATTCATTACATGAGATGCAATACATAAAATCTTAAGCATGCTGCAGCCCTGGAATTGCCCAAAGTATTGTAAGTTCATCTTTTTCTTTAATTATTGCATTCTTTAATTTCTTTTGATACTCTTAAATAAATAATTAGACTAGTATAATTTAGTACATAGTTAATTGACAAGTTCCTGTGGGTTCGATATTTCGGTTCTTAAAGAGCCACTTATTACTTCTGCGACCACGTACACTTGTGTGTGTATTTAGGCGCAACAAGTTTTTGGCGCCGCTACCGGGGACTTAGAAATTAACTATTCTTCTAGGTTATACTTTTTCTTTTTATTTATTTATTTTTTTAGTTTTTTTTCTTTTCCGAACAACTAATTTTTTTTCCTTTGAATAATTTGGTACTCTTATTGATATGACTTATTGGGATAAACCATGGTTGGGTGAGGAGTATTCTTATAAGTATCCTTGTAATTATTATAATGTACCCCACTTGGATATCGATGGTCCTATATGTTATATATGTGGTGGTCAATTTGGTCATTGGAATGATTGTCCTAACTCTTACTCCCCTCCCCCGAACCCCTATTATGATTCTTCTGTTATTTGTGATGTTGACAGGGGTGATGCAGTGGATAATGCAAAACTAGAGGTTCACAATGTGAATTCATTTATGGAATATACGGACATGCTGGACAAAGTTAATTTAAAAATCTCAGAACAAATGGTGGAATGCGTAGAAGAGCAATTAAAAATCAGAGTAATGCAGGCTACACTTGACGATGTTGGATTGCAAATTGCAATCCTAGCTAAAATAGAGAAAGATATTAAATCCCAACAAAGAGAAAGTTGTGAAGAAGCAGAGATAGTGAGCCAATCTTGGCTTCAAGAACAAACTCAACTTCTAAAGTTTCAAGAGTCTATCTGTGATGGTCTGACATACATGACAACCCAACTGATTGAAGGAAGAGTTGTGCTCACACAAGAAATAAATCAATTTGGCTCAGATATTCATGACTTGGAGGCTCACTTGAACAAAAAGGTTGAGGTGTCTGATGCCCAATCACCAATTGTTGTGGATGATGACCAACTAGCGGAGCAAAAAGAGGAATTTCAACCATTCAACTATACCTTATTCCTTAATGTCAATGTTGAGAAAGAGTACAAAAGTGAGAATGTTGTAAATAATGTTGCTTTGGAGTTGAGGCATATTGAACCTCATTCTAAACATTTTTCTACATTATGCTTGGATGACGACATGAAATTCGAGTCATCTGAACTAATAGAGGAGTGTCTAGATGAGGAACAAGGCCCCCACATTCTACAGTTTTCTAATCCACGTAGACAAAATGACATTCCTCACATAAGGGCCAAGAAGTGCAAGATGAGACATTTATTACTTGGTTCATTTATCTTTATACCACCGCCCCTAGAGAGGAGCAAAAAAATTGATGCAAAGTTAAGGGTACAATTCATAAGTTCAAAGTGGAAAGAAAAGTGGTGAATTTACTTGTGTCGTGCCGCTACATTAAATTAGGCGCTTATTGGGAGGCAACCCAATTGGTAGTGTAGCTTCTTATTTTATTTTATTTTTAATTTTATAGTGTCATTTTTTCTTTTGGTCTTGTTTTTACAGGTTTTGGAGAAGTCTGAGTATTTGAAATTTGGAGCTAGGGAGCACGTTTGAGCTTAAGTGTGGAGTGCGTACGACCCTTGATGGAAAAAGAGAACATGCTACTAGCTAGGCCTAGAGACCTCAGGGAGTTTTCCTAACCCTTGTTTTAAATTTTATTTGATGCTTTGGGGACATATCATTTTTTTAAGTGTGGGGTGGAGGAATGAATTCCTTATTTTTACTGCTTTATCGAGTCTTTTTGTATTTTTTAGGTGGGTTCCTCGATTTTTGTTTTCGGTACTTTTTCTGAGGATAGTCCCTTTGAACCGATTAGGACTAGTATTTTTATTTTAGTTTGATTGAGTCGTAGAGTCGTAGAAGTGACTTTCTCGATGATGGATGGATGACGAACGTCTTAAGGGAAAATTAGTCACTACGAGTAGTAGTTTGGGAGAAATCGACCTTTTGGTACTTTGACACATTGTCTTGAGATTTAGCAAGACGTCATGGGTGGTTCTACTTTTATGCAACTTGAATGAACTTGGCAACCTTGAAACAACCATAAGCTCTTTGTTTTGACTCTGAATTAACAAAATTGGGCTTAATTATGTGGAAACGCCATAATGTGATTTATGTCAGCATGCTGAATAGTGACTGTATTCTTACTTGTGTTGTGATGCCATGTGTGGAAAGTGATTGTTTAGTTCATGCATTGATTGATAGCTAGAATTTGCCCCGTGTGTGCTTAAATGAGTAACTTGTAGGACTTAAGGAAAGTGATTGAGGCTATTCTTTGAATAGCCAATTCTGACTCTTTTGTGTGCCTCCAAATGAATTATCCCTAGTTAGCCCCATTGAGCCTTTTTAGCCACTATTTTTTTTTTATTAAACTACATATTCAACCGAATCCCTTTCCTTGATACCATGACTTCTTTGATCCCAATAGTTGATCCTTAATGCATTATGTTATGAAGTGGTTATGGAAGAAATGGTGGAAGTTAGTAAGGGTGAAAATGCTTGTTGGTGTGGTGAAGTTGAAGAAAAGAGGTGAATTAGCCCATGATCTCATAATGAAAAGGCACTTGAAAAAAAAAGAAAAAAAAGAAAAAAGGGGAGAAAAATAAGAACATATTGTGAAAGAAAAGAGAAAAAAAAATATAATAACAAATAAACAAGTGCTTGAATGAACAAAAAGGCAAAGCTTGAAAATATTGAAACATGAAGTATATTTGGGAGGTGTGCAACGAAAAAAAAGAAAAGAAGAGGTAAGAGAAATTGTATGTCCTAAAATGAAAACATGTGCATTAGGGAGGCATAGTCACTAATGAAACTCTAAATATTCCCTCCCTTACCTTAAGCCAACATTACAACCAAATGAAAGTCCTCTTGATTCCTTGTTTAATACTTTGTGGAAATTAAAAGTACACTAAGGGCAAACTTATGGCATGTTATGATATGTGTGAACTTCTTTTGGAGAGTGAGTGGAAAATTTTGTGAAAAAGGGCCTTGTATTGACATAAATGTGCCAACATAATGTTTGTAGGAGTGAAGGCTATACCAAAAATTAGTAAGGGCATCTATGACGCATGTTGGGCATATTATTATTTGGGATGTTCTTATATGTTTGCATTAGCCCGAAATTATGAAAAAGAGTCATTCATTTAGGTTATATGTTGTTGATAGGTATGCTAGCATAAAGAGGTTATAAATGTTGAATGTTCCATAAGGTGGTATTACAAAAGCATGATTAAAAATGTTTGGTTGATTTTGAGGCGTGTAGATAAGTTCAAAGGTAGTGATGAAAAGGTGATAGTTAAAAGTTTGTTTGAGGACGAACAAGAGTTTAAGTGTGGGGTGGTGATCTTAGGCATATTTATATGCCGGTTTGTCAAAAATAGCCCATATTAGGCTTGTGTTTGAGAATAATCTTTAAGCTATGTGTTTTGTTTCGTGTAACTTGCAATGATTGTGCACTAAAACATATGATTCGATTATGCAGGAGTTCTTGAAGAAAAATGGAGTTTATGGAGGAAAGAGCGAAGCGGGAAGCATGAGAGCAAAGCAAAGGAAGCACGTGTCAAGTGAAAGAAGAGAAGAAATAGGGCCTGGCAGCCTTGGCGTACTGGCAGCGTGCCACGCCAGGCCCAAAATTGCAGAGGCAGCAGCCTTGGCGTACTGGCAGCGTGCCACGCCAAGCCCCGAACTATAGAGAAAATTTCCAGGCGCGATTCTGGCGCCCCACGCCAGCAAGTACCCGCCTCCCTAACGAAAATTGATGTAATTAGGACTCTTATTTTGGTCTAAAATAGGAAAATTATTTGTGGGAACTCTATATATTGGACCTTAGGGTTATTTTGTAAAAGTGTCGACTACTTTTTGGTGTACAAGAGCAAGAAATTACAATTCATCTTAGATTTCAATTGTTTTCTTCTTCTTCTTTTCTTAGGTATTAGTAGCTAAAAAACCCTTGTTCTGGGGCTGCGGCCATGGGTAATTGTTGAACATCGATTGTTTTTGAATTAATTATTGGTTAACGCTTAAATTACTTTTGTATTCTTGTTTTAGTATTTCATGATTGGCCACCATAGAAATAAATGTATTGTCTATTTTTGGACTCGAGAGATAAAGAGGTAGATAGACCAAAGAATGCAAAGAGCTTGTTCTAACTTTGTTTAGATTCGTGTTCAGGAGTGACGCCCGGACGAACACCTCGCTTGGTTACGAAACAAGATGAAATATAAATGCTCGCCAATTAGGACTTCCTATCCCCGCTCAACGATGTAGTTAGACAGCTAGTTGGAGTAGGCGATTAGAGGTCAAGAGATCATGATCATAAAATCAACCCTGTAAATCAGTAATTTGATAACCGTAATTAATTCATTACATGAGATGCGATATATAAAACCTTAAGCATGCTACAGCACTGGAATTGCCCAAAGTATTGTAAGTTCATCTTTTTCTTTAATTATTGCATTCATTTCTTTTGATAATCTTAAATAAATAATTAGACTAGTATAATTTAGTAAATAGTTAATTGACAAGTCCCTGTGGGTTCGATATTCCGGTTCTTAAAGAGCCACTTATTACTTCTGCGACCACGTACACTTACGTGTGCATTTGGGAGCAACAACCATCTACTTGATTAATTGTTTAAGCTTAAAGGTATTCATGTTACCCCTTCGAGTTGAGTTTCTTAACATTTTAGGTTATCATAAGTATTTTTACTTAGACTTCCTATGAGCCATATGGTGTACGTATAATTGTGTTAAACGAGAAGAAACAACGGTAGGATAGTCGTGCTTAAATAGGTGAGGACGTAGATGACATAGACATAAGCTAAAATAAGAATAAGTGTTTAGATAGTTGATATCATATTTGGAAAGTTAGGTACCATATAGAGACATTACTTAATTAGTTGAACGATCCTTAGCATAAATTCTAAGTCGTAGGCCTTCTAAGTCATTATTTGTTGAAAGATAGCTACGGGAGGGTATTCATAGTGTCACACCCCGAGGCTACCCCCTAGATGTAACACGGGACCTAGGATCACAAGTGACCCAAAGCTAACCCTGAGTCTGACATATCACAAGCATACTGAAATATAACTAAGTAAACGGAAGCACAACTTTAAAGGGAGTCAAAACTAAAAGAACTCCAAATGAAAATATATCTGAATATCCATGGGAAACAACCCCAAAACACTGAACACTGACTCTATGTCTGAAAGCCTCTAAAACTGATGAGCTGCTGGGACAAGTCCCCAGCTAACTCTAATAATACTGAAAGACTGATAATAGATTGACTAAAGTAAAGCATAAAGAAATGTCCTCGGACTATAAAGACTCACCACTGAAGCTGCTGAGTACAAACTGGAAATCGAGCTAAGCGCGGTCTGGATGCTGAGTGCCCGAACCTACATCATGAAACGATGTAGCGCAAAAGTATGCGTCAGTACTTTGAATGTACTGAGCATCAAGATATAGATTCTAAGCTGAACAATACAAGTTGTTCAATATAAACTAAATATGGACGTAGGCTGTACTGAAATTTCTGAAAGTTGAGCTAGAAGCAATGACCAAGTACTAATCATGAAGATAACATGCTGAACTGTATATTGAAGTAAATACTGATAACATGGTCAATGCATTAAGAGTATGACTGTGGGAGCTACTATTAACCGATATAAACCACGTGAGCTAAATGTGGAGTCCGATGTATACGCCCCATCGAGAGGACCCAATATACCTTGCTAGGGTATAAAGGCATGACAGTGGCGTGATCACTAAAATTGACGCCTAACAGAGGGGACTTCTGAACCTACGTTGGCACGTAGTTATGGGACTTTGTGGGTACGCTGAACCCTAGTCCAACTTGGTGCTAAGTCTACTCCCAACTGAATATGCAAACCTAACAATGCAACTGATATACTGAGTAGCTCAAAATACTGACATGCTATCTGGGAATGCAACATAAAAATACTGAAAAATATGGCATTCAAATACTGGAGCATGATTTTCTGATTGTTCTGTCTAGCAAGTGTAATTCATGAAATGATGATAATTAATACAAGCTAGGGTTCTGAATTCTATACATGGGACTATATTAATTCTCCAAGAAAACAGGTAATCAATGCAATGGTACTATAGCAGATAACTTTCAATGGATTCCCAAGATTTGGGAACCCTAGGTCTAAGCAATTTATGGAGAAAATGAAGAAACTGACTGAATTCTAGGGACCTAATGGGTGAAAGGAACCCACTAGTGAAATCACACATACCTGGTGACAAAAACTACGGAGAAATCATTTGGATTTGGGGGCTGAAATGGGCATAACCTTTTACTCTGAACTTCAAATGGATCAAAGTTGGTGGCGTTGGAAAAAGGACTCAAAGACCTTTAATTTGATAGGTCATGGGCCACCTAATTCATTTTGTTTTGAAAGATATGATTGTTTGAAGTTAGCTCAAAACTCAAAACCTGATCAGTCTCCTTCACAGACGACTTCACGGGCCATTTAGACGTCCGTGGCCTTTTTCCAGTGACCTTTAACTCTAAGTTTGACAAACTCACTACACGGACGACTTCACGGACCGTGTGGGGCCTCACGGACCGTTTAGACGTCCGTGGTCCTTGACCAGTGACTAGGGGAGAAACCCTTTTTTGAGTGGGCAACCTCACGACCACTTTCACGCCTCGTGAACCTCACCACGAGCCGTATAGGCATCCGTGGGAGGGACACCATCTGGGCCAACCTCTGGGAACATGTTCACGAGCCCTTTAACGGGCCGTAGTCCCCTTCACGGACCGTCTAGTGTGTCGTGAAGGGTCCATGGTCCATTTTTGGCTTCGTGGACCTTTCCCAATTTCAATTTTTAGCCCATTTCAAATTCGAGGTGTTACACATAGGTTTTACTTGACACACTCACGCAACATGATTCTATGTACAGGATTGAGACCAAACCATTATAGTAAGCCCGAATGTTGTGGCGTACCCGCCCTTGTGGCCTCATTTGCATTTGGAGTCAGCTGAGATGTCATGTACTAGTTTCCCCTGACTCGAGCCGATAAATGGCATATATGGCCTGCAGATAGACATGTACCTCATCCCAGACCACGATTACAGTATATGCATAGAGGCATAGCGATAAGCTTTTAGAAAATGATGTCTTACAATTGACCTGGATCACCTTTGATAGGTCGTCACATGATCATTTGTATTAGAAAAAGTTGAAGCTCTTCACCTAGGCAAACTATAGGCTTATATCATAATGGACACTTTCTTTGCATATTATATGATGAACTCATTAAGTTGGTGCATAGGTTACCATTGTATATCATATATCCACTCCTTGTGTGCTCATAATTCTTTCGACTTAACATTTAATTCATATGAGCTTTCATAACTGTCTATCTGTTATTTTGTCTGCTTTACATACCAATACATGTTGTATATGTACTAAAGTCCCTATATATGAGGCATGTCATTTCGTTGTAAATCAGGATCAGGTTCACAGGGGAGCAGACATCCACGTTAAGTTCTTTTGTCAACTTCAGTTGGGATTTTGGGGAGCTCCATCCCTATCCGGGGCCAACTTATGCCTAGTACTTTTTATTATATATACAAGTTGCTAGTTAGGTAAGCCGAGGTCTGTGTTGACGAGTTATTAGTAGTATGATGTTGTAAATCCTTTAGAGACTTCCTAGACATTGTAATGTATCATGTTGTATAGTTTTTGCCAAAATAGCTTTATATATAAAGCTTGTGTTGGTTATTCCACTCACTTATTAGCTTATAACTTCTTACATATCATAGGTTATTTTGTTGATCAGATGTCCACACAATTCTTGCGCGCCTTCAGTTTTGGGGCGTGACACGTAGTGCCTAGTAAGATGGGCATAAGTTTTAGCACATAACTTGGATTGACGAAAGGTTTAAGGGGCTAGAAAGAAGGCTTCACCACCTTCCATTTTCTTGGTATTAGGCCACAAAAACACTTCTTATACTAGGAGTCCCTTATAACCTTAGTTCACATAAATATACTTCTCACACTTAAGAATTGATGTCAACACATATACATACAATTATGATTCATCGAGTTCGAATATATACACATACGAAGGATGGTTCGAATCTTTGCTTAGAAGTTGTGGGGCATTACAAGAAGCTCCTTTGACATCCACCTAACTTATTAATAGGATGCCTTTCCGTGTTTTAGGTTTTAATACCCCGTTTAGTATGCTCAAGACATACTTCCTTCCCTACTTCTAGATTTATCACTGATCTATCTTTGAGAGTCTTTGGGTGAAGTGTATTTGTTCATGTTCATGATCATAATAGGAGTAAACTTAATCCAAATTCTAAAAATGTATTTTTGTTGGCTATGCCCCAAGTCTTATGATCCAATTACTAGGAAAGTAATTGTCATAATAGATGTCACCTTCTTTGAATCTCAATTATTTTTAGGAACTCGTCTTCAGGGAGAGAAACATAGTGAAGATTCTCGCGACCTCACATGTGAGAAAACAAAAAGAGGTTTTATGATAGATATGGGAAATAGTACTTTTGGTAACAACAACCTTGATAAGGTAAGAGATCCCAACTTAAGTAATGGAAATAAAGAAATTGAGACAGTACAACATTTTCATGATACAATTAATGACAAGGACATGGAACAAACAAATGAATTATAGGTTTACATGTGAAGAAATGGAAATCAAGAAAAAAAGACTAAGGAGATCTCATCAAAATCAAATGTCCACTCTACAAGATCTTACTGATATATAAGGTAATTCTCCATAACCTAATTTTGATTTTCTTCTTGTTACTATAGCCCTTGATCTTTCAATTGCCAAACGTAAAGGGGTAAGAAAAGTCACAAACCATTCCATGTCAAATTTTGTGTCATATATAAACTTGTGCCCTTCCTATATATATGGAAGTAGCAAGATCAAAAGAAGGCATTATGGTGTCACAAAGGAAGTACTATATCTTCTAAAGGAGACAAGGATGAGTGGTTGTCATCCAGCTGAAACAACTATTGATCCGATGTCGCGCCCCATTTTTCGCAAAGCGGGTTGATTGCAATGACTTGACAGCTCTTTTAGGTTTGATTTTAAAAGAAGAGTCGCCACCTAACGAATTAAAGGCACGTTAGGGCACCATTCTAACCTAACTATATTAACTAAAGGGTCTGCGAAACCATGATTTGAGTAAGGGTTCAAATTACCTCAAAAGGAAGGTGTTAGGCACCTTTCAAGGTCCACAAATGTAGGTCCTAGCCGTATCTCATATATTCATGTGGGGATTAAGCATGTAGCAAATAAGGTCTAATTATTAAGTTTAATTAACGCTAATTATGTTAAGTGATAAGAGATATAAACAAATTAAAAAAAATAACGCGAAACATAGGCGAAGAAGAAAAGTGAGAAGACAGAATATATGCAAGTAATATAAAAGAAATAAGCCATTTTTATTATTTGAACTACCCCAAGTAAATACACACAATAATACATAAAGAAATAGAGAAGCGGAAACTTAAATTAGATTTTTCCTTTTTGGATCAGCGCTCGGCTTATTCGGTATGTTAAGACAAATCAAGATTTGTCATTTTTTTTGCTCGAGTCAGCTTACATCATTTCCAATAGGGATATAAATACCCTTACCCTCCATTTTCTAAGTTCATTTATTATTTTAGAGCCTAAAGCGATCTAAAAAAAATCATAAAACTAACGTCCTAAAAGGTGCCTTGCGTCCCAACTTAATGACCAAGAGGCATTGGACTAACTAGATGGTAAGTTTTAGACTTAAGCTAAATATAAGTTACCTAATTAGACCCTCTAAGCGTCAAGGAAAATAAATTGGACGAGCAATTAGCACATAAAATCTCAAGTTGGCTTCTAGGTTTTATTAACATGCTAGAAAACACACTTAAATAGTGAAAGGATCATGCAAATGTGTATGCACACAAACAGGCATTATAGCAATTAATTTTAAAATGGACATAAATATTATAAGGAGGCAGAGGTTGATTTAATTTAGTAAATTGTCACGACCCAAAACTCTCGAGTCATGATGGCGCCTACCAATCCACCAGTAGGCAAGCCAAGACCCTATCCCGAAACTTAGAAGTAACGGGACCAAGGGTGGAAACTAACCTCATCTAAGCGGAAGCATAAATAAAGGAACAGATAAAGGAAAGGTGGAAGTGAAACATCTATATACAATAACAATACCTCCCAGAACCTGGAAGTTACATGTACAGAACTACTAAACGAGTACAAGTCCAAAAAGTGGACCACAAAACAAGCTGTCTCAAAAGCAAAAGACAAGGAAAAATATGTAACAGAAGGAGACAGGTAATCCAGAACGCCATGTGCTCACCCTCGTCTCCGGAACAGACCGCTGCAGGCTCGAACTCAACGCTAATAGCTGGTGCTCGGACCTGCATCATGAAAACAAATGCAGGTTGTAGCATGAGTACCAATACAACAGGTACACAGTAGGATTCATAGGACGACTGAGCAAGAAAGGTAAAAACAAACTGAAAAGATAGAATCTACAACAACAGAGGTCAAGCGAAACAAAGCACACAAGCGCACCGAAAATAAAACTAAGTATCATCTAATCTAAACCTAAATGGACCCCATAAGCCCAGAAGGTACACTCATGCACAAGTTTAAATAAAACCCGAACGAACCCCCATAAGCCCGATAGGTACACAGAAGAGCTATTCTACGGAAACGAAGGAAGACCCAAGCCACGAAGCGAATCCACCAACCAACTCAGCCGAACTGACCAGCCAACTCCATCCCGGTCATAGTCTGACATTCAAGTCGGACTACTTTCCAGACAGCAACTTCCGGGGGCTCTACTCAGCTAGTAGAGTGCCAAGGCACGACGACTCCGGCGTCACCAACCCTGAAATGAAACAACTAGCCAATCCCAAGCCTTAATACTCCGCTGCCCAGTCGGCCAACACTCCCGGGGGCCCTACCCAAGCCAGTAGAGTGCGCCTATACTCCCGGGGGCCCTACATCCAGTAGATTACACTGGAGTACCCAAGCATCTCATATCAAATCGCCAATTTTGCTAATACTCTCGGGGCCCTACCCAGCCAGTAGAGTACGCAGGGCCATCCAAATAACTTCAACCATCAAGCCAAGGTGGATCACCGTCCATTACCAACCACAGTACCGCCGAACTGAACTCGAAACATTCGAAAGCCGAGGAAAGCAACACGCCTTCGATGACACATCAGCACAAAAGAAATAGGAGAGAATACAGAAGGATCACAAACAATACGGAACTACAACCAGGCTCAACTATCAGACCCAAGTCTGTTATTCCAGACTACAAGGACCTAGTCCATCCGAATCGACGTCGGTTACATACCAAAGTCAACAGGTACATGGGTCTAAGTCAACTCTAACCTAACCTAATCTAAGGCCAAAGATATAACTCCACGTAAATAAGCAGCCAACCAAATACTACACATGCAACAACAAATAAACAGCCCAACAGATAATCCACAAATATCCACAGATAAATAACCCCTTCTGGTATCATGGTTCTAACCCCAAAACAACCTAAAAATCAACCCTAAAGCAAGAATTCAGAGAAAAAGAGCAGAAATACTAGCTACCCATCCCAGATTCACACAAATCCGCATGCATTTACACATTCAAGCTCAATCTAAAGGAAGGGAAGTCGTAACCTACCAGAAGGCCGACCGCGCGCGCTCCAAATCACTCTGCTAAAGCTTTTTCCTTCCGAACGGCCTCAGATTGCTGCTACGCTATTAAAAATAAAATCACAGCATCAGCACGGTCGTTTAGACACAAAAATCATTAAAATCGGAGACAGACCAATTTATGAGTCAAAATTGGGAAATGTGGAACCCGCTCGGGAATTTCCAAAATTGACTCTGTGAAGAGGTCCTAAACCCTCCCCCAAGCTTGTGTTCCAAAACTGGACACCTCTTGGGGCTCAGAACAGCTCCATGCAACAACAAACAAATATGCAAAACTTATCACAAAAAGAGACTTGGGGCAGCCACTTACAACGCAGTTACACCACAATCGGAGACTTTTCGACATGCTCCAAATAGTAACCCACACAGCCAACAAGATTCCGAGCACTTGGGACTTTGAATCACCCAAAACGGAGCTCTAGAACTCGAGATATCGAAGTTTTAAAATGAGGGCAGAATATGATTTTTCACTATTTAAATAGCAACAGTTCTGGTCACTAAAAGCTATTTCTGGTCTCTAAAAGGATAAATTCTTGCCGCTAAAGGTCTGCACCAGCAACACCAGATTTTGCTATTTTTTAAAGTCTCCGAACGGATCCTCGGAATTCGTTCGGGACCCGATAAAAATAAACCAGATATGCTACCCCACTAAATTTGACATTCCGGACTCAATGGCGCAGTCAAAATTTCCATACGATGTCGTTTTGACAAAAAGTGGATCCAATACCCAAAGCGCCAATTTAGCCAACTTCTACCGAGGGCCTCGAAATTAGATCGGAAGCCTCGGGAAGCACACGAAGGGTCATTCTAGACCAAACTCGGCATTCCAGAACTAACTGCACTCATGGAATTCTCATCTGAGCGTATTTACCAAAAATGTTGACCAAAGTCAACTTCAAGCCAAATTTCAAAGGCTAAAGAGCCAAATGGGCCCAAAGTCACACCGGAAGCCCCGGGACTCGGGTCAACCATGCTTCGACCCTAATTTGGTCGCTCCAGAGCTGATGGAGCCATCTGAATTCTCTTCTGAGGTCGTTTACCTGAGGTTATGACCGAAATCAACTTTTCAGGCTTCAAAAGCTCCAAAACAGGAAATCATGCACAAAACCCGAACGAACGACCAGGCAACCGAACCTACAGTGCCTGCAAGTCATAAATGACTTGTGGTCACTACAAGAATGCTCTAAACGACAGAAAAGAGGCACAAACACACAAATGACCTGAAGAGTCATTACATAAATAATCTGAAGCAGAGTAGACTTTAAATCATAGTATGCAGAAAATAATTTGTTAATTTTATTTTTTGGTGGCAGAGAATTATAATTCAATGACCCCATTTAAGAACTTGATTTAATATGTTTCTGAACCTATTAAAATACAGACATATTATTTAAATATGGGAGGCAGAAACTATAATTAAGATGCAGGATTAGTCACACGAGCAGTAAATTAAAATAAGGGGGTAGATCTATATTAAAAGATTTTTATCATTTATTACTATGTTGATTTATTAGACAGGCATAAGAGTTAATTAAGAGCATGCTGGGAACAATATTAAATCCAATAGGCGTGATATTCTAAGTGGCAAAGCATATATATTATCACAAATATTTAGCCAGATATTGTAGAGTATTAATTTCAGCTTATGAGCATGATATTTATGTGATTAAACATTCTGAAATTATTATTAGGGCCTAAGGTCATGTTTTAATTAATTAACATTTTGAAAATTACTATTAATCATATAGGCATGATATCTATTTACGTGAACATGCTGAAATTGTAACATACTGCAGTTTATTAAAATCTGACTAATTAATTAACATACCGAAATTTACATGTAGGTATGATTTCTAAATGAGATATTGATTACGATTCATTTAAATATGATTCTTATTGTTTTAAATTATGCAGAACAGAGACATAACATATAAGAATTGATTTAAACATATGCTAAAAGACATATTATGAAAATTAATCAATTTATTATGAAGAAGCAATTAGTTAATATTAAAACAAATGATCCACTTTAAACAAAAGATTTGCAATAGACAAATAACAATGATCACACAGGTAATTAACGTCAACAAAAATCATTTTTTTTAGTTTTAACATGATCAGATCTATGGTGTGAAATTGACAAATATGAACAAACAATAATCACATACCTATAGGCATGCTTTCCAACACAAATAGATTACGCTAAATAAACAATTAGCACGTAGTTCCCCTCCACCCCTTAGACGGTCCCCAACTTATTTCAATATATAGGTGTCACGACCTAAATTCACATGTCGTGATGGCACCTATGTTCCCAACCGATAGGTAAGCCAACCCACTAGTTTATCAATTCGACTAAATAAATAAGGTGAAAAAGATAAACAAAAGTAGAATATTTCGAACACTGAGTCCTTAATAATTATGAAATGCGGAAAGTTGAAATACTACCCAAGATTTTGGTATCATAAGTACAAGAGCTTCTAAAATACGTTGCAAATCTGAAACAAAAATGACAAGTCTAAACGTAAGGAACATATGTCTAAACACTAAAATAACCGAATAAATAGTCAGATAGAGGGAGTTGTGGGCCGTGGAACAGCCAAGCAGCTCACCACAACTCCAAGATACTCCAAACTCGGACTCAAAAATCTCCACGAGGTGCGCTCGTATCCAGAATTGAATCTGCACCACAAAAAGGTGCAACAAGTGTAGTATGAATACGAAACCACGTGTACCCAGTATATCTCATAGACCGACAACGAAAAAGTAGTGACGGGAGTACGTAAGAAAATGATCATTTTACTTGTACAAGGCTACGTTATACACATCAGTCAAGTTTCATCAAATAGGGGTAATCAAATATCACGTAATGTCCAACCACCAATAAAACACATAATCAACAAGCATGAAGGATGTAATGAGATGCAATGCAATGTGACACCACGAAATGATATGCCTCAGATGCCAATTATTCTCTCAACCATATATACATGATACTTCTCGGAAATACATCGAGAGTTCATGACCCACGAGGGACTCGCGAGGTCCATATACCGACACGGACAATGTCCACGTGTCTGTGCGGATGATCTCAACGCACTATCATAAAATCACACAATCCCTAGCACAGACGATATCCACGTGCCCAACTTATAATCAAAACCAATTCCTCGCACGGACGATCTCCACGTGCCCAAATTATAATCATAACTCGATCTCAACACGGACGATCTCCACGTGTTAGACCTTTACTCATACTCAATCTCATGTCAGTGCATGTGCACAATATGATATCAATAAAAAAGGGTGATGCAGCATCTCAATAATTCAAATGTCGCTATGACATATAATCACCTCAATTATAACAATTATATAGGTTCAATAAAGAAACACAACCACACAAAAGAAATCAAGTCACTAAATACATCAGCTAATGCCCATATGCTTTGGCTTTCTCGAATTATAATCTATCATATTATAGTAATAAACTTTCCCTTTAATAACACCGGTACTCGTACCAATGCCTGTCACACCATTGGTACGAGACCCCCATCTTTTGCCCTTACCCATTGTCTATTCTATTTTTAATCTTTAATTAGGAAAATGTCCTTCAACGAAGTCTGAAAGTCTTAACATACCTTAAATGCTGAACACGTGTCATGAATCTTCAAGATTTTCCCTTTCCCTTTCGTAAAGCTTCAAAATGTTCCAAATCTATCAAATATGCAATATTCGTAAATGAACGAGTTCGTAGACACCCATATTACTATATGTCTAGCCTAGACCCAAAAACTTACTCATGTCCCTAATCAAGCTCCTAATTTTGGTGTCAATTAATATGTCAAGTCTCATATTTGTTAAATTTCAAGCCTAGGGTTAATCCTTAACTTCTCCTAAAATCATAAATCTAACTATACTTATATAATAAAATACACCTAATATTTAATTACTTATACTCTTATATCAAAACTTGAATTTGTAATATGATAAACAAATAATAAAATTTTGATTTGAAGCCACTGGTTAAGAAACCAGTGGCAGCGACAACATGAACCAAAAGTATGCCCCCTTTTCATTAGTATATTCATCCCAATTAAACCACTAATTTGTCCCATCCAAAACATACAACAACTAAATAACGTGTTTGCCCCCATCCCCAAAAACCATAAAAAAGAACGGTACAACACTGCCAACTTAAATTCAATTCATATATATATATATATTAATATACGACTACTCTATATCATATACATACCAGGATTTAATGCTTCCTATTAATTATGAAATCTAGGTAAACCTTTTACCCGAACGTGAAATAGTTGGTTCCACACCGATTGCTGCTCTGGATAGGCCGTAAGCTTTTGTCTCCCTTTTCTTTTCTTTTTTTTTCTAAATATAATAATTAGGTATTTAGACTGGCAAATCCGACTTTATTTAATTATATGGGCCAAGTGGTAAAGGGTATTAAATAAATTATAGACTTGGCCTATTAACTATCAACTATTTTAATTATTTAATAAATATCCGTTAACTAAATAATCGTAGTTACCGAATTGTTTAAATTTTCATTTAAATTTTTTCGGGAAGAGTCAAAATAGTTCTAGTGCTCAAAACGACCTAGCGAGTCGTTACATCATCTACCACTTAAACAAACGTTCGTCCTCGAACAGTAAAAGAATATGAAGTACCTGAACACTCAGAAAGTTGAGGATATCTAATCCTCATGTCTGACTCGGTCTCCCATGTAGCTCCTCTACCGGACGATGCTTCTATTGAACCTTTACTGAAGTAATCTCCTTCGACCTCAACTTTTCAATTTTCCTATCCAAGATGGTTACCGGTTCCTCCTCAAAAGTCAAATTCTGATCAAGTAACAGCTAATCCCATTGAATTACATGAGCACTACCCTGATGATACTTCTTCAGCATCGACAAACCAGGTGGAAAAGCCAACCCATACGCCACCTCACCAATACGGTCAAGAATCTCGAAAGGACCAATATACCTTGGGCTCAACTTGCCTTTCTTTCCAAATCTCATCACACCCTTCATAGGCGAAACCTTTAATAGAACCCGATCTCCAATCATGAACTCCAAATCACGAACCTTTCGATCTGCATAACTCTTTTGCCTACTCTGAGCCATGAGAAGTCTATCTTGGATCAACTTGACCTTGTCTAAAGACTCCCTCAACAAATCTGTACCCCAGGTCTAACCTCAGATGCATCAAACCAACCAATTGGAGATCGACATCTCCTACCATACAAAGCCTCAAATGGTGCCATCTCAATGCTCGAATGGTAACTATTATTGTAAGCAAACTCCGCTAAAGGCAAAAACTGATCCCAGTGACCACCAAAGTCGATCACACACGCTTGCAACATGTCCTTAAGAACCTGAATAGTCCGTTCAGACTGACCATCAGTCTGAGGGTGAAAGGCTGTACTAAGATCCACCCAAGTGTCTAACTCTTTCTGCATAAGCCGCCAGAAATGAGATGTAAATTGTGTGCCATGATTTGAAATGATAGAAATAGGCACTCCATACAAGCGAACTATCTCTTTAAAGTAGATCTTAGTTAATTTCTCTGAATTACATGTGGTCTGAACTGATACGAAGTGCAAAGAACTAGTCAATCTGTCCACAATGACCCATTTAGCATCAAACTCACCCAAGGTACGTGACAACCCTATAACAAAGTCCATAGCAATATGCTCCCACTTCCACTCACGTATAGGCATCCTTTGAGTGACACCTCTAAGATTTTGTTGTTTATACTTCACTTATTGACAATTCAAACATCGGATACAAAATCTACTATGTCCCTCTTTATAAGTCACCACCTATAATGTTGCTTTATGTCATGATACATTTTAGTAGCCCCCAAATTAAATAGAGTACCTCAAACTGTAAGCCTCCTTAGTTTCTCTATTTGATACCTTGTCTCGAATCTTATATAAATCTCCACATCAAATTGGTGAGCCTGAATCTGCTCCAATAAGAATGATCTTGTCTCTATGTAAGCCAAAATCGTATTAGAATCCAAAATATCAAGCCTTACAAAACTATTGGTGAAAGACTGGACAACCATAGCCAAAGGATGATATCCAACTTGTAACAACGTAGACTACTCATACTCCCCGTCCTTCAACCTAAGGCATCTACTATCATATTCCTCTTGCCCAAATGATAAACAATAGTAATTCCATAGCCATTGAGCAACTCTAACCATCTCCATTGCCTCAAATTTAGATTCCTCTTATTGAATATATACTGAAGCACCTCACAATGTACACCATAAAGGTAAGGTCTCCAAAACTTTAATGCAAACACCACATCCGTTAAGTCCCAAGTTATAAGTAAGATAGTTCTTCTCATGAACTTTCAACTGTCTTAAACATAAGGTATCACCTTCCCCTTCTACATAAATACCCAACCAATACCAATCCAAGAAAAATCATAATAACTGGTAAAATCCTCTCCCTCCATGGGTAAAGTCAAAACAGGAGTAGTAGTAAATAAGGTCTTAAGCTTTAAGAAGCTCACCTCACACACATCAACCCACTAAAAATCCACTTACTTTTAGATCAATCTAGTCAATGCAGATTTAATGAATGAGAACATCATCGATAATAACCAACAAGGCCTAAGAACTCCAAATGTCGTAACTGAAGTAGGTCTGACCCAATTCTGAACTACCTCAATCCTATTGGGATCCACCATAAAACCTTTCTTGAATGCAACATGTTCCAACTATACCACTGAACTAACCAAAACTCACATTTTAAAAACTTGCATACAACTTAATCTTCTTCAGATTTTAAAGAACAATTCTCAAATGATGCTCGTGACCCTCCTTACTACGAGAGTATATCATTATATCATCTATAAACACAATAACTAAGGAATCCAAGTACGGTCTGAACACCTCGGTCATCAAGTCCATAAAAGTTGCTGGGGCATTAGTCAGCCTAAAAGACATCATTAAAAACTCATAAAGGTTGTAACGTGTCCGGAAAGTTGTCTTAGGGATATCCTCTACCCTAACCTTCCACTGATGATAACCAAATCCCAAGTCAATCTTGAAGAAAACTGAAGCACCCTGAAGCTGACCAAATAAATCATCAATATGAGGCATCGGGTACTTGTTTCTGATGGTAATCTTTTTCAACTATCGATAGTCAATACACATACACTTAGATCCATCCTTTTTCTTCACAAATAACACTAGATCACCCTATGAAAATACACTCGGCCAATGAACCCCTTGCTCAACAAATTTCATAACTGCTCTTTCAACTCATTCAATTTGACCGTTCCATACCATAAATAGGAGTGGAAATTGGCTAAGTGCCTTGTTCTAAGCCAATACAAAATCAATATAACGATTGGGTGGAAGACCTAGTAAGTCCGTAGGAAATACCTCTAAAAACTCACTCACCACCGGAATAGACTAAAGAATAAGAGTCTTCACACTAATGTCTCGAATACGCGCCAAGTAAGACAAATATCCTTTCTCCACTAAGCGACGAGCCTTAATAAATGACATCACCCTTTTTGAGCTATGACAAAAAAATCTCTCCACTCTACTTTAGGAATACCAGTCATAGCTAATGTAATTGTCTTAGCATGACAATTTAGAATCGCATGATAAGAAGATAACCAATTAATTCCAAGAATAAACTCAAAAATCCATCACATATAAGTCTTTGAAATCCACTTGAGTATCATATCCCATCAAGGTAACTATACTTGATCGATATACTCGATCTACCACTATGAATTCTCCAACAAAAGTAGAAACATGTACATGCAAATAAAGTGAATCACATACCATATTCAACTCAAATGACAAATCCTCTTTACCTCACATCAAATCATCTCTAAATCCTTGGAAACATCTATCACCTTCTGTAATTGAAAACCAAAAGCAACAACTTGAGAAACTCTCATGTGAATAAAAATAATCAACCCCTTGAGAAACATTCTCACTCTCTCAGCCTCGATAGAAAGTTACATTGAAGTGTGTCTAACCAAGACATAAAATTTAACCTCATACTTAGTGACTGTTATTTCCTCTTGTTGCAAACCCTCAAGTTCAGCCCTCTTACACTTTCTCTCATTGTGTGGAAAAAACAACCTGAGTAAACTAAGTCCATGAGAGTGGAGATGGTCTAGTTGACCTACTATTAATGTAATATCTCCACCATTGTTTGATAGGGCTAATATTATGAAATGATGTGTAGTTAACTCCATGGGACTCCACTAATCCAAGATTATGTAACCCCTCATAACAAGTGATATAAATTTATACACATTTTCACTAAAAGTACTAGTATAGTCGAAGGATTCATCATCCTGACCCCTTCGAACACTTTCTGCTAATCAACGGTCATTATAGGCCTATTATCTAAACGTAGTGCAACACGGCCTCTAACTTGACCTCACCCCTGCATCTACCTCACTCAATAAACCTAGCAGTAGATGTGGGTACAAGCTCTTGATCTTTGATCACGAATGCACGAGTCCTCACAATTTGTGAGAGAATGAGATAACAAGAATAGAATTTCAACAAAGTCAAGAGTGCACGATAAGGAATGAAAGGATAGAAGTTTCCTAAATATCCTATAGCCTCTCGAAGATAAGTATGGAAGCCATCGTACTGATCCGCAAGACTCTACTAGACATTGCTCTTGTACTCGTGAGACCGATGAACCTAAAGCTCTGATACCAAATTGTCACAACCCAAATTCACATGTTGTGATGGCACCTATGTTCCCAACCGATAGGTAAGCTAACCCACTAGTTTATCAATTCGACTAAATAAATAAGGTCAAAAAGATAAACAAAAGTAGAATATTTCGAACACTAAGTCCTTAATAATTATGAAATGCGGAAAGTTGAAATACTACCCAAGATTTTGATGTCATAAGTACAAGAGCTTCTAAAATACGATGCAAGTTTGAAACCAAAATGACAAGTCTAAACGTAAGGAACATCCTGTCTGAATACTAAAATAACCGAATAAATAGTCAGATAGAGGGAGGTGTGGGCTGCGGAACATCCAAGCAACCCACCACAACTCCAAGATACTCCAAGCTCGGACTCAATAATCTCCACGAGATGCGCTCGTATCCAGAATTGGATATGCACCACAAAAAGGTGCAACAAGTGTAGTATGAGTACGAAACCACGTGTACCCAGTATATCTCTTAGATCAACAACAAAAAAGTAGTGATAGGAGTACGTAAGAAAATGATCATTTTACTTGTACAAGGCTATGTTATACACATCAGTAAAGTTTCATCAAATAGGGGTAATCAAATATCATGTAATGTCCAACTACCAATAAAACACATAATCAACAAGAATGAAGGATGTAATGAGATGTAATGCAATGTGACACCATGAAATGATATGCCTCAGATGCCAATTACTCTCTCAACCGTATATACATGATACTTCTCAGAAATACATCGAGAGCTCATGACCCATGGGGGACTCGCGAGGTCTATATACCGACACGGACGATGTCCACGTGTTTGTGCGGACGATCTCAACGCACTATCATAAAACCACACAATCCCTAGAACAAACGATCTCCACGTACCCAACTTATAATCAAAACCAATTCCTCGCACGGACGATCTCCACGTGCCCAAATTATAATCATAACTCGATCTCAACACGGACGATCTCCACGTGTTAGACCTTTACTCATACTCAATCTCATGTCAGTGCAAGTGCACGATATGATATCAATAAAAAGGGGTGATGCAGCATCTCAATAATTCAAATGTCGCTATGACATATACTCACCTCAATTATCACAATTATACGGGTTCAATAAAGAAACACAACCACACAAAAGAAATCAAGTCACTAAATACATCAGCTAATGCCCATATGCTTTGGCTTTCTCGAATTATAATCTATCATATTATAGTAATAAACTTTCCCTTTAATAACACCGGTACTCGTACCAATGCCCGTCACACCATTGGTACGAGACCCGCATCTTTTGCCCTTACCCATTGTCTATTCCATTTTTAATCTATAATTAGGAAAATGTCCTTCAACGAAGTCTGAAAGTCTTAACATACCTTGAATGCTGAACATGTGTCATGAATCCTCAAGATTTTCCCTTTCCCTTTCGTAAAGCTTCAAAATGTTCCAAATCTATCAAATATGCAATATTCGTAAATGAACGAGTTCGTAGACACCCATATTACTATATGTCTAGAAACTTACTCATATCCCTAATCAAGCTCCTAATTTTGGTGTCAATTAATATATCAAGTCTCATATTTGTTAAATTTCAAGCCTAGGGTTAATCCTTAACTTCTCCTAAAATCATAAATCTAACTATACTTATATAATAAAATACACCTAATATTTAATTACTTATACTCTTATATCAAAACTTGAATTTGTAATATGATAAACAAATAATAAAAATTTGAATTGAAGCCACTGGTTAAGAAATCAGTGGCAGCGACAACATGAACCAAAAGTATGCCCCCTTTTCATTAGTATATTCATCCCAATTAAACCACTAATTTGTCCCATCCAAAACCTACAACAACTAAATAACATGTTTGCCACCTTCCCCAAAAACCATGAAAAAGAACGGTACAACACTGCCAATTGAGGTATATTAATATACGACTACCCTATATCGTATACATACCAGGATTTAATGCTTCCTATTAATTATGAAAATTGAGGTAAACCTTTTACCCAAACGTGAAATAGTTGGTTCCACACCGATTGCTGCTCTGCACAGGCCATAATCTTTTGTCTCCTTTTTTTTTTTCTAAATATAATAATTAGGTATTTAGAGTGGCAAATCCGACTTAATTTAATTATATGGGCCAAGTGGTAAAGAGTATTAAATAAATTATAGACTTGGCCTATTAACTATCAACTATTTTAATTATTTAATAAATATCTGTTAACTAAATAATCGTAGTTACCAAATGGTTTAAATTTTCATTTAAATTTTTTCGGGAAGAGTCAAAATAGTTCTAGTGCTCAAAACGACCTAGCGGGTCGTTACAATAGGGCAAAGTTAGAGTTATACAAAATATTACAATCCAAAATAAAAGGACAAATAATTACATCCTCAAAATACAAAAACTTAAACAAAACTAATCTCGTCCAGACTCATCCCATGCGACTCTTCAAATCTTTAACTTAAAGGAACCTGTTAAACATCAAAAGCCACAGAAAAATGCTAGGAGACACAATGTTAATTATTTTTATCTATGACTAACTAAATATAAACATCATAGACAGAATCACATAGCGGCAGATCCACGAAATTCAAACAAAGCATGAAAATAAAGAATATAGAATCACACACCGACAAAGAGGGATAAGAACTAACCTGAATGCCTCCTTTTTAATATAACAATTATACAATCATAAATAGTAAAGCAAACACTCATAATGAAGTAGTAGAGACCAACCTGGACGCTTCCCTTTTTATAATATAAGCTTAAAATAAGAAAAAAGAGAATGCGAGAATAAAATAATGTTGATAAAGACAACTAACCAGTTAAGCACAAAATTATCAGCAAAAAAGCCAAGCTCAATCCAAATGTTCAACCCGAAAACAGCAAACCAAGCAGATAAGTACTTTTTTAGTTTGCAAGAATTCTTTTTTTTTTTGCTTTTGAGAGTAGAGAGTATTTTTTTGCTAATGAAAACGTGTGTATGAATGAGGAGGAGTTCTCTTTATATAGTGGATGAGGGGCACAGTAAATAAGGAAAAAGGAATAATTTTGATTCAATTGAATATTATTTTTCCTTAAATAAAGGGAGGAACCAAATCTACCAATTTACCAAATATATACCAAGTAAGAATCAATTTAAAAATAATTAAGACAAACAAGATCAATTAAGGACAGCCTATAAGTAAAAAAATATATAATATCAGGCAAAGCAATAGTTATTTAAAGGAAGTTGTAAAAACAGTTCAAATCAATTAACAATATTCCCCTCTATAATAACTTACTATAACCAGGGCAAGTAAGAAAAGGGCTCATTTATATAAAGCAACATATTCAAATTAAAGCATTAATTACGCGGTCCAAAAGTCAAGTACTAAGATACACACTTTTGAATATCGATTTATAGTAATTAACAAACCGGTAAAAAACTTAGCAGATCCTAATTACAGCCAAGAAAGGAGAAAAAAATTGATTAAGAAAAATCGGCAAATCAATATAGAATCAGCCAAACTTTTTTTTTCAATTACAATCAAGCATGATCAGTCGAGGCAGTAAAATATGCTAGAATCCCGACATTATATATCAAAATTAACAAACGAATTCGAGGCTAAATAATTTATAACTCTAAAATTGAGTCACATGAACAAACAGTGACAAAACAAGCATTGAGAAGTTGGTCTAAAGATCATATATCCAAATCCTTAACATACAATAATAATGATATTGATGGACAAACAATTCAATCATGAACATTACATATAATAATACACAAGCAATATATGATATTTTCCCTACAATGAGTAAAATGCATAAGAATCTTAAAACTTTGACTCATAACCACAAGCAAATTTAGAATTTTGTCAAAGCTAAAGGATGAAATGGTGAATTAAGTGAACTAACCAGGACGGATCTGTAAAGATCCATCTTCAACAAACCAAAATCTCAAGACTTCAGGCCGACCAAACTTTGTCCGCAGTGTTGTTGACCGAAACTTGCTTTACTGGAGAAGAGAGAAGAAGAAGGAAGAGGGGTCGACTGAAATTTCACCGATGGAGAGAGGAAAAGAGAGGGGGCTCGCCAGTTTGCATGGGGCTTCACCGGCGAAGAGAGGAGGTAGCGACTGGTTCACCGGAGATGGAGATGGAGATGGTGAGGAAAGGTCTGCTGGTGAAAGAGAGAAAAGGTTTCGCCGGCATTTGGTTTGAGAAGGAGAGGGTGGCGGCGACCTAGTCGCTGGCTTACAACGTCTTGTCGGTCGGAGTAATGGAGGGCCGCGGCGCTGGTTCTCAAAGGGAAGAGGAGAATGAATTTTTTGTTTAGGGTTAGGAGTTTTGGTGTAGTTAAACTAGGAAAGTATAGGTTGAGCAATCTTGGCCATTGGATTAATTTAGATGAAAGGTTGAGATTGAATCTTGAATAAGATCGAGATGGACGGACGGTTAGGATTGAATCAAGTGGGAGTTTTGGAATTTGGCTACAATTGAAATAAGAATTGAAATGAAAAGGTTAGAATTGAAATGAAATTGATAAAGAAAAGGGCTATGAATTAAATAAATTAGACAAATTAGGCTATGATTTTAATTATTTAAGGGAAGATTAAGTGAATTGATATTCAATTAATAATGTACTACACATAATAAATAATTTTACATAAAATACGCACACTTAAATATTTTAAAATTTATACCGATAAGTAAAATAATTATTTCAAAATTTGACAACCGATAAATATAATAATAAAAATAAATAATTTGATAAGAAATTTTTTGTAAATTTTGAATATTAAAATATATAATTATTTACATAAAAATTACTTATAATTTTGAACCCGTAAAATAAGGGAAAAAGGTTTTGCAGTATATATTTAATCAAATAGCAATTCGAAAAAAGTTATATGTCGGTCAAAATTGGGTGTCAACATCCAAATATAAAATTTCGAAACAAAGAAGAAAATTCAGTTGACCAAAGTCAATATCAGAGACTAGTGGGGAAGTTGATCTACTTGTCACACACTCGACCTAATATAACTTTTGTGGTAAGTTTAGTGAATCAATTTATGTACTCTTAGAAGGAAGAGCAATGTGAAGTGGGAAAAAATTTACTATGGAAGAGACATACCAACTCATACTTGTGTGAGAGTTTTCTTTTATTGACAAGTGGACTCTAATGGGTCCAACTTTTCAAGCAAATTAAAATTTTGTCCTTTCTTCTGCAATACTTAATTACATTTAGTCTTTTATCTTTTTATGTTTTTCCATTTCCCTCTTCTTCTTTTTGCACTCTTTTTTCAAAATATTTTGTTTCTCAATTTTATTGGATGTGTTTATACAAAATTCTGATAAAAAATCTTAACGCCCAATGTTGAAAATTTGGAAAAAATGGGATACAGAGAAGACAATGGAGAGTTGGAACAGAAGAAATGGGGTAATTAATGAGTTAATCTAGAATAATTTAAATTATTTTGATTTCATATGACTTATGTTTTTGAATTTAACAATGATTAATAAAAAATTAAAGAACAAATCGAACCTGCTTTACAGTGGCTTGTCTCATTCTGGATTTGAATTTATTTTTTGTATTCCCTAAGAAAAATACATTTTATATAATTTTTTATCAGAATTTTACAACTACTAATTTTTTTTCCGAATAGACTGAAAGATTTAGGCTTAAACACATTTTTGAAAAAAAGATATGAATCAAAATAAATTTATGTAAAAATAATTATGAGATTGTCACCTAACCTTTTTTTTTATATATTTTTTATAAATACCATTATTAAAAATTAAAAAATCAATCGATAAATGTGTACTTTATTTAGTTTTCATTAGTTTAAATAATTAAAAATTGACTACATTGATTAAATTTTAATTTTAATCAAAAAAATCGATTCAAACAAAACTATGAACGATTCTATACAAATTTCATATATTGATTACACAAAAGATTGATCAAAATTTAGTACACGAAAAAAAAATTACAACTTATAAGATCGGCTAATCAATACCCTCAAAAATTAGTCTCCAAAATCAAACTTTTGAATCTCAAACATTCTAAATTATGTAATAGAAATAATACATAGACACTTTCCGTAGTATTTATTTGAAACAACATTCAATAAAATAAAGACACAAAATATTTTGGAAGAAGAGCGGAAGAAAAGAAGAGGGAACAAAAAAAAAGACAAAATGAGAAAGTAAATAAATATGGCAAAAAAAAGGACATAAATTTAATTTACTTGAAAAGTGGGACCCAGTAAAGTCCACTTGTCAATAAAAGAAAGCCTCACACAAGTATGTGTTGGTATGCCTCTCCCAAAGTAAAATTTTTCAAGAAATGGTCTACAAAATTCTAAGAATTCTAAAAAGTTCATCAGGGAAAGGACTATTTTTAAAAAAAGGTCAACATAGGGGCATTGAAAGCTTTCCAGATGCAGATTAGGCAGATTCTACTATTGATAGGAGGTCTACATCAGGATATTACACTTTTATCTAGGGAAATCTTGTGACTTGGAGGAGTAAAAAGCAGAATATTGTAGCCCATAGCAGTGCTGAAGCTGAATACCGATCTATGACACATGGGATCTGTGAAATGATTTGACTCAAGAAGATGATGGAAGAACTGAAAAAATTGTTTGTGTTACCAATTAAGTTGTATTGTGACAACAAAATCGCCATAAGTATTGCTCACAATCCAGTTCAACATGACATAACAGAGCATGTTGAAGTAGATAGGCACTTCATAAAAGAGAAGATTGATGAAGGAAATGTGTGCATGCCTTTCGTCCCAACAAATCAGCAAATTAAAATTTTTTTCACAAAAGGCTTATTTAGACAAAAGTCTGAAATTCTTATAAGCAATTTAGGCATGACAGATATTTACATGCCAACTTGAGGGGGAGTGTTGATTTGTAAATATCTAAGCTCGATCATATATGACTTTGTAGGATTTAAATTGATTTGATAAAATCATATCTGATATGCTATTAAAATGTAGGATATTAGATCAAATAAAATCAACCATTGATTCTCAAATCTCCTAGAATCAAGGCATCTGATTGCTAGTTAGTTTTATTTTCTATACTATAAATTTGTATCTCTATGAATGAATAAGAGTGTACAATTTTGCTACCAACACTTACAAATATCAATATTATCATAGAATGATAGAGAAAATGACTAAAATGGTCCTTAATGTATGTGTAATGCCTTGTTTTGGTCCTTAATATATTTAACTTGATTTAAATGGTTCTTAATGTATAACAAAAGGTATTCATTTTGGTCCTTTACCCTAAGCCTAACGAATTTATCAAAAAAAAGTGTTAACTTCAATTGTGAACCGCACGTGGCTAACAAATTTTACCTTTGTTGTCTTCTTTGTTAGCTCCAAAGAAAAACTTTATGAAATCTAACAGAGCAAGATATTGATTTGCCATTGATTTGGAGCTGGGTACTCGTCCTGACCTTCCTAGTGATGTCTTTTGGGTTGACTAATGCCCCTGCCGCTTTCATGGACTTGAGGACTCGTGTATGCAGGCCGTATCTGGACTCATTCGTCATAGTCTTCATTGATGATATCTTGGTATACTCGCGGAGCCATGGTGAGCATGAGCAGCATTTGAGGATAGTGCTCCAGACTTTGAGAGATCATCGACTTTATGCTAAGTTCTCAAAGTGCGAGTTCTGTCTTGAGTCTATAGCATTCTTGGGGCACGTGGTGTCCAAGGATGGCATTATGGTAGATCCAGCGAAGGTTGAGGTTATCAGTGATTGGGCTAGGCCCACTTCTATGGCTTAGATTCGGAGCTTCGTCGGATTGGCAGGGTACTACAGACGTTTTGTTGAGGGTTTCTCTACTATAGCAGCGCCTTTGACTCGGTTAACTCACCAATATGTTCCCTTTGTATGGTCAGAGGAGTGTGAGAGGAGTTTTCTGAGGCTTAAGGAGTTGCTTACCACCGCTCCTATATTGACTATTCCAGTTGAGGGCGAGGGCTTCACGGTTTATTGTGACGCATCCGGTGTTGGTTTGGGTTGTGTTCTGATGCAGCAGGGCGGGGTTATTGCTTATGCGTCGAGGCAGCTTAAGTTGCATGAGTGCAACTACCCCACTCATGATTTGGAGTTGGCGGCAGTAGTTTTTGCGCTTAAGATCTAGAGGCACTACCTATATGAAGTTCATTGCGAGATCTACACTGATCACAGGAGCCTTCAGTACATTATGACCCAGAGGGATCTTAATTCAAGGCAGCGCCATTGGATTGAGCTCCTGAAGGACTATGACCTCTATGTTCTCTACCATTCGGGCAAGGCAAATGTGGTAGCGGATGCCTTGAGCTGGAAGGCAATGCGTATGGGTAGTCTAGCCTTCCTTTCTGTTTCAGAGCGACCCTTGGCTTTGGACACCCAGTCCTTAGCCAATCAGATGATCAGGCTTGATGTTTCAGACTCCAGTCGTCATCTCTATTGGATTAGATCCGTAGTCGTCAGTTCGAGGATGGGTCTTTGGTGGCACTCAGAGATAGAGTAATGACGGGTGATGCCGGGCAGGCTACCTTATATTCAGATGGGGCTTTGAGATTTGCTGGCCGGATTTGTGTTCCGAGAGTTGGGGACTTGATACAGTTAATCCTTAGCGAGGCCCATGATTTCAGATATTCCATCCATCCGGGCACCGCTAAGATGTATCGTGATTTGAGGCAGCATTACTGGTGGAGCGGTATGAGGAGAGACATCTTTGATTATGTATCCCGTTGCTTGTGTTGTCAGCAGGTGAAGGCCGAGCATTTGAGGCCTGGTGGTGAGTTGCAGAGGTTTCCCATTCCTGAGTGAAAGTGGGAGCGTATCACCGTGGATTTCATTTTGGGGTTGCCTCGAACTTCTAGAGGTGTTAACAACATCTGCGTCATCGTGGATCGATTAACCAAGTCAACACACTTCATTCCAGTTCATACATCCTTCAGTGCTGAGAGGTTAGCTCGTATCTATATTCGGGAGGTGGTCCATCTTCATGGGGTGCATGTTTCTATCATTTCAGACCGGGGTTCACAGTTCACTTCCAGCTTTTTGAGGGTATTTCAGGAGGAGTTGGGCACCCGTGTTAATCTTAACACAACGTTCCACCCACAGACTGATGGTCAGTTAGAGCGCACTATTCAGGTTCTTGAGGATATGTTGCGGGCCTGTGTTATGGACTTTGGAGGCCAGTTGGACCAGTTCTTGCCGTTGGCAGAGTTTCCGTACAACAACAGCTACCATTCTAACATTCAGATGGCCTCGTTTGAGGCCTAATATGGTAGGCGTTCTCGCACTCTAGTTATGTCATGACCTAGGGTAGCCCCTAGATGTAACACGGCGTACAAGACCCCAAGAGGCCTCATACAAGCCCTTAGCATACATAACATACAAGATAATAGAGAAATAAGAGTTCAAAAAAGCATTTTTAAATCAAAGCTTTACTCAAAACAGCGGAAGTCTACAACTCATGTCTCAAAGCCTTCTAATATCATAGAATACGAATAAAAGTGATAGGGATGCAGCCCAATACAATATCCAACACTGAAAAGAAACGACATGAAAAGTAAGAACAACTAGGCAATGTCCTCGGATGGATGAGGACTCACAAAGTCTTCTTCCCAACTCTAAGTCAATGCTCTAGCCACGAGTGGAAGGTGAATTGTCACGTCCTACACCAAAGAAGTTAATGTAGGCAAGAGTATGCATTAGCACAATTAAGTACTAAGTATGATAGCAATACACATAAACACATAAATCATGCTAGAGAGAGATAATCATGACATGCAATGGCCAAGCTAAAAACATGATAAGCATGAGAAACATGAAACATAAAGCATATATCAAGGCCAAAGCAAGCCAAATCATCTTTCCTTCTTTCCTTTGCTTCATCATGAAAACACTTGTTCATTAACTTATGGGGAAAAAGCCTTAACCGACATATAAGACCATGTGAGCTATCAACACGGAATCCGATATCTACCCCACATCGAAAAGGGGTGTCCTACTTACCAAGGTAAGACCATGAACTTCTTAGCTTATGTGGATCCACTAGCTAATGTCTACTTAAAGACAGCATCCTATGGTGGCAACATAGTTTATGGGATAGAGATTGCTTTAGGAGACTTGGCCTCAACTAACGGGAGAGTTCCATCTAGAAAACCCGGCCTCTACAAACGGGAGAGCTTTCACTAGAAGACCCGGCCTCTACTAACGGGAGGGCTTCCATCTCAATATCCACTCGGTGCTAAGAATAATTCCCACGGATTAGTCATTAACATATTTATATCATCAAACATGAAAAGGTACAACTAGGGTTACCAATTCAAGCTAAAATCATACTTATAGATATTCATCTTTAATGGACCTTGTCCTAGCTTACATCATTAGAATAGCTCCTTAAGAACATGGATATTCGCCTCTTTGTTCTTCTTTTATCATAATGAGAGAATTACGTGAGAAAACATTTCACTACTCAACCATAGCATCATCATATCATAACTTTGGCACTTTACTCTCAAAGCACCCTTAATTCATCATGCTCATATTTAATAGTTCATAGAGTTCATATGGGTTCATGCAAGTTCAACCCATATCATGCAATTCAATGCAAACTCATGCTTAGAAAGCCATAATTAAGACAATTTACCCATACTTGAAGGAACTCACATAATAGAGGAAAATCATGCTTTTTGACTTGATCATGCTAAATTCATAAGATTATCCTCAATTCGTTCATAATTCATGCTTGATTTCATAGAGAATTCATAAAATTCATCAAACCATAACTCAGCCCAACAATCAAAGCATAGATTATCAAATTTGGGAGAATTAGCTTGGGATCATGGGGGTTCATGCAATCTTTACATCAAATCATGTAATTTACACTAATTCGTGCACTAAGTTACTTTATCACGCTAAATCGTGCACTAGGAATCATAAAATCAATAATTGGAATCACAATTGAAGAACCCACAATGATTGATCACAAACCCTAATTCAATTGGGTTAGAGTAAACCTTTGAAAATCATGAAGAAGAGGAAGGGCCCATTGGAGGAAAAGACTCCTAATGGTGAACACTATCAGACCTCAAAGCAATCTACAAGAAATTGGAGAAGATTGAAGGTCTTCAATTGAGGATTCAAGCTCCTTCTTCTTCCTTGAGAGTTGAGAGAGAAATATTTGAGAGAGGAGAATTTTGGAATGAATTAGAATGAAAGGAATTAGGCTTAGAAAGTATTTATAGGTCTAAGATTAATGGTATAACCGACATAGCTTAATAGGTAAACAATTAGGAAAACGACCAAAAAGCCCTTAATTAAAAACTGTCGAGGCCAATTGACGGACAGGATCTACGCTCCGTACATCAATTGACGGACCGTCCTGTTATTCTGTCAATTGATTCAGAAAGTTCGTTTTTGGCTGAAAATTTGGCAGAGTCTGGAAGGCATCTACGGAACCCATCTACGGCCCGTCAACTTGACTACGAACAGTCTTGTTGTTCCGTAGGTCAAGGTTCGGAAACTTTGAAATCCTGAAATTTCACAGTGCCATTGACGGTTCCCACCTACTGCCCGTCAATCCATCTACGGCCCGTAGGTGGCCTCCGTAAGTCACTGTCTTCAGGTGAGTTCTGCATTTTAAAAAAATCCCTTGGAAGCTTGAAGTGTTACAATGTCTCCCCCTTGGGAACATTCGTCCTCGAATGAGAATCAAGACATCTTGAGAAGGGTAATAAACACGGACTAACAACCCGACCTAGCATGCAATCACATAAATGCACATATCCGAGGAGGAAACATCAACTCCAAGCTCAAGCATGATCAACACATCATATCATGAAGACTTTATGCAACTCATACTCAAATGCACATAATCATATAAGACTCTTCATGAACATACATAATCAAGGAATCATGAAAATCAATTACGACACATGAGACTAAAAGAATGAATCATGAGGATCAAGATACCTCAAGCTAGAGTAGGATCGGAAGGAAAGAGATGAGGATATTGGAACATCATATCGGCCTCCCAAGTAGCACCCTCAACCAATTGATTCCTCCATAGAACTTTCACGGAAGCAACTTCCTTATTTCTTAACTTCCGGACTTGCCGGTCTAACATCTTAACCGGAACCTCTTCATAAGAAAGACTATCCTTTAGGCAAAGATTCTCTAATGGCACTATAGTGATCGGATCACCAACACACTTCTTCAATAATGAGACATGGAAAACTAGATGCACAGATGCCAAATCATTAGGCAAGTCAAGCTCATAAGCAACCTTACCAACACGTCTCAAGATCTGATATGGTCCTACATAACGGGGACTAAGCTTCCCTTTCGTCCCAAATTTCATTACACCCTTCATGGGTGAGACTTTCAAGTAAACCCAACCATCCACATCGAATTCTAGTTCTCTTCTCCTAACATCGGCATAGGACTTTTGTCGACTTTGAGTCGTTTTCAACCTCTCCCTAATAAGTCGAACTTTCTCCATAGCCTCATGCACCAACTCCGAGCCTATCAACGCAACTTCACCAACTTCAAATCAACCTATAGGTGATCTACACCTCCTACCATAGAGAGCCTCAAATGGAGCCATACCAATACTAGAATGGTAGCTATTGTTATAAGCAAACTCAATCAAAGGCAGGTGATCATCCCAAGTACCCTTGAAATAAATTACACAAGCTCTCAACATATCTTCCAAGGTTTGAATAGTGCGCTCCGCTTGCCCATCGATTTGGGGATGAAAGGTCGTACTAAGCTTAACACGAGTACCAAGACCTTTTTTAAACGACTTCAAAAATTGAGAAGTAAATTGTGCACCACGATCGGAGATAATGGATAAAGGCACTCCATGCAGCCTAACCATCTCCCTCAAATACAACTTAGCATAATCCTCTGTTGAATAAGAAGTCTTGACGGGAATGAAATGGGCTGACTTTGTCATTTTATCAACAACAACCCAAATCGAATCAAATTGTCGCCTCGTACGAGGCAAACCCACAATAAAATCCATATTCACATCTTCCCACTTCCAAGTAGGAATACTAATATCTTGGGTCAAACCTCCCGGCCTTTGATGCTCAACTTTCACTTGTTGGCAATTAGGACACTTAGCCACAAATTTCGCAATATCTTTCTTCATTCTGTTCCACCAATAAATTTCCCGCAAATCACGGTACATTTTGGTAGCTCCTGGGTGGATGGAATATCGAGAACTATGGGCCTCCAATAAAACTTGCTCTCTTAAGCCCTCTACATTGGGAACACACAAACGACCTTGATATCGAAGCACACCATCTCCCCCTTGGGAGAAAACCTCTATGGACTTCTTGAGTACCGCTTCCTTTAGTTCAACCAAGTTAGGATCAAGACCTTGCTTAGCTTTCACATCATGCACAAAAGAGGATTCGGAACCCATGTGAACCGTAACACCACCTTTAGTAGAATCAACCAATCTAACACCCAATCGAGCCAATCTATGGACATCGCGAACCAACTCTTTCTTACCATCCTAAACATGAGCAACACTACCCAGAGATAATCGACTAAGAGCATCCGCCACCACGTTAGCCTTACCTGGGTGATAGAGAACACTCATATCATAGTCTTTTAACAACTCGAGCCACCTTCTTTGGCGGAGATTCAAATCTTTCTGTATAAACACATATTGCAAACTCTTATGGTCGGTGAAGACATCTACATGTACTCCATACAAATAATATCGCCATATTTTCAAAGCAAACACAACTGTCGCTAATTCCAAGTCATGAGTAGGATAGTTCTTTTCATGCACCTTAGTTGTCTTGAATCATAAGCAATGACCTTCATGTTTTCCATAAGAACATATCCTAGCCCAATTCTAGAGGTGTCACAATAAACCACAAAACCATCGGATCCTTCCGGTAGAGTCAATATCGGAGCAGAAGTAAGTCGATCCTTCAACTCTTGAAAACTCTTCTCACATGCTTCGGACCATGCGAATTTAACCTTCTTTTGAGTTAAAGCCGTCAATGGAGAAGCAATGGATGAAAACCCTTCAACAAACCTCCTATAATAATCGGCTAAGCCCAAGAAACTACGGATATCTGAAGGCGATAAAGGTCTAGGCCAATTCTTAACCGCTTCCGTCTTTTTAGGATCTACCTCAATGCCCTTACCGGAAACAATGTACCCAAGAAAAGCCACGGACCTTAACCAAAACTCACATTTACTAAACTTCGCAAAGAGTTGTTCGTCCTTAAGAACTTGCAACACAATCCTCAAATGATTAACATGTTCAATCTTATTCTTTGAGTAGATTAAAATATCGTCAATAAACACAATCACAAACATGTCAAGGTATTGCTTAAACACTCTATTCATCAAGTCCACAAATGCGGCCAGAGCATTTGTTAATCCAAACGACATTACCAAGAACTCGTAGTGACCATACCTAGTCCGGAAAGTCATTTTTGAAATATCATCTTCCTTCACCCTTAATTGGTGATAGCCCAAACGAAGGTCGATCGTAGAGAAATAACTAGCCCCTTGAAGTTGATCAAACAAGTCATCTATCCTTGGTAGAGGATACCTATTCTTAATGGTAACCTTGTTCAATTGGCGATAGTCGATACACGTACGGAGTGAACCATCTTTCTTCCTTACAAACAAGACCGGAGCACCCCATGGAGAAATACTTGGCCGGATGAAACCCTTATCCAACAAGTCTTTCAACTGCTCTTTTAGTTCCTTAAGTTCCGCCGGAGCCATTCTATAAGGAGGAAGAGAAATAGGTTGCGTATCTGGGAGAAGGTCAATACCGAAGTCTATTTCCCTTTCGGGAGAAATACCGGGCAAGTCATCGGGAAACACTTCCGAAAACTCATTAACAACGGGGACCGACTCGAGAGTAAGGGTCTCAGAATCTATATCCCTCACCTTAAAACGATGATAAATGCAACCCTTTGAGATCATCTTTCTAGCTTTTAGATAACAAACAAATTGACCTCAAAAAATAGAATTTCCTCCCTTCCACTCTAGGATAGGCTCATTTGGAAACTGAAACTTGACCATTCGGGTCCTACAATCAATAGAGGCATAACAAGCATGCAACCAATCCATCCCAAGAATAACATCAAAATCTAGCATATCAAGCTCTACAAGATCAATATGAGTGACTCTATGGGATAAGGAGACGGGACAATCTCTATAAACTCTCTTAGCCATGATAGGTTCTCCAATCGGAGTAGAAACACGAAAAGGATCTAGCAACGCATCCGGAACAACATCAAACCTCATAGCCACATATGGCATCACAGAAGACAAGGTAGCACCGGGATCAAGCAAAGCATAAATATCAAAATGGAAAACTCTTAACATACTAGTAACTACATCGAGAGAGTTCTCTTGCTCATGACGAGCCTGAAGTGCATAAAATCGGTTTTGTTTATGAGCATTCCAACCCGATCCTCTAGGTGGAGCTTGCTTATTCTCCCTTCCCTTGGCCGTGAGAGATGGACAATCCCTCATCTTGTGACCACTATTTCCACAATTATAACAATCATCCGTACCGGCTAGACATCTACCTTCATGCTTTTTCCCACACTTGGCACAAGGAGCCAATAAAGAACCACCATTATTCCCTCCTTAAGACTTGGGGTTAGACACCCTATCATTGTTGGACTTCGGAGGAGCATTGGATGAGCCTTGGTTAGAGAACCTTGGTCGAAATCTAGGATGACCATGTCCATCGGACCTTGCATGGGAAAAGTTACCATCTTTGGTCCTAGCCCTCTTGGTCTCCCTAGTCCTTTCCTTAAGCTTTTCTTCTTTAATTTGTTCGGCATAAACCATGAGGCGAGAAATATCCATGTCATGCACAAGCATGGCGGTGCGACACTCTTTCACCAACATATCAGACACTCCCAACACAAATTTCCTCATTCTTGCCCTTGGGTCGGTAACTATGGACGGAGCATATCTAGCCAATTGTGTGAACTTCAATGCATACTATTTCACACTCATATTTCCTTGTCGAAGGTTGATAAACTCAAGCACCTTAGCCTCTCTCTTCTCAAGAGGGAAGAACCTATCAAGGAAAGCAACCTTGAATTTCTCCCAATCAAGGGGACCCTCATTAATCGCCCTCTCACTCTTCCATTGATTGAACAAAATTTGGGCAACACCCTTGAGTTGATAAGCGGCCAACTCCGCCTTTTCTTCCGGCGTCACACCCATGATCATCAACACCTTGTACACTTCATCGATGAATTCTCGAGGATCTTCCTCAACCTTAGAGCCATGGAATTCTGGAGGATTCATCCTTGTAAAGTCCCTCACTCTTGATGCTGTTGTACCCACATTTGGGTTCACGGGAGCCACCACCTCTCTATTGGCTTGAGCCGTCACGGCTTGAGCTAACACTTGGAAAGTAGCCCTAAACTCTGCATTACTCACCTGTTCCACCAAAGGGTCGGCCGAAACGTGAGAAGGTTGAGGAAGAGCTTCTTGTTCCACATTCTCTCCCATGTTTATTCTAGCGTAAGCTTTTCGGGTCGCCATATCCTGCAACGCGTAGGATAGGGATTATGAGAGAGATATATGGAGTTAAACTCTATGGCACGACTTACGAGTAACAAAAAAAGTAGAATTTCTTAAACGTCTTATAGCCTCTCATTCATAAATGTGGCGCGCATCACACAGATGAACAAGACTCTACTTGACGCGGCTTATGAGACATCCTAGGATCTTTCTAAAACATCGCTCTGATACCAAGTTTATCACGACCCATGGTAGCCCCTAGATGTAACATGGCGTACAAGACCCCGAGAGGCCTCATACAAGCCCTTAGCCTACATAACATACAAGATAATAGAGAAATAAGAGTTCAAAAGAGCATTTTTATATCAAAGCTTTACTCAAAACAGCGAAAGTCTACAACTCATGTCTCAAAGCCTTCTAATATCATAGAATACGAATAAAAGTGATAGGGACGCAGCCCAATACAATATCTAACACTGAAAAGAAACGACATGAAAAATAAGAACAACTAGGCCATGTCCACGGATGAATGAGGACTCACCAAGTCTTCTTCCCAACTCTAAGTCAATGCTCTAGCCACGAGTGGAAGGTGAATTGCCACGTCCTATACCAAAGAAGTTAATGTAGGCAAGAGTATGTGTTAGCACAATTAACTGCTAAGTATGATAGCAATACACATAAACACATAAATCATGCTAGAGAGAGATAATCATGACATGCAATGGCCAAGCTAAAAACATGATAAGAATGAGAAACATGAAACATAAAGCATATATCAAGGCCAAAGCAAGCTAAATCATCTTTCCTTCTTTCCTTTACTTCATCATGAGAACACTTGTTCATTAACTTGTGGGGAAAAGCCTTAACCGACATATAAGATCATGTGAGCTATTTACACGGAATCCGGTGTCTACCCCACACCGAAAAGGGTGTCCTACTTGCCAAGGTAAGACCATGAACTTCTTAGCTTATGTGGATCCACTAGCTAATGTCTACTTAAAGACAACATCCTATAGTGGCAACATAGTTTATGGGATAGAGATTGCTTTAGGAGACTCGACCTGAACTAATGGGAGAGTTCCATCTAGAAAACCCGGCCTCTACTAACAGGAGAGCTTTCACTAGAAGACCCGACCTCTACTAACGGGAGGGCTTCCATCTCAATATCCACTCAGTGCTAAGCACAATTCCCACGGATTAGTCATTAACATATTTATATCATCAAACATGAAAAGGTACAACTAGGGTTACCAAATCAAGCTAAAATCATACTTATAGATATTCATCTTTAATGGACCTTGTCCAAGCTTACATCATTAGAATAGCTCCTTAAGAACACGGATAATCGCCTCTTTGTTCTTCTTTTATCAAAATGGGAGAATTACGTCAGAAAACCTTTCACTACTCGACCATAGCATCATCATATCATAACTTTGGCACTTTACTCTCAAATCACCCTTAATTCATCATGCTCATATTTAGTAGTTCATAGAGTTCATATGGGTCCATGCAAGTTCAACTCATATCATGCAATTCAATGCAAACTCATGCTTAGAAAGCCATAATTAAGACAATTTACCCATACTTGAAGGAACTCACATAATAGAGGAAAATCATGTTTTTTTACTTGATAATGCTAAATTCATAAGATTATCCTCAATTCATTCATAATTCATGCTTGATTTCATAGAGAATTCATAAACTTCATCAAACCATAACTCAACCCAACAATTAAAGCATAGATTATCAAATTGGGGAGAATTAGCTTGGGATCATGGGGGTTCATGCAATCTTTACATCAAATCATGTAATTTACGCTAATTCGTGCACTAAGTTACTTTATCACGCTAAATCGTGCACTAGGAATCATAAAATCAATAATTGGAATCACAATTGAAGAACCCACAATGATTGATCACAAACCCTAATTCAATTGGGTTAGAGTAAACCTTTGAAAATCATGAAGAAGAGGAAGGGCCCATTGGTGGAAAAGACTCCTAATGGTGAACACTGTCATACCTCAAAGCAATCTACAAGAAATTGGAGAAGATTGAAGGTCTTCAATTGAGGATTCAAGCTCCTTCCTCTTCCTTGAGAGTTGAGAGAGAAATATTTGAGAGAGGAGAATTTTGGAATGAATTAGAATGAAAGGAATTAGGCTTAGAAAGTATTTATAGGTCTAAGATTAATGGTATAACCGACCTAGCTTAATAGGTAAACAATTAGGAAAATGACCAAAAAGCCCTTAATTAAAAACTATCGAGGCCAATCGACGGACAGGATCTACACTCTGTACATCAATTGACGGACCGTCCTGTTATTTTGTCAATTGATTCAGAAAGTTCTTTTTTGGCTGAAAATTTGGCAGAGTCTGGAAGGCATCTACGGAACCCATCTACGGCCCGTCAACTTGACTACGAACCGTCTTGCTGTTCCGTAGGTCAAGGTTCGGAAACTTTGAAATCCTGAAATTTCACAGTGCCATTGACGGTTCCCACCTACGGCCCGTCAATCCATCTACGGCCCGTAGGTGGCCTCCATAGGTCACTGTCTTCAAGTGAGTTCTGCATTTTAAAAAAATCCCTTAGAAGCATGGGGTGTTACAAGTTGGTGTGTTTGAGTCTACAGAGCCTTGGCCGTGTGGTACATATTTATTTCAGGAGTCCTTAGTTTATGTGAGGATGATTCAGGATCGGCTCAAGATGTCTCAGAGTAGACAACATAGTTACGCGGATTGCAGGCGATGGCCACTGAAATTTATTGTTGGTGAAAGAGTATTCCTCCGAGTATCGCCCATAAAGGGCGTGAAGAGATTTGGGAGGCGGGGCAAGCTTAGACCAGGGTACATTGGGCCTTTTGAGATCTTGAGGATAGTCGGTGAAGTAGCCTATGAGTTAGCCTTACCTCTAGCATTCTTAGCTATTCATCCAGTCTTCCATGTTTCGATGTTGCGCCAGTATGTTCCAGATGAGTCTCATGTGCTCCAGTATGATGTTGTTACGTTAGATGATCGCTTGACCTACATTCAGGAGCCGGTTGCTATTTTGGCCAGAGATGTGAGGCAGTTGAGGTCTTGAGTCATTCCTGTGGTCAAGATCCGTTTGAGGCATCGTCAAGCGAGAGATGCGGAAGCAGTTCCCCGGCTTATTTGAGCCCTCAGGTACTTCTTGACTCTTACTTTCGCGGACGAAAGTTCTTTTAGCAGTGGATGTTGTAATGACCCTTCAGGTCATTTGTGTGTTTGTGCTTTCTTTATGTCGTTTAGAGCGTTTCTGTAGTGATCCCAAGTCATTTATGACTTGCTGGCACTGACTATTCGGTCGCCTGGTCATTCGTTTGGGTTTTATGCCTGTTTTCCTATTTTGGAGCAGTTAAACCTTGAAAAGTTGATTTCGGTCATAACCTCGGGTAAACGACCTCAGAAGGGAATTTTGACGGTTCCAACAGCTCTGGAGCGGCCAAATTAGGCTAGAAGCATGTTGGCACGACTCCCAGGGTTTCTGGTATGACTTTAGGGCCATTTGGCGCTTTTACCTTTGAAATTTGGTTCAAGTTTGACTTCGATCAATATTCTTGGTAAACACACTCAGATGAGAATTTTGTCAGCGCGGTTAGTTTTGGAATGCCAAGTTTGGTCTAGAATGAGGCTTTCGATCTAATTTCGAAGCCCTCGGTTGAAGTTGGCTAAATTGGTAATTGGGAAGTGAGACCCACTTTTTGTCGAAATGACCTCGTATGGAAATTTCGACTACGCCATTGAGTTTGGAATGTTGAATTTGATGGGGGATCATATCTTGTTTGCGTGCACATGGGTTCCGAACTAATCCCGAGCACCCCGTCGAAGTTTTTGGGAAGGCCAAGTTTCAGCTGGTGCACAACTAAAGTTGCAGACCCACCTCTTCTCCACGTTCGCGGGCTTGGCTCCACGTTCGCGGAGGCGTGTGATGTTCCTCTCCGCGTTCAAGGGTAAGTCTCCACGTTCGCGAAGGTCTGCAAGGTCTGGGGAAGAGATCTTCCTCTCCGCGTTCACGGATGGGCGTCCACGTTCCCGGATGGGCCTCCGCGTCCACGGAGGTGTGGATCGTCTCTCTCCATGTTCGCGGGCCCATGGCCGCGTTTGCGGAGTTCTGTGTGTTGCTTCTAAATGTTTGCGGGCCCCTAGCTGCGTTCGCAGAGGTATAATTGTTTTCCCTCCACGTTCGAGGAGCCATTGTCGCGTTCGCGAAGGTCAACGACTGGCAGTGTTTATAAATAGGGGAGGTCGAGTTCATTTGTTAGCAAGTTTAGAAATTTGATATCCTTCTCATCTTAAATCAGTTTTCGGTGATTCAAAGTCCCGTGTATTCAGATTTTCATAGACTTCGAGGGTGTTGAGTCGGATTGTGTTGGGTAGTCCTTGATTTCCATGAATTTGAGGCGTAAGTTATTACCTTTAGCTTGAAGTGTAAAGTTTTGCATCTTTTGTTTTCTTTGTGTTGTTGGCTGTTTCGAAACCCGAATTGTGTTTTATTTTGAAACATAAGTTTGGAGGAAGGTTTATGACCTTTTCACGGAGTCAATTCTGGGATTTTCGGAGCGGGTCCCACATTTTCTAATTTTTGACTCCTAAATTGATCCGTCTCCATTTTTGTTGATTTTAGTGTTTAAAAGACCGTAGTGACACTGTGATTCTATTTTTGATAACGTGGCAGCAGTCTAAGGTCGTTCGGAAGGGAAAAGTTCCGACAGTGTGATTTGAAGCGTGCGCGATCGGCCTACTGGTAGGTTACAGTTTCCCTTCTCTTAGATTGAGCTGGAATGTGTGACTACTTGCTGATTTGTGTGAATCTGGGGTGGGGTTCTAGTATTTCTTCTATCCTTCTCAGAAACCATGTTGTAGGGTTGATTTTCGGGCTGTTATTGGATGGGCAGGGTATTTGTTGTTGCATGTGGCTTATTAGGTTGGTTGTTATTTGTGTTGGAGTATATTTTTGGCCTTAGAATAGGTTAGGCTAGTATTGCCTTAGACACATGCACCTGTTTGACTGTGGTATGTATCCGACGTCGATTCGAATGACTAGGTCCTTGTAGACTGAAATAGCAGACTTGGGTCTGATAGTTTGAGTCCTGTTTGGGCTTTGTGTGGTGTGATTTTCTAGCTTCTCTCCCCATTTTTGTAATGCTGATGTGTCGTCGGAGGCGTGCTATTTTTCCTTGGCTATCGGATGTTTCGAGATCGGTTCGGTAGTATTGTGGCTGGTAGTGGACGGCGATCCACCTTGGCTTGGTGTTTGGGATATTTGGATGGCCCCGCGTACTCTACTGGCTTACGGTAGGGCCCCCGGGAGTATTAGCAGAGTGTGCGATTGGAGATGAGATACTTGGGTTGTCCAGCGTACACTACTGGGTTGGGTAGGGCCCCCGGGAGTGTTGGCTAATTGGGCAGTGGAGTATTAAGGCTTTTAGGATTGGTTGGTTGTTTTGTTTCAGGATTTGGGTTTTCGGAGTCGTCGTGCCTTGGCACTCTGCTGGCTGGGTAGGGCCCTGGGAGTTGCTGTCTGGCTGGTGGCCTGATTTGGAAGTCAGACTTTTGACCGAGTTGGAGTTGGCTTTTTTGGTTCGGTTGAGCTGGTTGGTGGATTCGATTCGTGTTTTGGTCTTCCTTCGTTCCCGTAGAATAGCTCTTTTGTGAACCTGTTGGGCTTATGAGGGTCCGTTCAGATTTTATTTATCTGTGCTTGAGTGTACCTTCTGGGTCTTATGGGGGGCCCGGTTAGGTTTAGATCAGGTGTTGTTAGTCTTTCAATCGTTAAGTTATTCTCTTCTCTCTTGACCTTTGTTATGGTGGATTCTATCCTTTCTGTCTATTTTTACCTTTCTTGCTCAGTCGGCCTATGATGCCTACTGGGTACCTATTGTATTGGTACTGATGCTACACTCTGCATCTATTTTCGTGATGCACGACCGAGCACCAGTTATCAACGTTGAGTTCGAGCCTGCAGCGGTCTGTTTCGGAGGCGAGGGTGAGCACATGGCTTTCTGGGATTACCTGTCTCCTTCTGTTTATATTTTGTCTTGTCTTTTGCTTTGAGACAACTTTTTTCTGTGGTCCACTTTTGGGACTTATACTCGTTAGTAGTTCTATACATGTGACTTCCAGGTTCTGGGAGGTATAGTTGTTGTATATAGATGTCTTCGCTTCCGCCTTTCCTTTATATGTTCCTTTACTTATGCTTCCGCGCAATTGAGGTTAGTTCCGACCCTCAATCCCATTACTGCTAAGTTCCGGGATAGGGTTTTGGCTTGCCTACTGGCAGGTTGGTACGCACCATCATGACTCGAGAAATTGGGTCGTGACATTAAAATATTTAAATAAATATATTAAAAATTGATTAACCTACAAAATATCATATGTGCCACAAATATTATTTGAAAAGTATCAAAAAAATATTTAATAACTTAGTTGACTCTGCTAATTCTATCTTTGTCACACACACACACACACAAAAACACACACGCATATATATATATATATATTAGTACATCAAATGATCAGTTTTTATGTATACGTGTGTTATTTTAAGTTACCTTTCATTTGTAACTACTATTTTTCATATCCCACTCTATCCTTCTCCTATGTGATTTTCTATAACTAATGCAGAATCTAATTTAAAAAATAGATTATTAAAATTATTGATAAATTTCAATTAGTAATTATTTGTAAATATAATTCGTAAATCCATATAAAGAGTTAACAAAGAAAGTATATGGTATATTTATAATTGTGTTAAACGAGAAGAAACAAATGTAGGATAGTCGTGCTTAAATAGTTGAGGACGTTGATGACATAGCCATAATCTAAAATGAGAATAAGTTTTTAGATAGGTGATATCATATTTGAAAAGTTAGGTACCATATAGAGACATTACTTAATTAGTTGAACAATCCTTAGCTATGTCATAGGCCTTCTAAGGCATTATTTGATAAAAGATAGCGACGGAAGGGTATTCATAGGTTTTACTTGACACACTCGCGCAACATGATTTTGTGCACAGGATTGTGACCAAACCATTATAGTGAACCTGAATGTTGTGGCGTACCCGCCCTTGTGGCATCATTTGCATTTGGAGTCACCTGAGATGTCATGTACTAGTTTTGCCAGACTCAAGCTGATACATGGCACATATGGCCTATGTATAGACCCTCATAGTGTGCCCATGGGGGCGTACCTCTTACCAGACCACGATTACAGTATATGCATAGAGGCATAGAGATAAGATTTTAGAAAATTATGTCTTACAATTGATCTGGATCGCCTTTGATAGGTCATCACGTGATCATTTGTATTAGGAATAGTTGGCGCTCTTCACCTAGGCAAATTATAGGGTTATATCATAATGGACGCTTTCTTTGGATATTATATGATGAGCTAATTAAGTTGGTGCATAGGTTATCATTGTATATCATACATCTAATCCTTGTATGCTCTTAATTCTTTCGATTTAACATTTGGTTCATATGAGCTTCCATACTTTTCTATATGTTATTCTGTCTGCTTTACATACCAATACATGTTGTATATGTAGTGACGTCCCTGTATATATGAGGCGTTGCATTTTGTTGTAAATGCAGGATCAGGTTAACAGGGGAGCAGACATCCACGTTAGGTTCTTTTGTCAACTTCAGTTGGTGTTTTGATGAGCTCCATCCCTATCTGGGGCCAGCTTATTCCTAGTACTTTTTATTATATATACAGGTTGCTAGTTGGGTACATCGAGGTCTGTCTTGACGAGTTATTAGTACTATGATGTTGTAAATCCTTTAGAGGCTTCCTAGACATCATAATGTATCATGTTGGGTGAGCGTATTTGTTCATGTTCATGATTATAATAGGAGTAAACTTGATCCACATGCTAAAAATGTGTTTTTGTTGGCTATGCCCCTAGTCAAAAGGGATACTTGTGTTATGATCCAATTACTAGGAAAGTTATTGTCATAATGGGTGTCACCTTTTTTTAATCTCAATTATTTTTTGAAACTCATCTTCAGGGAGAGAACCATAGTGAAGATTCAATGGATAGTAAAGATTATCACGACCTAACATGTGAGAAACAAAATGATCCAAGTTTTATGATAGATACGGGAAATAGTACTTATGGCAATAACAACCTTGGTAAGGTAAGAGATCCCAACTTAAGTAATGGAAATAAGAAAACTGAGACAGTAGAGCCTTTTCATGATACAATTAATGAAAAGGACATGGAACAAACAAATGAATTATAGGTTTACATGAGAAGAAATCTAAATCAAGAAGAAAAGACTAAGGAGATCTCATCAGAATCAAATGTCCACTCTACAAGATCTTACTGATATATAAGGTAATTCTCCAGAACCTAATTCTGATTTTGTTCTTGTTACTTTAGACCTTGATCTTCCAATTGCCAAACATAAAGGGGTATGAAAAGTCACAAACCATCCCATATCAAATTTTGTGTCATATATAAACTTGTCCCCTTCCTATATATATGGAAGTAGCAAGGTCAAAAGAAGGCATTATGGTGTCACAAAGGAAGTACTAGATCTTCTAAAAGAGACAATGATGAGTGGTTATCGTCTAGCCGAAACACCTATTGATCCGAATGTAAAATTTGGAAACAAAGAAGAAAATTCAGTTGACCAAAGTCAATATCAGAGACTAGTAGGGAAGTTGATCTACTTGTCACACACTCAACCTGATATAACTTTTGTGGTAATTTTAGTGAGTCAATTTATGTACTCTTCGAAGGAAGAGCACCAAGAAGCGGTCTACAAAATTCTAAGATATCTAAAAAGTTAATCAGGGAAAGGACTGTTTAAAAAAAAAGATCAACATAGGGGCATTGAAAGCTTTACATATGCAGATTCTACTATTGATAGGAGGTCTACATCATGATATTGTACTTTTATCTAGGGAAATCTTGTGACTTGAAGGAGTAAAAAGCAGAATCTCATAGCCCATGACAGTGCTGAAGCTGAATACTAATCTATGGCCCATGGAAAATGTGAAATGATTTGACTCAAGAAGATGATGGAAGAACTAAAAAAAACTATTTGTGTTACCAATGAAGTTGTACTGTGACAACAAAATCGCTATAAGTATTGCTCACAATCCAGTTCAACGTGACAGAACAGAGCATGTTGAAGTGGATAGGCACTTCATAAAAGAGAAGATTGATGAAGGAAATGTGTGCATGCCTTTCGTCCCAACAAATCAGCAAATTATGATTTTTTTCACAAATTATGCAATTCTTGTGAGCAAGTTAGGCATGACAGATATTTACATGCCAACTTGAAGGGGAGTGTTGATTTGTAAATATCTAAGTGTGATCATATATGATTTTGTAGGATTTAAATTGATCTGATAAAATCATATTTGATATGCTATTAAATAGTGTAGGATATTAGATCAAATAAAATCATTTCTTGAGTCTCAAATCTTCAAGAATTAAGGGATCTGGTTTCTAGTTAGTTTTATTTTCTATACTATAAAATTTTATCTCTATGAATGAATAAGAGTGTACAATCTTGGTACCAAAACTTACAAATATCAACATTATCATAGAATGATAGAGAAAATGACCAAAATGGTACTTAATGTATGTGTAATGCTTTGTTTTGATCCTTAATATATTTCACTTGATTGAAATGGTTCTTAATGTATAACAAAATTTGTTCATTTTAGTCCTTTACCCTAAGCCAAACGAATTTATCAAAAAAAAAGTGTTAACTTCAATTGTGGACTGCACGTGGCTAACAAAATTCACCATTATTGTCTTCTTTGTTAGCTTAAAAGAAAAACTTTATGAAATCTAATACCATTTTCTTTATCAAAATTTATTGTTTTGTCTTGCTTAAAACAAAAATGGGTATTAGGTTAGTGGAATAATATTTTAGGAAAGAGAAAATAGTGAATTTTGTTGGAGAAAATAGAGAAGATGGTGTTAGATTTTATGAAAATTCTTTCTTTGGAGCTAACAAATAAGACAACAATAATGAATTTATTAGCCACTTAGGATCCATAGTTAAACTTAACACTTTTTTTTGGTAAATCTATTAGGTTTAGGATAAAGTACCAAAATGAACCTTTTTGTTATATATTAAGTACCATTTCAATCAAGTGAAAATATATCAAGGACAAAAATAAACGCGTTTGTTATACATTAAGAACCATTTAAGTCAAAACGAAATATTTATTATACATTAAGGACTATTTTAATCAAATAAAATATTTAAGAATCAAAATAAACACGTTTATTATACACTAGTTCCTCTTTTCGTGCGTTGCACGTGAATTTTAGATTTTTTAGTAGGAATAATTTTAGAAACTCATATAAATATTATTTAAGCATGTTCTTGTTGTATAGGTTGACGTCCAACTATTTTAGATTACATTATCACTCTATATTATAAGATTGAATGTTGAGGAGCTTAGGGTCAGCCGATCAATTGACCGGTTTGCCCTTCTCCTCAACTTCCTCTATTTATATTTCGTATTTGTTCATTTTGTTTTATTTTAATTTTAATATTTTCATTTTTACATGTTAAGTATTTACAAAATAGTACTAAAAATTAACTTAAAATATTATAAATTTGGTTAACTCTGTAAATTTTACCCATACTGCATTAACAACTTAAAATATTTGAAAACATATTAAAATGTGATGAACTCTCGAAATTTCACATCTTCCACATAAATTGGAATAAAGGGAGTAACATATATTATTTTGAAATTACGTTAAGAGTACTATAAATCACAACTTAAAGTATTTAAAAAAATATTAAAAAATTGATTAACTCTCGAAATTTCATATGTGCCACATAAATTGGGACAACGGAAATAACATATATTATTTAAAAATTAAGTTAATTAAGAGCACTATAAGTTGCAACAATTAATAATTTAAAATATTTAAAAGAACATACTAAAATTTTGGTTGAGTTCAAAATGTCACATATGCCACGTAAGTTGGGACAGAGTGAGTAACACATATCATTTGAAAATTACGTTAAAATTACTATAAATCACAATTTAAAGTATTTAAAAACATATTAAAAATTTGATTAACTTTCAAAATTTCACATGTGCCACATAAATTGGGACAGGGGAAATAACATATATTATTTAAAAATTACGTTAATTAAGAGTACTATAAGTTGCAATAATTAACAATTTAAAATATTTCAAAAAATATTCTAAAAATTTGGTTGAGTTCAAAATGTCACATATGCCACGTAAGTTGGGACAGAGTGAGTAACATATATTATTTGAAAATTACTTTAAAAGTACTATAAATCACTATTTAAAATATTTAAAAAAAATTAGAAAAAAGGGGAAATAACATATATTATTTAAAAAATACGTTAATTAAGAGTATTATAAGTCACAATAATTAACAACTTAAAATAATTAAAAAGACATACAAACTTTGGTATATTATAAGAGTGAATGTTTGAGGAGCTTAGACCGATTTGCGCTTCTTCTCAAATTTCCTCCATTTTATATTTAATATTTCTTTTTTTGTTTTTTGAATATTATGCACTTAAAAATGAACATAAAATAGTATTATAAATTACAGTGTTTAGTATTTTTTCGTTTATTTTCTCTTTAATATATTATATATTTTAAAATTATGAAAAAATAGTACTATAAATTACAATAATTAACAACTTAAAATATTTAAAAAATATATTAAAATTTTGAATAACATTCAAAATTTCACCTATGCCACATAAATTGAGACAGAGGGGGTAACATATATTATTTAAAAATTACGTTAACTAAGAATACCATAAATCACAATAATTAACAACTTAAAATATTTTAAAAAGTATATTAAAAATTGATTAACTCTAAAATTTCACATGTGTCACGTAAATTACAATAATTAACACCTTAAAATATCTAAACAAATATATTAAAAAATTGATTAACTTACAAAATATCACATGCGCCACAAATATTATTTTAAAAGTAACAAAAAAAATATTTAATTATTTAGTTGACTCTCCTAATTCTATCTGTGTCACATAAATTAAAACAAATAAAGTAATATATAGTGGGCCCATGCTTTTGTATCTAGTATATATATATATATATATATATATATATATATAGAGTACATCAAATGATCAGTTTTTATATATACGTGTGTTATTTTAAGTTACCTTTCATTTGTAACAACTATTTTTCATATCCTGCTCTAACCTTCTCCTATGATTTTACTATAACTAATGCACAATCTAATTTGAAAAATAGAAGATTAAAATTATTGATAGTTTCAATTACTAATTATCTGTAAATATAATTCGTAAATCCATATAATAAGTCAACAAAGAAAGTATTATCAATTAGTTCTCTTGCCTCTTACAATGATTCAAATGTTATAAAATAAAATATTAAAAGTTAAAGAAGAAGAAGGAAAGAGGCAGATAAGTAATTTTCTTTTCAAAGGGTGTGTTCCTCCATTACAATGTAATGCCCCTTTTATAGGGGTGAAATTTACTTGGAGAGTTTAACATGCTACAGTAAATGTGGGTCGCTATGGGCATCCACTTGTTTATAGCACTCCCCCTTAGATATTCATGTATAACAAAGGAAATATACATAACTATTTGTAATACGCATTGGTTGTTGCCTCATTAAAAACCTTACCAGGAAAATCTAGTGGGATAAAACATTGGTTAAGGAAAAAAGATTACAGCGCGTACTTTACTCCCCCTGATGAAACGTCACTTAATATCTCGAAGATGACGCATTCTAATCTGGTATCTCAGCTTTCAAAGATTGAAGTTGGTAATGCCTTCGTGAACATGTCTGCTAAATTATCACTGGAACGAACTTGTTGAACATCTATTTCACCCTTCTTTTGAAGATCACAAGTAAAAAAGAATTTTGGTGAAATATGTTTTGTTCCATCTCCTTTGATGTATTCTCCTCTTAGTTAAGCTATACACGCAATATTGTCTTCATATAATGTTGTTGGGATGTCTTCTTTTAAGGGAAGACCACATTTTTCCTGGATGTGTTGATTTATTGATCTCAACCACATGCATTCTCGACTTGCTTCATGGATGACTATTATCTCTGCATGATTTGAAGAAGTAGAAACCATAATTTGTTTTGTTGAACGCCATGATATAGCTATACCTCCACATGTAAATAAATAACCTGTCTGAGATCGACATTTATGTGGGTCAGACAAATATCCTGCATCTGCAAAACCAATTAATTGTGAATCAGATTCCTTTGAATAAAATAGTCTCAAATCAATGGTCCCTTGAAGGTATCTAAAAATATGTTGAATACCATTCCAGTGTCTTCGTGTTGGGAGGAATTAAATCTTGCTAATAAATTTACAAAAAAAGATATATCTGGTCGAGAATTATTAGCAAGGTACATCAATGCATCAATTGCACGAAGATATGGTATTTCAAAACCAACAAGTTCTTTGTCATTTTCATGAGGTCGAAATGGATCTTTATTAATATCAAGTGATCTCACAATCATTGGGGGTACTTAATGGATGTGCTTTATCCATGTAAAATCTCTTTAAAATATTTTTAGTATATGTTGATTGATGAATAAATACTTCATTTGTATGCTCAATCTGTAGACCAAGACAAAACTTTGTCTTTCCAAGGTCTTTCATTTCAAATTCCTTTTTCAAACATTCTAGTGCCTTTGAAAGCTCTTCGCGAGTTCCAATGATATTCAAGTCATCAACATATACAACTATAATGACAAATTCAGATCTAGACCTTTTAATAAATACACAAGGACAAATTGGGTCATTCTTATACCCTTCTTTTAATAGATATTCGCTAAGGCGATTATACCACATGCGTCCTGATTGTTTCAATCCATATAAAGATTTTTGAAGTTTTATTGAACAACTTTCCCAGGGATCTTTATATATTTCAGGCATTTTTTATCCATCAGGAATTTTCATAAAAATGTCGTTGTCTAGTGAGCCATATAAATAGGCTGTAACGATATCCATCAGATGCATGTCAAGTTTTTCATAAACTGCCAAATTTATAAAATACCTGAAAGTGATTGCATCCACCACAAGAGAATATGTCTTCATATAATCAATACTAGGTCTTTGTGAAAATTCTTGTGCCACAAGTCGTGCTTTATATCTTACGACTTCATTTTTCTCATTTCATTTTCGCACAAAGACCTATTTGTACCCCATTGGATTTATACCTTCAGGTGTTCGGACTATTGGTCCGAAAACTTCACTTTTTTCAAGTGAAGCTAATTCAACTTGAATTGCATCTTTCCATTTGGCCAATCATTTCTCTGTCTACATTCCTCAATAGATTTTGGTTCAAGATCCTCATTTTATTTCTATAGCAACATTATAAGCAAAAATATTATCAACAATTATATCATTTCGGTTCCATATTTTTCTTGATGAGACATAGTTTATTGAGATTTCTTCATTATTTTCAGGCCCCTAAACCTCTTCCAAGGTTTCATCAATTATTATGTCTCTTTGCTCTTCTTGAGCAGGTTCTTTCATATTGTGACCATCTTGATCATTTGCTCCTTTCCTTTTTCGAGGATTTTTATCTTTAGAACCGATCGGTCTACCACGTTTTAAACGTAGTTTAGACTCATTTGCATTAATCAATTGTCCTATCGAGACATCAACTCGAATTGGAGCATTAGCTGCTGGAATATGATATTTATTAACTCTTGATAGGTCTGTGAATGAATCTGGCAGTTGATTTGCAATATTTTGCAAATGAATTATCTTTTGAACTTCCAGTTCACATTTAATTGTCTGAGGATCTAAATGAGATCGTGATAATGCATTCCAATCTATCTCCTTTTTCAACTGCTTATTTTCTCCCCCTAATGTTGGGTATGTTGATTCATCAAAATGACAATCGGCAAATCTTGCAGTAAATAAATCTCCAGTCATAGGTTCCAAATATTTTATAATAGAAGAAGATTCATACCCAACATATATCTCCAACCTTCTTTGGAGACTCATCTTTATATGTTGTGGTGGAGCAATTGGAACATATACCGCACATCCAAATATCATAAGATGGAAAATGTTCGGCTCCTGACAAAAGCCAATTGTAATGGGGAGACTCTATGATAACTTGTGGTTCTAATCTGCACAAGACTTGCTGCATGAAAAATAGCATGACCCCATAATGAAATTGGAAATTTTGTTCTCATAAGCATTGGTCTAGCAATTAATTGGAGGCGTTTAATCAATGATTCTGCTAGACCATTTTGAGTATGAACATAAGCAACCGGATGCTCAATTGCTATCCCAGTTGATATACAATAATCATTAAAAGCTTGGGATGTAAATTTACCAGAATTATCGAGATGAATTGTCTTAATTGCATAATCTGGAAATTGAGCTCTTAACTTTATTATTTGAGCAAGTAATCTCGCAAACGTCACATTGTGAGTTGATAATAAACACACATGTGACCATCTTGTAGATGCATCTACTAAAACCATATAATATTTAAATGGTCCACGTAATGGGTGAATGGGCCCACATATATCACCCTGTATACGTTTCAGAAATGCTGGAGATTCAGTTCTCACTTTGATTACTGATGATCTAGTAATCAACTTGCCTTGAGAACATGCAGCACAAGAGAATTCTTTAAATTGAAGAATCTTTTGGTTCTTCAAAGAGTGTCCATGTGAACTCTCAATCATTTTGCGCATCATATTAGAATCGGGATGGCCCAATCGGTCATGCCAAATAATAAAATCATCTGAGTTAGTAAATCTTTGATTTACTATGGCATGTGTTTCAACCATGTTAATACTTGTGTAGTATAAGCCAAATGAAAAAGAGGATAACTTTTCAAGTATAAACCTTTTACCCGATTTTATTGTAGTAATATAAAGATATTCATTTTTTTTCATCATTTGTAGTCTCAATATGATAGTCATTTTGACGAATGTCTTTGAAACTTAATAAATTTCTTTGAGACTTACTACAATATAATGCTTCATCAATTATCAATTGTGTTCCTCCGGTAAGTACTAAGTTGGCCTTTTCCGAGCCTTCAATTAATTTTGTACTACCGGATATTGTATTGACATTAGCTTCCTTCATAATCAAAGAAGAGAAATATTTCTTATCTCTTAAAATAGTGTGTGTTGTGGCACTATCTATAAGACATATATCATCATAATTTATTTTGGATCCAATTGATGACTCGGAAATTTCCATATTCTTCATAAAAATAAAAGATATATTATAAGAATGTGAGAAACTAAAATATAAGAAATTTTAAAAGGCTACACTAAAAATGTAGAAATTAGCAAGATATAATGCTTTAGAAAAAATATTTAAGAAGAACAACATAGTTGCAAACATAAAAGAAAATAATAATAATTTTTATAATCTTATTCCCTAATAAGATTATTAGTTCTTCAGTCAATATTATCATAAAAGTCTTCAGCTTTCAGATGAGTAATATTTGGGAGGCCTTCAAAGTCATCATCTTTATAAGTAAGATTTGCCTCAATATCATCATATTTATTTGAGGGAGCTGCTTTATCATCATCATCTCGAAAGGTCAAGTGTGCCTCCACATTATTATCTTTTCTTTTGAGAGAGACTTGATAAAGCTTTACAAAATGATCGGGCGTACGACAATCACTTGCCCAATGACCTTTCTTACCACATCGATGACAATTATTGGCTCTACCTCGAGAAGGATTATTTTGAGAAACTTTATTGTTCTCATGTTTATTTCCACTATAATTACGATAATTATTTCGTCTTTTACCACGTCCTCGCCCACGTCCACGACCACGACAACGATAATTATTTTATCTTGATTCAGACTGATTATGTGCTGCTACAACATTCACTTTAGGGAATGGAGCAGACCCAGTGGGACGGGCTTCATGATTTCTCATTAATAAAGTATTATTCTGCTCAGCCACAAGTAGTCATGTAATTAACTCAGAATATTTCTTAAACCCTTTTTCACGATACTGTTGTTGTAACAACACATTTGAAGCATGAAAAGTGGAAAAGGTTTTCTCAAGTAAGTCATCATCAGTGATAGTATCTTCACATAATTTTAATATGGAACTTACTTTATGAACAACAGAATTATACTCAGTTACAGTTTTAAAATCTTGAAATCGAAGGTGTATCCACTCATATCGAGCTTTCGGTAATATTGTAAGCTTTAGATGGCCATATCGATCCTTTATATTAATCCATAATTCCAGCGGATCTTTCAAAGTTAAATATTCAGGTTTTAATCCTTCATAAAGATGATGGCGAAGAAAAATCACGGCTTTCGCTTTATCTTGACTTGATGTTTTATTTTCTTGTTTAATAGTATCTCCAACACCTTTAGCGTCAAGGTGGATTTCAGCTTCAAGAACCTATGACAAGTAATTCTTTCCGGTAATATCAAGTGCCACAAATTCAATCTTTGATAAATTTGACATGATGAAAACTAAAGAAAAAGAATGAATCAGAAATGACAAAGATAGCTAGTACTAAATTTCTGAAGCAAATAAATTTAAGTAGATCCTTAAGATATACTCATATAAAACAAGTTGGTTATTAATTAATGTAACCATAAAAACAATAATAATACATGATACTAATTTTGATTAAACAATAGTTCTTGTTGCAAGGTACATAGAATTAGTTATATAAATGAAAATTTAAGTAGTATCATAAGAAGTTCAAGAAATATACTATGGTAACATTATATATATATATATATATATGTAAAACTCATTAAATAATAATTGTATACATACTAAAACTAATATAACTCATTAAATAATAATATAGTCGGATATATTAAATAAAGATTATCAAGTTAACTAACTAGAAATTAAATAGATAAATAAGGACTAAAATATATAAGGCATATATTCATTACGTGCTCATAATGTGTTATAAAATAAAATATTAAAAGTTAAAGAAGAAGAAGGAAAGAGGCAAAGAAGTAATTTTCTTTTCAAAGGGTGTGTTCCTCCATTACAATGTAATGCCCCTTTTTTATAGGGGTGAAATTTACTTGGAAAGGTTAACATGCTACCGTAAATGTGGGTTCCTATGGTCATCCACTTGTTTACAACATCAAAATCTTTTTGATGTTTCTTTGAGTAGAAATGCATATATCATTGTCTACATATAGCCAACTCTTAGTATGAAAAATAAAGTTAATATAAAATTAGTAAAGAAAATAATAGAAATTTAAAATGATATCATCTCTTTATCAATTATTACTATTATCATCTTAAAATTAAATCCTTGCCTTAATTTTGTATATAGTATTATTAAACTTCTTCGAATTACTATAATTTTATCACTGGATAGATGAATATTTTTGTACTTGCTAATAAGTGCATACTATTTAAGTAATGCTTGTTGCCATTTTGACTAAATCGGAGATAGTTAGATGGAAAGGCGAAAGTAATATAATTAGTAAGAATGCAAAATAGATTATGTAATTTCTATTTTAATAAACATTATTCAATTTAAAATCATGACGTCTTTGGGGAGTAGTATTTTTTATTCTTCTAATAAGAGAAGGGAAAAGTATCTGATATACCTTTCAACTTTGCTATTTAGAATTAATATACCATCGTTATGAAAGTGGCTCATAAATACACCCCTACCATTACACAAATGACTCACATATATTCTTTTCCTATAACGGAAGTGAAAAAGATAATTTTAAATTAATTTTTTTATTAAAAAAAAATCCATATTTTTTTATATTTGATCCTTCTCACACGTTTTTTCTTTTGACTATTTTTATTCATCGACTAATTTGAATTTGTTATTTTGATGATCAAATTTTTTTTCCGCTTATTTTCTTGTAAAATTTATTATAGATGCCCCAAATATATTTTTTACAGATATAAAAACTAAATTACAATATAGCCGCAACTTTTTTTAACTTTTTAATCTTTTTCTATGCACACTTTTTTCTTTTTATTTCTCTTAGTTTTGCACTAAAGAATGAAAGAAAAATAAAATAAGAATAAAAAACTCAAATAATAATAATCAAAGAAGTAAAAAAATTACATGATTTTAAAAAAAAGTTAAAAATTAAATAAAGAAATTTAATATTTATTTTTCACTTTTGTAACAAAAGGGGTATTTGTGAGTCACTTTTGTAACGATAGAGATATATGTTAGCCATTTTTGTAACGATAGGGTATATGTAAACCATTTTTATAATGAGGGGGCATATCAGCTCTAAATAAACAAAGTTGAGGAGTATATTAGACCCTTTTCCCTTCTAATAATATCAGGTAAAGAGGTTTAGGAACATGAATTTCAAGATAAATATTTCCTCACAATAATAACACATTCATGATGGCACACTTTAATAAACTTCACATTCATCTTCTTATCATTATTGTTTTTTTCTTCTTTATGTTTATTATTTATTTATTTATTTTTCATCTGAGAAAAATAGAACATCTTATCAACCCTTCATAAAAGTGTTTATTTGTGAAACTTCACACAAACTTTGGGGTTGAGTTCAAATCGGATTTCATTTTTTTCTTCTTCTTCCTTATCTGTAGAATGTCTTGATACACCATGAATTTTTAACAAAGTGATTTTTTTCCGTTGAATAATGAGAAAACTTATAATGCTAGAACTATATTTTTACCAATTAGAATCAAACACACCAAAATTTTAACCACAAGTATTTTTTCTTCTTCTTCATGAACACACAAAGATTGAGCTTTCTTGAAATATAATTACCAAAACAATCATTTAAATAAAAAATGAAAGAAAGAACAAATTAATTACCCAATTTCCATTTTAGGCCAAAGAATATTGCAAATTGAAAAAAGGCTTGATTAAACCAAAAAGATAAAGTAATTTAGTTGATTACTCCCCTATGTAATTGTTGCAAATATGAAACACTCATACAATATCTTTTTACACTAATTAATTGATAAAAAAAATACAATTAGTTATGGAACGATAACATGACTTTAAGAGCCCGTTTGAATTGGCGGAACAAAATAGTTTTTAAGTCAAAATAAAAAATAGAGAGAATCCTACTTTTGTCTTTTGGGTTTTAACATTTTAAAGTCATTTTTAATTTATTTTAATTATTTTTAACTTTGTCAAACAATTCCAAAAGCTAAAAATGACTTAAAAGAAGATTTGATCAACTTTTAAGCCAATCCAACATGCTCTTATCCAAATCAAATAATAGTATAAATCTTGTTGGGAGTGCCATCCCAGAATGAGCCTTGCGGATTTAATCGAACTCCAATATGGGCTTCGAACATCGAGTGGGAAACCAAAAAAATACTCCCTCCATTTCAAATAAATTGAATTGTTGAGGTGTTTCACACCTTTTAAGAAAAGAAAATTAAGACATAAATTAGGCATAACTTTCCATTTTTACCCTTGTCAAATTTATGATTAAATCACTAAACATTAATTATATAACTAATTCCAATACTAATTAATGAAGGGTAAAATTGGAAGAATATTCTAAAAGTAATCTTGAAGATGGAACAATTAAGTTAATTTGAAAAATGACAAATGTAAAATAACTAAACATTAAGGGGCCGTTTTGTTACTGGTTAGAGTTATGCAGGTATTAGTTATGCAGGGTTTAGTTATGCATGTATTAGTTATGCAGGTATTAGTTATGCAGGGTTTAGTTATGCAGGTATTAGTTATGCATGTATTAATTTTGTGGGTATTATTTAGTTATGTAGAGATTACATTACATAAATTATTAACTATTGAATATTGAATTTAATATAAATTAATATATATTATTTACAAATAAATAAGCAAGCAAATAGTATAAATTCTCTCTAAAAAAATAAAGAAAGGAATTTTCTCTATACTTAAGTAGGAATTCTGTTTTTTTCCTCTATTTTTTAATGTTTAAAGCTTATAAAAATAAAATATTATTAATATTAAGTACATAATACTATCCTATTTTATATAATGTAAATTTCTATCAATATGTTGCATGTATTGTTAGTACATTTTTAGTATACAAACTATATGAATTATTATAAATTCACATTCTAAATAAAAAATAATAATACATGATAATTAAATATGTGGAATATATTTAGTAATATATAGTGCTAATATATCATTAGCATAAGTGTTGTCAAAATTATACATTCCGATTCATAATATTAATAAAATATTTATATTTTGATTTCAAAATGAAAACAAATAAAAAGTTGTTCGTATACAAAAAGAAATAAGAAACAAAAATAGTTAGGAAAATAGAATAGTTATGTAAAGTTTTCAATAAAAAAAGATTTAAAAATAAATTAATAGGGATAAATGTGTAATTTAACATTTTAATACATGTATAACCAATACCCACATAACTTATTCCACCTTCTATCCTGCATAACTTATACATAGATTCCCTCATAAGTTATGTAGGTATTAATTATGTAGGATTACAAAAAATGCAACCAAACACCGTATAAAATTAATACATAAATAACTTTTATACAATATTTAAAAACCTATCAACTAGGGGTGGGCATTCGGTTCTTCGGTTCGGTTTTCTTAAATTTCGGTTCGGTGTTTCGGTGTTCGGTTTTGAAAAAATGTGCACCAAATATCAAACCAAAATATTTCGGTTCGGTTTAATTCGGTGTTTTTAAAACGATTTTTCGGTGCAAGCAAATAAAAAATAAAATGAAAATTAAATTATCAAAACGTTTAACTAAAGATAAAAGTTGAAAACTCGAAATAATCAATTAACATATTTAATAGTTAAAGTTTCCAACAAAGAATTAAAGAAGTTTTTTTTTCTCTTTCCGATTTTTTGTTTCAACAAACACTCTTTGTAATAGCAGCCAATAATTTAAACCAAGAATTCAACACTTGAAATTTAAAAGTTAAAACAATACAAAGTTAAAAATGCCTTAATATTCAACTTCATTCAAATAAAAAATAATAGGAGTCACAACTCACAAACACAAGTTACCAAGTAAATAATTAATAAAATTAAATATTATTTTAAATTTAGTTAATAAAATTTCGGTTTTTCGGTGCACCGAATTTTTCTTACCCTGACACCGAATACCGAATCGAAATTCCGAAAAAAAAACACCGAAACCGAACCGAAAAGCCGACACCGAAAAACCAAATTAGTTTGGTTCGGTTCGTTCGGTTTTTCGGTTTTCGGTATTTATGTGAGTACTAGTTATGTAGAATTACAAAAATATAACCAAACATTGTATAAAACTAACACAAGGATAACTTTTATTCTATTTACAAACCAAACATGGTATAAAAATTAATACATGAATAACCAAGTTATTCATGTATTAACTTTGCCCTTATCCAGTAACCAAACGGCCCCTAATTATATAACTAATTCCAACACTATTCTAAAAGTAATCTTGAAAATCGAACATGTAAATTAATTTGAAAAATGAAAAATGTCTCAATAATTCAATTAATTTGAAATGGTGTGTATTAATATTAATTTACTTGAGTATCCCTTCTAAACCCCATTGTGTCTCCGCGGCAGAAGAAGCGTATTGTTTTCCTTTTGTTTTTGGTGTGATTCTCATAGTAAACAACTGGTGAGAGGCACTGGCAGTGAGAAGAGTAGTTTTGCTGCCATGGTATCAATGGAAGTGGATTCGGATTCAGAGAAGAACCTTCTCCAGCGAAAACAGTCACATTACCAATCTTTGGTATTTATTCATCTTCCTTCATTTTTGTCTAGTTTAGCTCCTCTTTTTTTACTTTCAATTTCATCTTTTCATCAAAACAGGATGACCGTTTTGGGATTCAGAAGGAGGTTTACAGGGGTCAACAATACAGCCAAATATATTTTGCTAGGCTTCATTTGATGCGAACTCTCCTTTACTCTCTCATTCCCAATTGGAAACCCCATTTACCTGGTTAGGGCTTCTTCTACCTCATAAACTTCCCAATTTATCATTCTACTTCCCATATTTATCACTTGTGTTTCATTAATCTCAATATTTCTGCTCATCTTTCTTCTGCTACTTATTGCTTAGTTTTTAAAAAAACTATATTAAGGGTTCTCACGTTTGTATTTATGGACATTTCACTAACTTGTGTTCAATTATTAAAGAATGGAAGACTGCAAGTTGCTCACTACTCAACTGAACTATTTAGGTAGAATAATTTAGAGCTTACTTATTGGTGCTTACAACGTTAACTCAAATATTACACTTTTCCTTGCAGTCTGTACTGTTCTGGGATTAGAGGAAGGCAAAGAATGCATTATAGTTGGGACACTCTACAAGCACATGAAGCTTAAACCTTCTATTCTGGATGAGTACTCTAAGGAGGTATAAAACGTTGATTTTCATATCTAAAGTTTTATTTTAGAACCATTCTTGTGGAGATATGTCTTGTTCTTGTGCGTTAACATATCCCTTCTTTAACTGATTACTAATCAAACTTGGTTATACAGAGATCTGCTTCACCGCTTGTACAGCGTCATAACTTTATGCACCCAGATGATAATTTAGTTCTGGAAGATGAGAGCGGAAGAGTCAAACTAAGTGGTTGTTTGCTGCCGTCTACATATGTAACAGGTGAGTAGCTTTAACTCAATCCTGTCATGTGGCTGGACTGTTGTGCAACTGATTTTGGTTCTATAATTGAGGGCTTTATAGCTGGTTATCAAATGCCATTTTTGTTTGGAGATGTAGTCACTGGTTGATGCTGCTTTTCTATAGGAGAAAGTTATTTGACTTATGAAATGAATTGCTTTTACATATGTGAATCTTTTGTCGTAGGAAATATTATTGCATTGCATGGAAAAGAAACTAGTGCTGGTGAATTTTTGGTTGAAGATGTTCTAGAGGCTGGCCTACCACAACAAATAGAGCGGCCAATTCAATTAGGTATCAAGTACCTAACTTCTCTTTGTTTAGTTGTCTATGACATTATCCGGTGATATGTGCTTGTGTTCATTGAATACTGCATCCATACAGGCAACATTTTTTTTTTCATTTTAGGTCTCTGATTGGCACGTCTGGGGCCATTATATAAGTTTATGCACAAAAAGTCGAGCTAAAATTTCTTTTAGTTTAGCCTACTCTTTTTCCTAGGATTGTTTTGTTAAAAGCATGCTTTATTCTATGTGAACAATATGAATTTGAATGGTGGAAGTAGAGTAGATCCTGGCCAACACATCATTTAAGCTGCATAATTGATTTTAAGATTTTGGCCATGTGATCTTAGCTCTTTAAGTTTTTGCAACTCAATTCTTGGAGGCGCACAAGGAATGGGAGTCCTCTTCTATGGAAATAACTCCCGAAATTATGGCAGATGCCTCTCCGAGAGAGGAATCCATCATGCAAAGAGGGGATATGGAGCATAGCAGCGTAAATAAGAGCAAGGGTAATGAGGGAAAAGGGGACTGCTTAGAAATTCGCAAGTCTCAAATTGACGAACCAAACATGCAGATTCAACAAATTCACGACGTTGAACCAGTAGCCACTCGAATTCCGGGCAATCGACACGATTATGACGCATCCAGATGGGTTAATTTTCACATCCTGGAATTGAGCATCACATATGGAGTAGCATTTGAGGGGCTCAGAGAGGAAACACACACTCTACTTATGAGACTGCGAAAGAAAGGTTGTGATGGAGGAAAAGGGGAAAGAAAAAAGTAATTCCAACACCTAGATTGGAGGGAGAGGGAAAAATGAGTTGAAGAACCTACTGTTCAGCTTAAATGAGGAAGTGGAAGGAGTTGGAAGCAGAGGGAGAGCTCTCACCTTGACTTACAAATGGAAGTAAAACTAATCACATGAAATGTAAAGGGAATTAACAAGATTTCCAACAGAAATCTTGTCAAGGTCTCGTTACAGAAATGGAAGGCGGATGTTTACTGCTTTCAAGAAACAAAGGTGAACAAGGATGTGGAAGCCATTGCCAAACAACTGCGGCCGTGTAGATGGATGAGGTGTGGGTATATTGCAGTGTTATCAAAGGCGAAAAGCGCAAAAAAGCTCTAAGGTCCGTTGGCGCTTTAGGCGCAAAGCGCAAATAAAGCGTGGGCTTTAATGAAAAAAGGCGCAAAGGGAGAAAAAAAATACAAATATATATGTTTAGTCCAAGACTAATTATTATAAACATGAATGACAACTATATGACCAAAGAAATTGAAAAAAACTTATGATAAAGTGAAATATCAATTGTTTAGTGTCACTTCTTTAGTAGAGCCTCATTGGCAAGGAAAAGTTTGCCATAGAACCTTGAGGATGACACTGAAGCGCACATAAAGCGACGCGAAGCGCTCAACACGTGTTGAGCCTCGCTTCAGGGCTTAAGCGCGCTTTTAACTACACTGGTATATTGAAGCTGATGGAAGTAGTGGTGGGATCCTAATTATGTGGGATTGCAGAGTCTGGGTGGGGAGTCTTGTGGAGACAGGTCAATACTCCATCACTTACAAATTTGTTTGTTTCTTACTGGGGTTTATGCCCCTCATCGCAGAAGTGAGTAATTGGAGTGCTGGGAAGAAATTGCAGCTACTAGGGAATTATGTGGAGGATGAATAACAATCAATCACTGAGAGTAGTTTGGCCTTGGAAGGTCAAAATTCCTCTCAAAGTCTCCTGTTTCACATGGCCGGTGATCAGAAGAGCCTGTTTCACTCGTGAAGTGTTACAAAGAAAAGGTTTACAGATATGCTCAAGGTGTTATATGTGTGGACAAGAGGCAAATGTCGATGACCATCTATTCTTGCACTGCAAAACGATGTAAATCTGTGGAACATGTTCTTGTGTATACTAGGGTGACTTGGGTAATGCCCAAGGCTACTTTTGAAGTGCTAAACAACTGGAAAGGAATTGGAAGAAGAGGGCCGAGGAAGACCGGAGGAAGAGTGTTCCAGCTTGCATCTAGTGGACACTATGGAAGGAAAGAAATGTAAGATGTTTAGAAGGAAAGAGGAGTAGTATCCAGAAGATCAAGATGAAATTGGCTTACTCTTCTTTGTTTTCGGTGTAAACAAGATATGGCGGGAAGAGTGTTCCAGTATGAATGATGGATTTTTGTGTGAATATATGGTTTACCTTTATCTCAAAAAAATAAATTTCTGTCCAATTTTTTCAAGTTAAGTTTATTTTCTTTCACGTCTCTAATATCTTGTTTGATGTTGACTTCCTTCAAGGTCCCCTTACTACTCAGTCACCTCTCTCTATAATGGTAACTACATCATGCGTTGCTGGCTCAACTATAATGAATATATCTGTTTCTAAGACAGCATCAATATACAGAGTGTCTTGAATTTCTTTTTGTTAATGTCTCATCTATGTATGGGCTCATTTCTGATTTTCATCAGCCTGTCCAGGTGAATTTTGAAGTTCAGTGTAATTGCATAATCAATTATATATGATTTTTTTCATAACTAAAAGGTTGGTAGACTCAAGAAAAGTGTCCTTCAACTTAAGGAAAAACAATTTTTTTCATTTCCTTTTTTTTCCTGGAACATAACCAGACATCTTCTGTTGGATTTGACAGGTGAAGATAAATATGTGGTTTTCATCTCTGGTTTGAGTGTTGGGAGAAGCTCTTCTAATCCTCTCCAATTTCAACTTTTAGTTGATCACATTACTGGACATTTAGGAGATGAGAAGGTTCAATAGTATTCTATGCTTTACTTTCTACTAATAAGTATTGGATACATGATAATCTTACTAATATTATGCTATCCTGTAAACGCACCTCTCGAAAAGGAACAAAATATTGCAGCTCAAATAGTTCAAGTTGTTATTGCTGGAAACTCTGTTGAAGTTCCTCATGGACTTCTCAACGGACAGGTATCTTTACTTTTGTGCTTGTAGCAAACTTCTGACTTTCCATCTCTTATTTTTCCATTATCTTTTCCCTGTGTTCCTCAGAGAAATGCTACCTCTCATTATAGAGGAGGAATTTTTGCAGTCACATGCCAGAATTGCTAACATTACTCCCTGGCTTTAAACTTGTTGATAAAAGCAGGCAATTTGCTGTTCCAGATGTAGAATAAATACCAAGAAGCATATTTGAGCAATTGCTCGTTTTAATGCGTCAAATGCTCTGTGATTATAAGTGCTACATTAATTTGTATGGCTTTTGCTCATTAGAAAATGTAAAAAATGAAGTCAACAAGAAATAACACTAGTAACTGGTTGGTGCCAAGACTTCTTGTTGTTGCACTTGCATTAGATCCAGCTTTCTCTAGTCTTTTCAGTTTAGTTAGAGAACTCTATGTCAATGTAGGGTTAAGTGAGATTTAGAGAAACTATACTTATAGAGAACCCTAATTTACTTAAAGGCAAATAGTTTAATTTTAATAAATTGGCCATAAATGGACCGAAATGGTTCCAGAGGATCCTTACTGATGATAAGGGAACTCCCTTTCCTCCCTTGACAACAGCCTGAGAAGATTGTTTTTTTTTTGACAATTGGTAACAGCCTGAGAAGATTGTTAACCTCTTCAACCTCTCAGTCTGGCAGGTTTCTCCTAACAGATACCTAAACTCTATATTCGATAGAACTTCCCTTCATCTCCTTTGCCGGCAAGAAATTCTAAGAGACTCAAAACCATCACATAAAGGTATTTGTTGGTGCAATCTTTGATTCTGTATCGGATATTGCTATAAAACTTCTCCAACACTTCCATAATGCTTTTCGAAAGAGCTACCTTACATGGTATAGTAAACTCGTTCATATCCAATCTTCTTGATGAGTGTCATTTTTTCCTGTGATAACTCTTTTCAAATAATTCTTGCTCTTCCACTTCCAACCTTCAAATCCATTTACCTAGCAAGACCTTGTTGAACCCCCTCAAGTCCTTGAATTTATACAATTTCTCTTTCTTCTCTAATGGTTAAAAATAGATGTAAGATTTTAGTCCAGCTATTCAGCCAAGTCATTATTTAGATTAAGGTATTATATGGTGAAGGAGAATATTGAAAACACAGGGGGGGGGATAATAAGTAATTAAAATTTAGCCTATTTAGTCTTAGTAGACTGACTATATACTGAGGTTCAAGAACTGCAAAAGATACTGGTTATTTATTCAAATTAAGCAAGTATAGAAGTATCATTAAATTAAAAGTCGTTCATTAGAAGGAAAATTTTGGGGGCTCTCTACAAATTTGCCCACCGGAACCCTAATATTTGCCTACGAGTCACGCTGGAAGGCGCCATGGCTATTTCCAGCAATTGCTGGCCGCCTCTTCCCGGTGGAGAACCACCACCAGCACCCATAATACCCTCATACTTGAACTTGTTAACCCCAGAAATCTCTAAACCTACAAACCCTATTCCCATCAAGGATATAACGTGTGTACATGGTGAACCAATAGTTACATGGGAAGAAAAAGAAGTGGACAACATGACTGTACAAGAAAATTTGCATTTTGCTGTCATAGGAAAATTTTCCTATGGGTGGCCTGAACTAGAGGAAATTTGTAAAACTGTGCCTCTTCAATGCGAGATCAAGACAAAGCAAAATTAGCTTTTTAAGAGATAGGCATATACTTGTTCGACTTACCACCATGGAGGATTACATACATGTAATGTCAAAACAACTTGGGTGGTTTTCTAGTGACATGTCTAAGTTGGTTTTCACTCGATCACCAATAGCGTTCACCATCATGAAGTTTTCACGCGATCACCAACAATGAGCACACCCTTTAGTTTTCACTTGATCAGCCAAAAGAAGAATCCACACAACTCACTCTCTTTTTTTCTCACTTCTTACTTCACTACACTGTTACAATGTATTTAGAAGCACAAGAGAGATTTCTGGAGTAAGCTGTGTACTTTATGTTGTTGCCGATTCTCTCTTACACCTCTGAGATCTTCCTCTTGAATTTTCTGACTGTTAGTACTCATTAATTCTACCGGATTCTTGTTCTGGAAATCAGTCTTTGACTTTTTTTTTGAACTTGGTAACTTGGGAACCAGTCTTTGATTTGCTTGATTACTCTTGGAGATACTTGTATGATCCTTGTCCTTGATTACAGTCCAGCATCATTCCAATCTTGAGCGACTTTTTGACGTTATACTCAAGCCTGAATGAAGTCTTTGATTAAACTTGATTTGGAAAAAAGGGTCTCCTTTAGAGTGCTCATAGACAGCTTCCATTGAGAAAAAGGAAGCCTTGAAATGAAGATTTCCCCCTTTTTCATTTCCTATAATTAAGTCCTATCCTTGGTTGCCATATTCAGAAGATATTTCTTCCTTAAGCCACGGCTTCTCAAATCTTCCTTCTATAGGAGTGATTTTTCTTTTTTGAATCTTGGCAGCTTCATCTTCCCCCTTTTAGAAGTCTTTGCCTTTCACAAGTCCATCTCCCTTGGACAAACAAGGCTCAGATTTTTGCACATCTTGAATTTCTTGCACCATATCTTCATTGTATATTTTTGTGCCTTCAACTTCATTAGTGACTGCACATTGTTATTCAAATATATTTGTCATCATTAAACGCTAGGGTTAACAAATATTAAAGTGTCATAGAAAGTTAAAAATGTTCCAATAATAGTTACTTATTAAGAATACAAAATTAGGTCTTGCTTCTATTATTGTTATTAACTTAGCTGCTTTTGGATCTTGAATTTCTTAAACCTTTGATGGTTGTGCAAAATGAGTTGATACTTAATAGTATTTAGTCAGTACAGGATCATTTTGTGGACTCATGTCTTCGGTTCATTAGATTTTTAATTTTCTCTGGTCTTCCCCTAAAAAATGATAAAAGGAAATTCTTCTTCCATGTGCTGCAAATTCTTATAATTGATTTTCCTCAGTACTGCAAATGACTAGTTTCCTATTCTCCATCGAGACACTAACAAAAATTGATTATGTTGCAGAATTTGGGGTCAAAGGACCAGTCCAGATTGTTTGAGCCAATTAAAGAGCTTGATATTTTGTTAACTCAGGTATTCTTATCCTAAATTGGAAACAACATACTAGTGCAAATTGTACAATATGGGTTAAGAAAATGATTTTCTCCTTTTCCAGATTGCAGCAAGTATACCTTTGGATATCATGCCAGGGTCCAGTGATCCAGCAAATTTCTCCCTGCCACAGCAGGTCTTCCTTGCTTAGCACATGTTTGAATTCTTCCAGTCAGAGCATTCCCTTAATTCATTTTCTTTAGATTTTCAGTGGTTTAATTGGTTATCAGTGATCATCTGTTAAATTTCAGCCTCTCCATAGATGCCTTTTCCCTGGATCATCAGCTTATAAGACTTTCAGATCTTGCACGAATCCACATTGTTTTGAACTTGACAACATCAGGTAAGATTCAATAGTTGATTAGTTATTAGTTAAAGAAATTTATTCATTGTTTGCATGGTTACTGCATGATCATCAGGTTCCTAGGTACATCTGGTCAAAATATTGATGATCTTGGCAAGTATTCGGAGGCAAACAACAATATTGACTTTATGGAGAGAACATTGAGGTGGCGACACCTAGCACCAACAGCACCAAATACCCTTGGTCAAAACTTTTTGCCTTGCTACACTTGGAAGTTCTTATGATTGTGGTTTCCTTGCCTAAAGTTTTCTACTCTGCCCAGTTTATTCTTTGATTTTACAAATTCATGCTTTTAGATTGCAAATTGAGTTGGTGACACAAAATATATGATCTTGGAAAAGGAAGAGCTAAAAAATGACTATTTTTGTTCTTTGAAGAGTTTGCAATTCAATTTGATTGCATATATTTCAACCAACTGAGTTGGTATATTCATCCACTACATTTCCAGGTTGCTATCCCTTCACTGATAGGGATCCTTTCTATGTCGAAACATGTCCTCATGTTTATTTTGTTGGCAATCAGGATAAATATGAATCTCGCTTGATAAAAGGTATGTTCTGAATTTTTGAATTGTTCAAGTTTCTGGAGAATGTGTGTGATCATACTACTATCTGCAGAATCAGAAGGGCAGATGGTAATGCTTATTTGCATTCCTAGATTTGCAGAGACTGGAGTTGCAGTGGTGGTAAGCCTCCACTGTTTTAATCAGCTGTCTCCTCAGCATGTTTAAATTAGCATAAGCTTATCAATTACATAGCCTCTTCTAACTGTTCATGCAATGAAGGGAACTAGAGAAAGAAGTTCTGTTCTGAGACAGATATCAACATTTTCTGCATAATGGATGCGTCTCTCTATTAAACATGAATTGGGTGCTTAATAAATTCTAGCTTTACAATATATTTCCTGTGAAGGGGGAGTGTTATGGTGCTAATTGATATGCACTTGCTAATTTGCATCGTTTTTTCCAGAATTGTTGTTTGACGGATATTTATTTAAGTTGATTTAACCTAAGTTGCTCGGACTAGGGTGCGGGTGTCCGATACAGTAGCAGATCCTCTATGATCTAAATTTTAAGATTTGGGGATACGGATCCATGATGGATACGGGTGCGAGGATTTGGCTAAAAATAATTCAAATATCCGAAAATAGAGTTATAAAACCTAAATTATGAGATATTATGTGGAAGATTGAGGAGAAATTATTGATCAAGAGGACACTTCTGGAAGGAGATAAAAGGAAAGGGAGTGACAATAGAAATTTATGTATACAAGTTCTTCCATTTTCTTCAATTGCACCGTAGTTTTTGTTTTGATTACAGAAATCATTGAATCTGTCTAGAATTTTCCCCTCATATTTGGTCAAAGTACCCAAAATCGGTTGACCAGATCGGGTATGGATCCCACACCCTCACCCTCACCCATGTCGACCCCTCACCCATGTCGTGTCGACATGGGTGCGGCACCAAAAGTGAAGAGTCCGAGCAACTTAGAATTTAACCATTAGCTAGTTCTCTTAAAGCCTTTTAAATTGTTAATCTCAAGGACAAGCGTGCTATACTTTAAGTTCTCCACATTTTCCACATCAAGTTTCATATAGTTATAATGGATGACTGTATCATGTGTTTGTTGTGCACACTTAGAAATGGATATGTCAAATTCTTCTTTTGTTACCATAGTCTTACCCTTCCTTATTGAACATACTTTAAAGACTTGTCTTCTTGACAAACACCAACGGTAGACTTACCTGAAGATACAGGAACAAGCTCCCAAGTACTACCTAGAGTGTAAGACAAACATCTCCTCAATCACAGCCTGTCACCAACCTGGATGAGAAAAAGCTTCACCTGTAGTCTTAGGGATAGAAGCAAATGATAGTGATGATACAAGCGATGATAACTTAGACAATATCAATGATAACATAGACAAGTATATATAGGATTAGAGTTACGAGTAGAACAAAAACCTTTCCGAGTGGCAATAGGAGGACTCGCTGGAGACAAGTCTGCAATAGGGAAAGAATCTAGTGTTGCGTGTGAATTGTCTTGACCGGGTGAGTGCAGACGATGATGATAAGTCAAGAGTGGTGGAGGTGGAGCTGTGCGAGATAGAGCAAAAAGTTAGACAATGACAGAATATCTAGAAGATTGAATGGGTAAAACCTTAGAATGCCGAGTTTCTTAGTTGAGGAGAGTGTAAAGTAGGTTTGACTTTCAAAGGAGGTAACATTAGTGGACATAACGTACCGTTTGACATCGGTTGAGTAGCACCGATATCCCTTCTGTTATCAGTGAATTCAGAATTCAGTCTGAGCAACATGAGCATTTCTGGAAGGTTGACCATGTAAATAATAGCACACTTCACAAGTATGGCCCAATTTGTTACAATAGCTACATCTTGACCAACTTTTCCAAGAATGATATCCATTCGAATTTCCTGTCTGAGACACTTGAACAGAAGAGTCGGTTGATGTCATTGTATGACGGGATGAAATAGGTGGTGCAACAAGCCTTAATAATTGAGAGAATAGATTATCCACAGTAGGGACAATAAGGCTAGCCAAAATTTGGTTCGTACCTAGTCAAGTTCATATGGAAGCCTGGAAAGTATCAAAACTAAAAACGTCTTACGACGTTACCCCAATTGCTTTGTCAATATTTGTAGTAGCAGGCATCAACTCATTGAACTCTTCCATCACTACTTGAATCTGTCCAAGACAGGTAGACATCTCCAAATCCTATTTTTTAACATTAGGCAACTAAGAACCCACCAGCCTTTTTCAAATTAAAAAGAAACTCTGGAATGGACCAAACTGAGGCATCAACTCCGAATCAATAGATTTCCACAATAGTCTACACAATTGAGCATCAGTCTTTTTCCGTTTTCCCTTATCCTTTTCATTAATATCCTTAGCCTGTTTAGTTAAATGATTTTGGACACCTTTACCCTTGCCCCATAATTGAATAGAATAAGACCAACATAAATAGTTTGCTCTACCTATCAAAGGTTTTGCGGTAATAGAATAGTTTAGGATTCTGGAAACCATAATTTTAGCACAAAACGTATTTAATCTAAGAGACAGGATGATGAGTCAAAGCAAAACCTAATTAAATACCAAATATATGATGAAGTAGATGTTACCAGGGTGCTATAATGTCAAACAATAGAGTAAAATTTGTCCTCAGTCGAAAACCTGAATAGTAGCTTTTTGTAAAGCCAGATTTTGTCTGGAAATTGAAGATGATCACTGGAGGGTGGTGGTTTGGTGGTTGGAATGAGGAGGTACTTAGTTGGGTAGCCTCAGAATGACCTGGCGACACCACAATAGAAAGAAGTTTGTCAGAAATTTGATCGGAAAAGCTCACACACGTTGGCACGTGGAGTTGACGTGCTGGCTAGAAAATTCGTTTTGACTACGCTTGAGGGTGCGTGTAAGGTTTGCTTCCAGAGAGGTTGACTGAGGTTTGCTCACTGAAGGTTAGGAATTCTATGATGATGTTGGTTTTCGCACCACACTGAAAGACAAGGTGGTGACACAAAACAACCCTAGAAAGTCAACCAACTACATGATTGTGTTTTCTTTCCCAGGTGTTTCTCACCAATGCTCTTATACATTTAGAAAGATGAGAAGAGAAAACACTGCTTGATTATTCCCTTAAGCTATGGGAGTATAAATAACTAAGTTTAAATGTCCTAGAAAATAAATAAAATCCATACATAATTACCATATAATTACTAGGGAACAAATTAAGATGCATACTATATCTACGACAACAACATACCCTGTGTAGTCCCACAAAGTGGGGTTTGGGGAAGGTATGGTGTTCGCAAACCTTATCCGTACCTCAGAGGTAGAGAGAATGTTTTCGATTGACCATCGACTCAAGAAAACAAGTCCAAAGCAGTCCAGGAAAAGAAATAATGAAAGTACAAGAAATAATAACAAAACCAACAAATAGTAACAATACTACAACAAAACAATTTGATTGTCTAAGTAGAAGAAACAACGAATAGTAAAAAAAATTGAAGGACAAAAAACTATAAGAGTAATACTACAACCACTTGTATGGAGGAACAAGAAGACAATGCAGTCCTACCTTCTAACCTTCGACCAGAATTCGTGTCCTCCACAACCTCCTATCTATGGTCATGTCCTTAATAAGTTGAAACTGTGACATGTTCTGTCTAATTATCTCTTCCCAATACTTCTTTGGTCTACATCTACCTCTCCTAAAACCATCCATAGCCAACCTCTCACGCCTCCGCACTAGGGCATTTGTGCATCTCCTCAGCACTTGCCCTAACAATCTCAACCTCGTTTCTCGCATCTTGTCATCCACCGAAGCCACTCCCACCTTGTCTCGAATATCCTCGTTTCTAATCCTATCTCTCCTAGTTTGCTCACACATCCATTGCAACATCCTCATATCCGCCACTTTCATCTTTTGCACGTGAGAGTTCTGACTCGCCAACACTCCGCCCCATACAATATAGTTGGCCTAACCACCACTCTGTAGAACTTGCCTTATGTTTTGGTGTCACCTTTTTACACAAGGCTTCGGATGTGAGCCTCCATTTCATCCATCCTGCACCAATATGGTGAGTGACAGCCTCATCAATCTCCCAATTTCCCTGAATAATAGACCCAAGATACTTGACACTTCCTCTCTTTTGGATGGCCTGTGTATCAAGCCTCATTTCCATGTCAGCCTCATGCCTTATATCACTGAACTTGCACCTCCAAGTATTATGTCTTGGTCTTGCTCAACCTGAACCCTTTAGACTTCAGGGTCAATCGAAACTTTGTCGTCTGCAAATAACATGCACCATGACACTTCACCTTGAATTTGTCGCGTCAATGCATCCATCACCAAGACAAATAAAAATGGGCTAAGGGCTGATTCTTGGTGCAACCCTATCAAAACCATAAAGTGCTCCGAGTCTCCTCCCACTGTCCTTACCTGGATCTTGGCGCTAACGTACTTGTCCTTGATCGCCCTAGTGTATGCCACAACGAGGACACTTTGATTAAAACATGAGCATGAGATCCTTCTAAAATAATAGTTACACCATTTCATTTTAGATGTCCTAGTTTGACTGCTTGAAATTTAAGATTGTAAAGAATACTTTTGAATCTTGTGGTCTTAAACTAAAGGTGCGTATAACATACCAAAAATACCCTTTAAATGTTACGGTCTAAAACATACCATGATGTTGATTGATTGATTAGTGATTCCCCAGCTTAATTATAGTAGTAGATTGATATTGTAACTAAATGTAATTGATTGTGGAATATTACCTTTTCTTATTTAATCTTAGGACTCATTGTATAAGAATCCATTCTTATGAGGTGTAAAAAAATATCAAGAAATACAAAGAAGCTTTTCTTCTTCATGAATCTTCCATTTCCTATATGGAAGTGTCATTAAAGGTAAAAGAACAAAGTTGAAATTTAGAACTTATGAAATATAGATTTTCTTTTTGTTTTTGAAACAGACAGAAAAGGAAGACATATAATTTGAACGGAAAGAGTAAGAGTTGTTTTTCCTTTTTCCTTTTTTATTTTTTATTTTTTATGATCATGCTTGATGTGGTCAGAAGATCTTTTCTTATGACATTCCTTTCTACAATAACGCTAAGCTTATTTTCCTTTTTATTTTCATTTTACTCCTTTGAATAAGAATCATATGGGCTTATCTTTTCTGTTACTGCAGTTGAATATCAGAAACCTTGAGTGCCATATGCTCAGCTTTGCCACTCAAATCCACTCATAATAGCAAGGTACAAAGTAATGGCCAAAAGGGTGTATATTTCAGCTAAAAGTTGCCATTAAGTGTATTTCTGTTTCGTGATATTGTTAAACAGCACTTCATTGTATTTTGCTTCCTGATTTTGGTTTCCTTGAACCCCCTGTTGTTGTTTGATATTCTTCTCCTTCCTTCATCCTGCAAGGACCTTCATCTCATCCATGTTATTGAAATTGCAAATACCTGGTGATGTTTCTCAAGGCACTTGAAAGCTCATGTAGGAAATTTATGCAAGTTAGGATCCTGGTAAGTGGCTTGACCAGTGATAGGTGCATGAAAGGTTGAACAATAGAGGAAACTAAACAAAATATGAAAAAAATAAATAGATAAACTTAATCATGAGTGAGAGGAAGAGGAAGAGGAAGAGGAAGAGGAAGCTTAAAAAAAGAGAAGAAATGAAAAGGAGAAGTATGGACTCATGGATGAGGGTGAGAGGAGAGAGATGGTGCACCTCTTATTGTTGCCTGCTTCTAGAAAGTAATAGGATTTTTTTGTTGAATGTTCTATTAATGGAACGAATTTCTCAGTCCCAATTTATGCGATTCACTTTCCTTTTTAGTTTTTTCTAAAAAAGAAGGTGCTTTTTTATATTTAGAAATAATTTCCAACTTTAAATTTTCCATTTCACCTACGTTGAAATGATTCATAGCCACACAAATATCTATACTTTTGTTAGAGAACAAATTTGAAAAGTCTATCTTTCTTTCTTAAACTCCATACCTAATAAAAATGCATCACAAAAAGGGAGTAGTTGAGTATATGATTGATTAAATTTATAGCTATATCTGGTATAAATACTAATCTAGTTCATTTTATGCTGAGAATAGTAAGTGGTGAAGTTGGTAGCATGTTTAATGGAAATGTAAACAAGAAATGCTACTGAGAGTGATGGTATAGAATGACATGGCATTGCCAATTACGAGAAGAGAGAAGCTTGAAGTTGACACTCTTCATCTCCTAAAGTAGCAAAATTCCACCATGCTGTGGTTGTCCATATCAGTATATGAGAGTCTATTTGATGAAGTAGTTTCTTTGATGGCATGTATCCAAAAGAGAGTGCTATGGAAGGCTGTGAGCAGGGAGCAAACAAAGTCGAAAAAAATAAGTTTCCTTTCCCTTCTTCTGCCATTGTTAAACGATGATATGATGGAGGTTTATGGATTGGTTGATTCACAATGTTAGTTAGAACAAGTGTCACCACCCAAATCACCAGTGCTGTGATTGGCGCTCAACATCCAAACCAAAACATGTTAGAAACGACAAATCACAAAAGGAATTTTGATGGATTATAAAATTCATAATCTGCCCTATCCAGAATCATTTTACATAGAAGCTCGCCTTATTGTTTTCATGTCATTAATTTTTTTCCCTATGTTTTTCTTTTCTGAAAGTAATGTGGTTTGTAAGAAACTTCACGACAATAGAGAGAGTAATTTTCTTCTTTTAATTTGTGGGTTTTCACTAAGATATGAGATAGTTACGTAAATTGAACAGTTCCAGAAGATTTGTTTCTTTTTCTTGTCTCTCCCTCTATTTTTGTTGTTTCAAAGCTTTGATACTTAAAATTTCTATGTGATTGCAGGAATTCAAGGTAAAAGGAGATTTTGGGGAAAAAAGGTTTACATTTGATGTGTTGGTAGGTTTAAGAATATATATTTTGTCTAAACTCTCTTCAATCATTTCTGTTAAATTGGTTTCTCTTGTAATATTAATACCTCTTTAAATTGGATCCTCTTGTAATAGGCAAAACCTTTTTATTTTCTACGCACTCAAATGACATCACATTTTGGTAGCCAATTTAATTGTTCCTATTTGATCTTCTGCAATTCTTATTGAGTTCAGTGTATTCTGAGGAGTAATGTGAAGGTATTTATTGCATGCCAGTAATCATATATTTTAAGGGGTCGTTTGCTAGAGTGTATTAGAAGAAATAATGCATATATTAGCTCTGTGTATTAGTAGTACTTTGTTGAGAAATTTTATTTTGTGAGTTGAATGACAAATATTACTTATGTGAGTCTAGTTTATTATTTGACAAGTGGATTCATGGGTCCCACAAATTTGTTTTAAAAATAAAGGATAAAAATAATATTAAAAATATGAAATTTTGCTAAACCGAGATCGAGATATAGAGAGGGTTTTCCTTTTGTTTTGTTATCTGGAAGAGACAACAAAAGCACTCATATGACTGGTGCTAATTCCCATGTTCTTTCTAGTCTCGTTTAGTTTTGAGAGCCTCCCTCTCCTTGTAGGTTGAGCTTCCTTTTCAATCGCCCTCTCCTTGTAGGTTGAGCCTCCTTTTCTATCGCCCTCTCCCGGTAGGTCGAGCTTCCTTTTTAGTCGCCCTCTCCCAGGCCCTTACTCATCTTTTGAAAGCTGTCATCCTAGATTTGAATGCATAATAAAAGGAAAATAAAATGTGAAAGATCTCCATGTCGATGGCATCCTATTAAAATCGGATGGATAGGAACTCTTAGTTGCTGGAACGGCAAAGTCTTTGCTTTCATTATAATTTTAATTAGAGTTCTTGCATATTAGGATTATTCACAGTGAATCGATCATCAATTTAGCTTTTGAAGAAGGATTCAGTCACTTAGAATTTCAAAAATTGAATTATCTGTTTCAGATCCTAGTCTTCGTAAAACTTATTTTTAATTGAGAAAATGTTAAAATCAGTTCCTTTTGTGCCTAAGAAGTCAAGATAATGTGAAATTGCATGTTAATTAATCATGATGAAGTGTAAAAGGCTTAGTTACCAGACATATCATAAATCTATTAATTTGACATAAATATTAAACGATAGATTTTTATTGTAGAAAATATTTATATTTTAAAATTAAATTGGCATCCTAGAGGCAAGGACTTCAATTAAAAACTTAAATGAAAAGCTGAGACTTTGCAATTGTAGCAACTAAAAGTTCCAATCCAACCGATTTTGATAGAATGCAATTGATATAAATATCTTTTCACATTTTAATTTCCTTTTATTGTGCATTCTAATCACGAAAAATGTAGATTTTAATATTACTATTTTCTACTTTATTTTAAAAAGAAATTTGTGGGACCCATGAATCCACTTGTCAACTAATAAACTAGACCCATATAAGTAATGTTGGTTATGTGACAATTTCTCGTTGTCTCGAGCCATTAACTGAGCTTTGCTATTCTTTTATTCTTAAAAAATATTAAATAAGATAATTTGACAAAAAATAATTAATTTCAAAAGTTTAATATTAGAAAGGGTAAAATAGTGAAATTATAAATAAAAAATTATAGTAAATAAGTTAAAAGAATGGTTACAAAAAATCAAAATAAAAAAGATAACTATTTGTGCAAGTACCATTTCAAATATAATTAAAGGGCCTCTTTTATTGATAGGTTAGTATATCTCATGTCCTCTTGGAGACGCAGTAATTGAGTAATCATCATCCAATAATCTAGGATGTGTCACTGTGATCTGCTCCATTACTGACTTAATCCCAGTTTATCACACAAACATTGATATGCTGCACTGCAGGCCTTGAACTTCTCTTCTGCAACAACCTGTCAATTAATCAAATCTTGTTATCTAATATATCTAGATTACAGAGAAATAGACAAAGATAGGCTTGGATACCATAAGCTAATCTGAATTTCATGAGAAAAGTGAGGCAATAATAAGCTCTGAGCAGAAGCTACAGCTACGGAATATTGACTTGGAATAGAATGTTTGGTTCCTTTTTGTTGGTCTCATCTGTATATATGTGTGAACTGATATCTGATGTATGAACTTGATAGTGCATGCAAATGTCAGTATAATCAGCACTAGGAGCTCAGCTAATCATTCAGATGAAAAAGCTAATCCTAACACCTAATGAATGAAGCATGATAACAGACCAAGAGACACAAGACAGATTCTTCCAAGCCAGTTCCTCAAAATGCTAAAGGAGCACATCAATCATAGGTGTGAGCTCATGGAGCTAATCATAGGATTGAACATATTTCGTGTATGAAAAAGGGAAAACACGTGTTGTATGCGCTTTAGGAAAAAGCTGAGTGGAGTATAATCGATGCAGGTGGAAAAGGGAAAACATAAAACCAAAAATGTAATAGTAATGAAATAGATATACCTTAGATGAGCCTTGGTGGCGATCAGGATGCCATTTCAGTGCACACACACGATATCTGCAAATGTAAAGCATGTGCAATCAGTGATATAGACATTACTTTTGCCAATCAGGATATCAAAACACATCCGAAAGTAATTTTTTCTAGCTGGCAATTCATTAAACACCCACGCATTCTTAATTTCTTCCAGATTCAAAGGGCCAAATGCATTCAATCCAAGAGTCAGACGCTCTGAACTCAAATCTGACTCTAAATTCTCAGAGTCTGTAGACTCATCATAGTCCGAGTATTGATGCCTCCAATTCCACCGATGGCTGTTAGAGTAGTTTGATGAGTTCCTCCATTGTGGTTCTTCATTAATAAATGACCAGTGGTAGTATCTGTTTCCACCAAATGCAGAACGGAAAAAGGTCTCTATCTCGATATCATCCTCATCCAAGAATTGGAACACTCCTGAAAACGAGTTGATGAAAATCAGCTATTGCTCAATACTCAAAAGGCACGGGCTGATAGCTAAATGGCCTGGTTTGTCAAACGACATATGCAAAGAAAGAGAATTAGGCTCTTTACATGACACTTTGGAGCTAAAAATGGTTGTATTTTACAAGATCAAACTCCAACAAAGGTGAAGTTCTCCAGAAACTATATACTGCATTACATTACAAAAGGCGCACTTACTCTGTTGATGTTGTCCCTTGTTCTTTGATCTTCCCCCTTTGTGTCCACTGGCCCTGAAATCTCGTCTAAACCATGAACTGTCTCGGCTTGAAGATGGGTCATATTCATCACAGTCATGCTGCCAGCTCTGAAATGCTGAAAAACAATGTTATAGTGGAATAGTTTCTTTAAAGCTAAGAATTAAATAGGATTGGACTACTCTGTAGGCTTCAAAGTCCAGAATTGAAATTAGGGAAAGGGGTTAAAAATATGGCCCTCTACTTCTGTCTATCAGCTAAATTTGTCCCTAGTTATACTATAGGGCCAAATATACCCGTCGTTAACAAAGTATACAAAAATGCCCCTATTTTGGATGGAATCCCCCAAATCAAACAAAAATACCCGATTTCCCCCAAACTAATCCACTCTTTTTTAATCCGACTCGACCCACTAAACTAAATAACCCATATCAAATTATACCCCAAATACCCAATTATATTAATCTCTAGAATTTTTCTTCCGATAAAACTGAAAAGGGAGTGAAGATGAAAAATAACACACACGAGCCCATAAGTCAGTGATGGACCTCAAAGAAGCTGAAGAATCACATCTCAAACACCATTGTTCTTTTTTTGGAAAACAACAGAGGGTAAGGTTATAGTGGATTTCGTTGTTTATGAGTTCCACATACAGGAACGTAATGAAGAATGGCTGCACTACATAATTCAGGCTAAAAGCACATCGATATAGGAAGTTCGGGCAATGAAATTTCGGTATCCCGCAATACCCAAGGTGGAAATGGCAATCTTTGTTCTTGTGCATTGCCAAGACCTCCATCACAAACCCCTAATGTAGCACAGATGGATTTTTATCAAATGAGTGGGAGGATAGATTTCCAGGAGAAGAAAGACTTGAGCAGTAAGAAGTATCAAAAATGAGGGGTGCAACATTTATCTCTTCCAGTTTTTTGTTACATCCAGAACGCTCTACATGGATGCAAAAAGAGTGACTATAAACAATTAAGGTTTCGACCATAAAATGATCATCAAGGTAGAGTTTATCCATTTAACGGTGGAGCAAGTTGATGACACTCAGATTTAGCACTCTTTGATTATGTTATGGAGTCATAATCCATGTTGAAGAGGTATTTTAAACAGCATGAGTATCGACAATCTTCAATAACAGCATGAGTATCAACAATCTTCAATTAGACTGCAGCATTATATATACAATTTATTTTAGTTCTTTCAGAGGGAATGAATGTGAGGAACACCGGGTATTTTTTCTTAATTTGATATGGGTTATTTAGTTTAGTGGGTCGGGTCGGGTTAAAGAGGGTAGTGGGTTATTTAGGGGAAATCGGGTATGTTTGTTTGATTTGGGGATTCCATCCAAAATAGGGGCGTTTTTGCATACTTTGGTAATGGAAGGGACATATTTGGCCCTATAGTATAACTAGGGACAAACTTAGCTAATAGATGAAAGTAGAGCAGCATTTTGACCCTTTTGCCTTTAAATTAAGTAATTCTGTCAACATAATTCTTTAGTAAAACATCCCTTATAAAGTCATAGTCTAGTGATTCAGGCTTCGAAAACTGAATGCAATGTAAGCAGCTACTTGATAAGGCCAAAAATTTCCAAGCTTTTAAACTCAAAACTCTCTTTCTACGAAATGGAATAATGTTGTCAGTAACACGAGAAAAAAGTGTAACTGGAAAAGAGGAACCTCCATTGCAAAGAGTACTAAAATTTATTCAATGATAGCAATAACAATGAGTGGAAATCAGTAAACAATAACATTTTTCAATTCCATATCAAGCAAATCGCAGAATTGGCCCTCAAAAGTCGTCTTGCACTTTACATGTTCAAATAAAAGACCTCGGCTTTATTCATTAATGATATACCCATTACCCAAGGAGCAGCACAAGTCTTTCCCAACTACTAAACAAGCCTCAATGCCTCTACCAAACATCTAGTCATGCAAAATAAGTCAAGAGGATGAGATGATAATGTTATCTGTTTTCTGTTTACACATTCAATAGTTTCTTATGTTTTCCCAGTGTTTTCCAACTGGGAGGTCCAGAAAAAGACACAACTGATCCCTTTTACATCTTTCTACTGCCAGTTTCCAGATGAATAATGAGACAATTTTTTGGAAGCATCCACAATTCTAGAATTCACCATGAAACTGCACACTAACCATGTTCCCCTCCTGAGTGTTAAGTGATCTTCCAATAAGCATTCATGTTGCTGCTTATATTGATCAGCAAGGAAAACCTTTTCTGAGGCATTCCCAAGCTAGATATCAACAAAAAGAAAATTCAATTACAATCCAACTTCAGACTAATGTCGTTCTCAAGGTCAGTAACACTTCCTTAGTTCACTCCGGCAGTGCATTCATAAGAGAGATAAAGAGTGCACATGCAAAACACGTTGAACTGACAAATCACACAAGAGCTGATCCACAGTTCAAACAGCAGGTACTAACCCTTCAAATACGAAGCCACCCTTATCCAGTATTTAATACCTCCCTAGTCAACTTAATGCGTTACCTGTCCCAACCCCTCCTCCATCCCACTGAAAGTGATCATTAACTTCTTGAATATTCTAAATTCTAATGATCAAACTGGAGTAGTTATAATAAATAGTCTCCGTTCTGTTAAAGAGTTCAATTTTTCAATTAGAAACAGTAGTTATTCAATGAAGTTGCCGATTCGTTCAGCTAGCTAAATACACATCTGCTATTGGGGTGTGTGCTAAGCCGTAGAAGTATTCCACGATAACCTGATGTATCCGACAACCAAGCCAACATATTCTAACACAAACTGGACTAATCACAGTATATTCTGATCTTTGCATATACTTTCACATTCCTTAGATTTGCTACAGACTTCGTACATTTTTTTTTTTGAGAAGGTAACATTTGTGTATATTCATTGAACCAGTGCATGGGTTGCACTGAAAACCATATTTACAGCTTGTCAAAAAAGTAAGAAAACTGAATCTGAATCCTAACAGGAACCTAGGATATCTATTATGGATTCAGTGTCCTCTAAATACAACTGTTTGCACCAGAAGCAAAAAAGCCTGATACAATTTAGTTTGATCTTTTGAAGATCACAGCTCTTGCTCTCAAAACATCTAGCATTTCTTTCTTTCCAAACAGTCCACCAAATACAGGCTGGGACAATCCTCCATCTATCTCTATCTGCAGCTCCCACCCCTACTTCTCCCCAACTGTACAAAAGATGTGTGATTCTGTTAGGCATAGCCCAAGCAAGACCCCTGAGACTAATGAAGATCCTCCACAGCTGGGATGTTATTCTGCACTGGAGAAACAGATGGTTGACTGTCTCAACCTCTTCCCCACATAAATAGCATCTAGGACATTTGGTATTACATAATTCTTTAAGCTACGACTGAGCTTTGATAATTTATAGTGTTGCCTTGAAGATCCCCATTTTTTGGGACCAATTGGATCTTGAATGAGAAACCTTAGTAGCTCAATGAGTACATGGATTTAATCGTAGCCATGGAGATATTTATCACAGAAGCATTTCATACTGACCATTTGAAAAGTAACCCAAGGGTAAACATGATCTGGCCTATGCTAAGAGCCAAATTCCCATAAGTCCAGCCCCAGCCATTGTCAAACTTATAACAGCTTCCTTGTTAGAGAACCATCTTAAACTGCCGAACTCAGTAACTACTCTACATCTGGCTTGGGCTTTCCTTTTTTCCCTCCAAATAGACCTTCCATAGACACTCACAAAGCACATGCAAGAATATATTTTAGCATATAAAAAGTTCCAATGATCATTCTATAAATTAGAAAGAAAAAAAACATTTATACCACTAGAAGCATTTTAAAGGAACGTGAATTCAACAATAAATAATCTATTTTGGTTCATGAATGACCTGGAAAAACTGTTCAGCAAATCCATTGACACTCTCAAACAGTGCCTGCCTTGAGTTAAGCTTCCTATATCTTCTGGAGAAGAATGATTTCTGCAAAAATAGATGGCAATCAGTATAACAATTTACCTAAAACATCATAAAATGAAGCATATCGCTGTAACTAAAATAGAATGCTGGCCGAGTAGAATTTTGTATGCTTATTAGAAACGCGACTTGTACTTGTCTTAAAAGACAAAAAAATTGAAAAAGAAATTGTAAGAAACTTGTTTTAGAAAACAAATTATTGAGTATTGGGATGAAACTGATCCAGATGGAACGGAATGGATATTGAAAATTCGTGTGACACAGCAAACTAGTTTGGGACCAAGGAGTAGTTTTATTGTATTAGAACCATTAATTTTTGCTAACACTCCCATATAGCAATATACAAATTTAACCACACTGCAATTATGGGAAGATTCAGTCTGACTTCATAAAATCTATAGACTAAGACTAGGGGTGTTCACGGTTTAGTTAAAAACCGTAAACCGATCCAAACAGAAAATCATACCAAAATGATTAAATAAACTAAATTTTATTTGGCTTTGACTTTGTTTAAATTTATGCTTCAAGAAACCAATAATATTTAGTTTGGTTTTATTAAAAACAAAGCAAAGAAAAAATCAAACCAACCGATAAATTATATACACAATTTTTATAATCATATATGTACTCCCTCCATTTCAATTTGTTTGTCTTACTTTCCTTTTTAGTCTGTTTCAAAAAAAATGTCTCTTTCATTTTTTGACACATCTTTAATTTCAAATTTTTTTTTTAAGAAGGTAACAACTTGTTTTCTATTCCAAAAAATCAGAACCTGCCATCACATATTACAGGCTCCTAATTACAATTGTGGAGAGTAGCAGAAAGATCTTCAATCCTATAGCAAAATTTACAAGGAACCTAAAACATCTGTAACTGATTCTAGATCTTCTATGTACTCCTATTTACACCAAAAAAGAATGGTAGTATCTTAATTTTTTGTGTGTATGTGTATATATTTATGCTTCTTTAATCTGGTTGGCAAGAAATAATCTATTTTTGACCAACTCGTTCCCTTGAAGCTATAGTAATTGTGTTGTTCATTTTTCATCTTTCTCCTCATTTATTTTGGAGATCAATTGGTGCAGCTACAATTTTATTCTATTTTTGTGCAGTTTCAAAAAAAATTTTACACCAAAAAAGAAACAAAACTAAGCAGTTCATTCTGGATGGAATCACTCTTGGCTTGGAAGCATCTGGGTTTTCTTTCTTTCCACACAGACCACCAAATGCAAGCCGGAATGATTTTCCATCTCTCTTTATGTCCCGTAATGCTCCATATCCTCAAAGTTTGGCTAACTCTCCTAGGCATAACCCAGTTCATGGCCTTCACGTTGATGAAGATATTCCACAAAATGTTGGTTATCCTACCGTGAAGGAAGAGATGGGTGACAAGACTCTACTTCTTCACCACATAGGAAGCACCTAGGACACAGTTGAATATTTCTCTTCATAAGGTTTTCCTAGGCCAAAACTGTCTGCTTAGCAAGAACCCAAGTAAAACAACACTTCGTAGGGGATTTTAGTTTTCCATATCAGCTTCCATGGCAACCCATTCCTCTGACTGTTACAAGGGTTAAACTTCTCATAGGCTCTTTTGACACTGAAATTGTCTTGATTGTGATCCTGCCATCCCAAACTATCTTGTGCATCAGTTGAACTGCCCCAAGACATTGTAAAACTCCACCAACCTGTGGATCTCCCAGTCATTTAGAGATCTCCTAAAACTCAAATTCCACCCTTGGTTTGACCATATCTCTGCCACAGTGGCCCTTTGCTACTGGTTTGGGGTGAAAATATTCGGGAACAAAGCTTTTAAAGGTCCTTGTTCTAGCTATCTATCTTCCCAAAAAGAGGTCTTCCGACCATTACCCAATTTAATACTGCAGTTTCCTCTGAACTTTGGCCAAAGGTTTATGATGGCTCTCCAAAGGCTTGATCCAGAAGTGCTAGTGACCATTTCAGTTATCTAGTGATCCTCCATTTCATATTTGGCCTATATTATTTCCACAGTGCTTGCTCAATGGAGGCAAATCTCTACAACCACTTCATCATAAGGCATTGGTTCTAGATTTTTAAATTCCTAACCCCCATCCCCCTGCCTGTTTACTTAATCAGAGTATTGGTAACGACACGGATAGCATGGATCACATGAAAGCTTTAGAGGAGCTTGATGGACACAAAGTAAACACATACAATGTGTGGAAGGTCCATTAAAGTGAAGAGAAAGAAGAAAGAGGCCATTTGTGTAAATGGTCATCTCATAAATTCAAGAATTCACAAAAGAAAGCAACCAAACAAGGCCCTTATCTCATTAAGGGTAAAATTGTAAGGAAAGTGTCTTTTTAATTTTATTAGTATAAATAGTAGTCTTTTTCATTTTGGAAGACTTAGATTATAAAGATTTTGAATGTTGAATGAAGAAACTCTTTCAAGAGTGTAGTTTAAGGGTGGAATCCCTTGAGTTTAGTGTAGCTAAATCTAGATTAGTGATGGGTGGATTCCCATTTTTGATTTAGGACTTCTTAACCTTGATTTCACTTGAGATTGCTCATTTGTGGTTCAATTTGAGTTGTTTCTTTTCGAATTCAAGTTTCTCTTCTTCCTTGGTTGATCAATTAGCCTTTCTTTCTTCTCATCTATCTTACTTTTGTGTTGTTAATTCCGCATTTGATTTCAATTGCCCCTTTCTTCCATATCAAGTATCCCACTTGACCAAGTGGAATTTCCTGGTTTCACTATTTCCTTCCCACATGAAATTAATATATTGTACTCCCTTTGTTTGTTTGGTTTTGACTTGTCACGAAGTTTAAGTAAGCAATTTTTTTTTTTGAATTTTGTGGTCTTAAACTAAAGATATGTAGAATGTACCAAAACTTTAATCTTTGATTTCTTAAACATCCACGTGGAAAATTGAAATTACGGGGATGCCTTTGGGAGCCAAAAGCAAATCCATAGGCATCTGGAATGGGGTGATTGAAAAATGTGTAAAAAGGTTGGTGAATTGGAAGAGCCATTACCCTTCTTTAGGAGAAAGATTAACACTCATCAATAGTTTTTGGACTCTATGCCTACCTATATGATGTCTCTTTTCCCTATTCCTGATGGTGTCATTGATAGACTAGATGCTTTGAGAAGAAATTTCACGGTCCATGGGATAATGAACAACATAGTGGTGACTTGGAAGGAAATTCAACCTCACAACTTTCATTTCTATCTAGGTTCCGCTCAAAGGATTCATAAGACCTATGAGAGAGAATTGTACTTCACATCACCATCATAACCATGGTGCAAAGCACGAGAACTATCATCTCCACAATGGTAGACTCCATAAGATCCTTCTACCCCTTCAACATCATCACATGAGTCATAAGCTCCATTCATCTCACAATCATCTCCGGAGTAGTAGTTTTCACCACTATGTTGTTCATTATCCCATGGACCATGAAATTTCTTCTCAAAGCATCTAGTCTATCAATGACACCATCAGGCATAGGGAAAAGAGACATCATATAGGTAGGCATAGAGTCCAAAAACTATTTATGAGTGTTAATCTTTCTCCTAAAGAAAGGTAATGGCTCTTCCAATTCACCAACCTTTTTTCACATTTTTCAATCACCCCATTCCAGATGCCTATGGATTTGCTTTTGGCTCCCAAAGGCATCCCCGTAATTTCAATTTTCCACGTGGCATATTTAAGAAATCCAAGATTAAAGTTTTGGTACATTCTACATACATATCTTTAGTTTAAGACCACAAAATTCAAAAAAAAAATTGCTTACTTAAACTTCGCGACAAGTCAAAACCAAACAAACAAAGTGAAACAAAGGGAGTACAATATATTAATTTTTATAAATAACTTTAAATACTTTGCATAATTTTTCATGAAAATTTTATTTATCTCTAAGGGGTCGTTTGGTTTGAAAACAAGTTATGCTGGGATTAGTTATGCTGGGAGTAGTTTTATTGCTTGTTTGGTTTGACATATTCAAACTTATATTCATTACCTAATTTTTAAGAATAAGTTGTTTGTTTACAAAAATACCCTCCACCTTATTTAGTTTTTTTTTTTTACATTTTCTTTGCAAGCTTTACTTATTCATTCTTAAAAATAAAATTTTCATGTTATTTAGCTTAAATATTTTTGTGTGTGCATTTCCATAATTGTGTCGTGTGTTTTTAAAATTAAAATTTCATCTTATTTAACTTAAAAAGTAAACTTTCATCTTATTTAACTTAAAAAAAAACTTCCATCTTATTCAGCTTTAAAATAAAATTTCCATCTTATTTAGCTTAAAAATAAAACTTCCATCTTATTTAGCTTAAAAATTAAACTTCCATCTTATTTAGCTTAAAAATAAAACTTCCATTTTAAGTTTATCAAAGTAAAAGAAATTTTATTATTAAAGTTATCTACATTTTAATTGATACATGAAATATAATTTTTAAGTGAGTAATAAACTACTTAATTAAAAATATGTAATTTAGTAGTGGAGTGAATATTTTAAGAGAAATAAAAAATATAGATAAACATAAGAATTAGGCAAATAAATTCAACTTACAATATATTCACAAATAAAAATTGTATATATAAAATGTAATTTTTTAATAGAAAAATATATTATCATAAAAACAATGATTAATTAAGGTTGTGAATGTTATTGTAGTTTTTAAAAATTATGTTAATATACATGAATGTAAAAGTGGTGGGTGTATAAAAGAGAGTTTAAGGGGGTATTATTGTTATTACACATATTTTATACCAAGATAACTATTCCACCCCCAAGGAGGGATAACTTATCCCAGGACTAATTGTTAATCCTGGGATAAGTTATCCCAACCCTTGCAACCAAACAACAAATTAAAGACCACTTAAAAATTATCCCGGGACTAATTCCTTTTATCCATCACACCAAACGACCCCTAATAGACTAATGAACTTTACACCTTAAGCTCATTTCTTAAAACAAAGTCGTGAATCCAAACTCATTTATTCAAAGGAACAACTATGAGATTTGCCTCTATATCTCTATGTATTTCTTATCAACTTTATTCACTTGATTAAAGCTAATAGATCTTAAGACATTTTCTCCATAATCCAAGAAAATTATAGCTACCACAATAAAACATTAATAACGAATCATAAGCTGGAAAGGGATGAAAAAATCTTTTTTAATTGTAGGAAAAAAATGAAAGAGTGAAATACCATTATGTTCCTTACACCCGAACCAAACCAATGCATATGAATTATATTTGGTTTGGTTTTAATAATTAAAAAACCGACTAAATTGGTTTGATTTTGGTTTTAACCAAAAACTAACCCAAACCGAACCATGAACATCCTTAACTAACATAAGCAAACATCACTCAGAACTAAAAAAATTCTTTCTAGCTTCTACACACCCAGAAAAACTGCATCGTATAGGCTGAAACTCTGCGATCCCAACAAAATGAGCCCATGTTGCACAGTTTAATCACAAGATGAGCACAATTTTTTTGCCGGTGAGTAACATGAACAGATCCGCGCTTGGCATCCATAAACACGCTATCATTTTCAATCTATGAGTTCCAATCAACTCAAAGCCTATATTCCCATTAAGATAACAGCCTAAAGATTTATTAGACTTTGGTAAACCCCACCCTGAAACTAATTTATTAGACTTAGGTAAACCCCACCCTGAAAACTATGTTTCCTAAAGCCAAGAGTCAACGCAAGCAGCGGGGCAGAGTATTATTGCCATTCTCTTTAGTCTAGTACAAAAGAAAGTTTTATGTCATGTAGTTGATTTTTTGGTTTGGTGTACTAGGATGATTGCGAAAGCTACTCAGTAGCAAAAAATCATGTAGACAGAACACTGCTAAGAAGACCTTTACTATGCATTTTGACATTGGGACAAAATGATTTGTCGCTTCACTTCGCTTCTTGCTTAAAGCGGGCGCTTCAGCGCTTTTAACAACACTAATACGAGATAAGGTAGGAGTGGCCTCCGTAGTGACAAGATGAGGGAAGCGAGGCTGAGATGATTTGGGCAAGTGAAGAGATGCCCCAGTAGAAGGTACGAAAGGCTGACTATGGTGGGTATGAAGAGAGGTAGAGGTAGTTGAAGAAGTTTTGGGGAGATGTGATTAGACAAGACATGACACACTTACAGCTCATCGAGGACATGACCCTAAATAGAAAGATTTGGAGGTCGAGTATTAAGGTAGTGTTAGAATAGGAATAGGTATATACAATCCTACTTAGAATAGGAATATGAATAGTATATAGTATCCTATTTGGTAAAGGATTGTATTGTAGTGTTTATAAATAGGGTCTTTGTGTAATAATATAGATATACAATTCAATAATACTCTTCTCCAATATTCCTCACAGGCAGAAAGCTAGTAGGTAGTCGAGCACTGTCTAGACTCCTTATTAGTATTTCTATTATTACTCTCCTATTAACTTATTCTTCGATTTTAGTATTACTTGTTGTTTCCTTTGCGTCGGTTATCATATTATTTGTTGTTGTTATTGTTCTCTTCTCCATTGGTTTTCAATATGACTTCTTCACTACTGTCTTTATTTTACATACTTGATTTTTTACATGCGCTAGTTGAGTTGAAGCTATATCAGAAACAACCTCTCTACATTCACAAGGTAGGGGTAAGGTAGTGTACACACTACCCTCCCCAAACCGCGCATGCACGATTACACGGGGTATGAAAGTTGTACAATGACAAGAAAAGACATAAATCAAGTGATTTATTGTAAATTATTAATAGTTCAACAGTTCCAAGGTTAAACATGAATCAGAGATGGCTCCAAAATTCAGATACACAAAATGCTCAAGTAACCAGCCATGCTAACCACGGAATGTTAAACTACTCAAGAATCTGTGTGATGCATACACTAACAAGTTTAGACGGAAAGTACGCATTCTGGATTTCTTTTTCTGTTTAATTTTTTTATTTACAGTATATTTCTAACTTTTTACCAATTTCTTTTAAAATGCACAAGCTTTTGGTAGTTTATCGTGTTAAACTCTGGAGATTTTGCTGAATTCCATATCAAGAAGAAATAAAACTTAAGCCAACAAGGTAAGGTCATCAACCAAACCAAAGGGAGATAGCTATTTTGCAAGATTAAATGTAATTCCACTAGTCATAATCTGAAGGAAAGCACAAATTTTAGGGTAAATCAAAAATGTAATTAAAGCAACATAGAGTATTTACCGTTGATGAGCCTTTATTAGCACAAAAAGAAAAAGGGGCATACTTGATGAAAATATAGAATAGAAATGAAAATTGCTTTTTGTTGTTTACAAAATACAAACTTGTTGCACATAGAAGAGAGAGAGACTAACAGAATCCCAATGAGTGCGTCTTCTGCGTTCCAAGATTGGGGAAGAATGAAAAAGAGAGACCCTTAGGTGAATAGGGTTAACCTGAGAGCTGATTAACGCCGCCCTATTCATTGCCAGAGATTCATGTAAACAACAAACAAACGAACAATCCTCACAAATTCAATTTCATATTAAAATGTTGTGCTCTTTCTTTGCTTTGACATATGGGCTGACCTGCTACTTTTTAGGGCTTGTCACACCACTTTGCAATATACATTTTAAATGACTTTTGGCAAAAACCGAATTGACCAATAAATAATCGAAAAAAATGTTATTGGTTTATTATTATTGGGTTAACAATTTTTTAATGGTTCTATAAAAAAAATTGGGTTATTGATTTGGTTTTTGTTTTGATTTTTAATATTGGGTAAATTGATAAGATTGTAGTAATTTACTACTTTTACATGTGCATGAACATTAAATATTAATCACAATATCTTACTAGTTACTATCTTTGTCCTTTAGTTTTCCATGCACACTTCATAGTGACTTTGAGTTCACAACTTCACATTATACAAAACGTCAAAACCTAAAGTAATAACCATATTCCTCTTAATTTCTCTTTGTGTTATACTTGTATAGTTCTTTTCATGTAAATTATTGTTGTTAAAATTTTTTGAGCATTTGTAAAGTAACATTTTTGTTTTGTCGCATCAAATTTATTAGAAAAGTTATATATTTGTTTTATAAGCATTTTCTTATTTGGTTAAATTGAAAACCGAACCGTTAAGGATCAAAACGATAAAAAATATCTTATTGATTTAGCATATTTTAAAATCGAAAACTGATAAATCGAATCGATAATACATAAAATCGAACCAAACCGAGCGATACACACTCCTACAATTTTATCGTCCTAAATAATTCATTTTCAACCTCTTTTTTAAAATATATTCTACAGTCATTTAGAGCTAAATTGATTTAGCAAATATGTCATACTTGTGAATTTGCTCCTGTTTTGGTTTAAAATAAAATTAAAATATGGCTATATATAATTATTATTAGAATTCTTATAATTATAAATTAAACTTTAATATTTGGTCAATTTGTTTTCTTTTTGTTAATATTCTTCAACCATAATATTATCAATTATATTTTCAAAGTCATCACCAAATATAGGAAAAGAAAACATAGCTCTATAAATTTTTAATAATAAGCAAATAAAAATGATGCATTCTTAAGCAAAAATCAAAATAGCTCAAAAAATAAAAATAATGCATTCTTAGGCAAATATATATATATGTATATATATATCACGATCCAAACCGCCGTGATTGGCACCCACACTAACCCTCCGGTGGGAGAACCATTACTACAACCTAGCTAAGCAATACTAACCAAAAGACAGGCATATAAAGATGTGGAAACAGGTTTAAACAATCAATAAAAAAGTTGTGTTCTCATAAACTCAGTAAGTTATCAAAACCAAACATAAACAACCGGAAATTCAATCCCTAGAACTTGAAAGTCATTGTACCAAAACTTCCAACTAAACGGTCTAAGATAAGGGAATGCAGCCCCAAAACAACTAAACATAAAGTAGAGAGTCTGAAAGGTTTAAATCCGAAAGGAATGGACTAAGACCCTAGATAAATCCATGGTAGCCTGAAGGAGCTGGCTCACCCTTGAACTCGACAAGTCAGTGATCTCTTAGCCGGAGGTCTCTCAACAGCCGCCTGAAGATGCCTTGTACTCAACAAAAAAAGACTAGGTGCAGTATTAGTACACAAACAATGGTGCACTAGTAGGATCACGCGGCTATTCCAATAAGTGAGACATACACAAGTAACTATAACATAGTAAACCACACATATACAGAAAGAATAACAAACTACCAGTTCATGCTCAATATAGCAGTTACACAATGTCAATCTCAAATGCAACAGTCAATGATGGTTCTCTCAAGGAACCCACACTCAAACTGTTAGTGTGTCGGAACGTGACACCCGATCCAATAATGTGTAGGAACGTGACACCCGATCCAATGCGTGTCGAAACGTGACACCCGATCTAATAATGTGTCGGAACGTGACACCCGATCTAATAATGTGTCGGAATGTGACACCCGATCCAATCAACCACTACCACAAACACAATCAGCATCACAATGAATGATTTACACACTTATATCGTACAATCAGGTAACAGGTTCATTGCATGCTACAGAATCACAAACAGTCATTTTACTAGATTCATTTCATCTTTTCCTATTCTCATAAATGCATGTATACAATAGAGCAATTAACAAGTATATATAACACAGACGGGAAATCAAACCATTACCTATCTAGAAACCAAGCCTGAACACTCTTAAGGAACTTGAGCTCTCCCTCTCTGGAGTCTCTTAGCTTGTTCTTGGTCTAAAATAAGTAATTAATGCAAAGGATCAATAATAGTGGCCTAGTTTACCTAGATTATATCCAAATACTAACCTTTGGCCAATTCCATGATCCTAACACCCAACTAGGGCTTTTTTCCACCATTAGATTTAAGCCAAAACCCTCCTCCAAGGATAAATAGCAAGAATTCTAAGTTCTAAGAATCAATTAACGAATTAGGGGAGTAATTGACTTACCTTCAGCACAAGAATTAGTGAAAAACAAGAAGAAATAGCCCTAGGTCGCCCTTTTGCTCTCCAAGAACGAAGTTTGCAGAAAAATCACAATTTTTAGGACTTTTCCCTTTTTACTCGCGACTGGCCCGCCATAGCAGACCAATCCCGCCATGGCGGTAATAATCCCGTCGTGGCGGGTTGCACGGAGACAGACTCAGAATTTGTATTTCAAGTCCCCATTTCACAACATACCCTAAAAACTTGATGTTCTAAAACCATCCTTCCATGCTAAGATCAATTGCGAGGGTTCTACCCGTCCGAATTCGATTCCGTAAAGCTGTATAGGCTTCTTATCGTCTTGGATATCCACTCAAATGATCAAATTCATAATCAAATCCCCCATCCATTACCGAATTACCCTAGACCTCACCTGACTCAAATTTCATCCAAGTCTGGCCTAGGCTCGAAATTTCTAAGTTACTACTCGAAAGTTTTCTGGCCCAAATTCCTTCCCCATTGGCTTATCCATAATGACGGCAACATGTCATTACAATAGATACCAATTAGCCATCACTCATCCCCGAGTGACAAACTAGGAAAACTGGGCTAAGGCAAGAATATAGTAGTACATGAATCGTCAAATAACTGGGGATACTTGTCTCACATGTCCTTCTCGATTTCCCAAGTAGCTTCCTCAACCGGACAATGCTTTCATTGAACTTTCACTGACTTAATCTCTTTGTTTCTTAGCCTCCGGACATCACGATCAAGGATTGCAACCGGTTCCTTTTCATGCTGAAAATCTTTGTTTAACAAAACTGAGTCCCACTTGATGATATAATCTCCATCCTCATGATACTTCTTCAACATGGACACATGGAACACTGGATGGACTCCAGATAGACTAGGCGGTAAAGCCAACCTATAAGCCACAGGCCCTACACAGTCAAGGATCTCAAATGGGCTAATGTAGCGAGGACTGAGCTTGCCCTTCTTGCCGAATCTCATCACCCCCTTTATGGGTGACACTTTCAAAAGAACTTGTTCACCAGCCTTACCTTACGATCTGCATACTTTTTCTATAGACTCTGAGCGGCTAGAAGCTTGGCTTGGATACTCCTCACCTTATCCTGATCATCCTTTACCAAATCCACCCCCAAAGGTTTCACATCTCCAGCCTCAAACCATCCTATGGGCGATCTAAATCCCCTACCGTGAAGTCCTTCGAACAGTTGCATGTCAATGCTGGAGTGATAGCTATTGTTGTAGGAGAACTCACACAAAGGTAGGAATTTATCCCAATGCCCTCCAAGGTCAATTACACATGCCCTCAACATGTCTTCCAATAGTTGAATTGTTCTCTCCGACTGTCCATCAGTCTGTGGATGAAAAGATGTGCTGAAAGTGAGTTGAGTGCCCAACTCCTCATGCAACTTCCCCCAAAACTTCGATGTAAACTGCGAACCACAGTCTGAGATAATAGAAAGGGGCACCCCGTGCAGCCTTACTATCTCCTTAACATAAATCTTTGCCAACTGTTGGGCATTATAGTCTACTCTGACTGGAATGAAGTGGGCGGACTTAGTCAGTCTGTCAACCACAACCCAAATGGAGTCAAACTTTTCGAGGGTCTTGGGAAGACCAACCAGAATTCACACTTAGAAAATTTTGTATACAATTTTTGTTTCCCAAGGACACCCAGAACAATACGAAGATGGTCTGCATGCTCTTCCTTACTCTTTGAATAGACCAAAATGTCATCAATAAAGACAATTACAAAGGAATCAAGAAATGGATTGAACACACCATTCATCAAACTCATGAATGCTGCAGGTGCATTGGTTAACCCAAACGACATCACTAAGAACTCATAGTGCCCATACCGAGTCCTTAATGCCGTCTTGGGTACATCCTCGGGCCTAATCTTTAACTGATGGTACCCAGACCTTAAATAAATTTTAGAGAATACCGAAGCACCCTGTAAATGGTCAAAGAGATCATCTATACGAGGCAACTGGTACTTAATTCGAATGGTGACCCTATTCAACTGTCGGTAGTCTATGCACATCCTCATACTACCATCCTTCTTCTTAAAAAACAAGATAGGAGCACCCCACGGGGAAGTACTAGGACGGATGAAACCCTTATCAAGGAGCTCTTGGATCTGGGATTTAAGCTCTCTTAACACTACTGGAGCCATGCGATAAAGAGGGATAGAGATTGGGTGAGTGCCCGGCTCTAAGTCAATACAAAAATCTATATTTCTATCTGGAGGCATACCAGGTAAATTAGTAGGAAACACTTCCTTAAACTCAAACACTACAGGGATATACTTAATAGAGGGGGACTCTGCATCAACATCCCGGATATGAGCCAAATATACCAAACAACCCTGCCCACTAGTTTTCTAGCCCGGATGAAAGATATGGTCTTAGCTAGCTTAGGCTTGTACACCCCTTCCCACTCTAACTTCCCTATCTGAGATCTCTAGAGTCACAGTTTTAGCATTACAATTAAGCACAACATAATAGGGGCCAACCAAGTCATGCCTAAGATTACATCAAAGTTAGTCATATCCAAAACAACCAAATCAGTCCAAGTCTGAAAACCCATAAACATGACAAAACAAGCACGATAGACATGGGTGACTACGATAGACTATTCAACTGGGGTAGAAACATGGATGGGGCTATCAAGCACATCACAAATTGCATCAAATCCCAAGGCAAACTGTACTGACACATAAGAGTAAGTAGAACCCGAATCAAAGAAAACATTAGGCATTCGGTCACAGAAAAGATCAAAGTACATGTGATTACTGCATCAGATGCCTCAGCCTCGGTCTTGCCCGAAAAGGCATAAAATTGAGCCCTGTCATCTTGACGGGCAACCTCTCTGCCTTGCTGCACTGCTTCCCTTCCTGCATTACCATTTCCCTGGCCTCCATGACCTCTCTTATTTCCTCCTCACCCACCTTGTAGACATCATCTGCCATTATTACCTCCGCCCGTCGGTACCACTACTCTGGTCTGCTGCTGCACGGGTTACGGGTGGGGACAATCTTTCCTCATGTGTCCTAGTTCTCTATAATTGTAACAATTGTGGTCAAGAGACGGCATGTTGCCTGGCACAAAAGAGGCTCCCTAACCATCCTGGGTAGGATTCTGCTACGGAGTCCCTGAGTAACCACCCATAGAAGCGGGCATAGCTGGCTGAATTGGCCGGGCTGCAATTTCCGGCCTACCTGAACCTCTAGAGTAGGAGCCATTAAAGTTACTTGTATTCTTGGGCTTCTTAGCCAAAGCCTTGGCCTGCCCGTCCTGTTGAACTCCTTCTACCTTCTTCACAAAGTCTGTCACTTCATTAAATCTTTTACCGACAGAGGTCATGTGAACAGACAATACCTGCAACTTGGGATTCAATCCCTTAACGAACAAACAGATCCTCTCTTCCTCTGTAGTCACCAACTGCGTAGCATATCTGGATAAGGCATGGAACTTAGCCTCATAAGCAGCTACAATCATACCACTCTGCTCCAAAGCCATGAACTCATCCTTCTTGCGGTCCCTCAAAGTCTGAGGCACATACTTCTCCAAAAACAAGGCATTGAACTGAACCCAGGTGAGTGGAGGCAAGACTGGCAATCGACATTCCACAAAGGCTTTCCACCACTGCTTAGCCTCACCTTGAAGGTGAAAGGTCACGAACTTTACTCTATGCTGGTGCACAATGCCTAATTTGTGAAGTCTCTCATAGCAATCTAGGATGAACTCATAGGCATCCTCACTTTCAGAACCATGGAACACTGGTGGCTTTAAGTTCAAAAACTTAGTCAGCATCTCGTGCTCAGTGCCAGTCATCATAGGGCCCAAAAGTGGATGGAAGAAGGCATCAACACCCAACACTCCATCCATCTTAGGGACTGTAACAACAATGGGGTGGATGACTGGAGGTTGAGCAGCTTGCACAGAGAGAATGGCTCCAGAGCCGACCAACCCACTCAGAAAAGTCAAAATCTGCTGAGCTATAGCTGAATCCAAAGGGGGAAGTCCTGCAGTCCCAGCTTGTGAGTCCTTCTCTGGTTCAACATCCTCTTCCACCTCAATCTCCACATTCTCTTCTACCTCGGCCTGAGGTACAAGAGGGGCCTCTTCCCTGTGTACATTCTCAACTTGGGCTTCACCCCTGGCGGGTGCTACCCTTCCTCAACCTCTGGCCCTTCCTCTTCCTCTACCTCTGCCTCGGCCACGTCCTCTCGCTGCGGGCTACCCTGCTGGCTCATTGATGGGAGCTACTGGCCTGGTACTGTTGTTTCACGTGTTAACCATCTGCGGACTAAAGAATGAAACAAATTAGATACCAATTGGAATCAAGTTATATCACGAAAGGAGAAGAAGATAGCGAGATTTTCCTAAAGTCCTGTAGCCTCTCAAAGAAAAAAGTACAGACGTCTCTGTATCATTCCACAAGACTCTACTAGACTCGTTATGGTACAAGGAGATCAACGAACCTAGGGCTCTAATACCAACTTTATCACGACCTAAACTACCGTGATTGACACCCACACTAAACCTCAGGTGGGAGAACCATTACTACAACCCAACCGAACAATACTAACTAAAAGACAGGCATTTAAAGATGTGGAAACAGGTTTAAACAATCAATTTAAACGCTGAGTTCCCATAAACTCACTAAGTTATCAAAACCAAACATAAACAAGAGGAAATTCAACCCCTAGAACCTGAAAGTCATTGCACCAAAAGTTCCAACTAAATGGTCTAAGATAAGGGAATGCAGCCCCAAAACAACTAAACATAAAGTAGAGAGTCTGAAAGGTCTAAATTCGAAGGAAATGGACTAAAATCCTAGATAAATCCATGGTAGCCTGAAAGAATTGGCTCACACTTGAACTCGACAAGTCAGTGATCTCCTAGACGAGGTCTCTCAATAGCAACCTTGAGACGATACTCAACAAAGAAAGAGCAAGTGCAGTAGCAGGACACAAACAACGGTGCACTGGTTGGATCACGCGGCTATTCCAGTAAGTGAGACATACACAAGTAACTACAACATAGTAAACCACACATATACAGAAAGAATAACAAACTACCAGTTCATTCTCAATATAGCAGTTTCACAATGTCAATCTCAAATGCAACATTCAATGATGGTTCTCTCACAGAACCCACACTCAAACTGTTAGTGTGTCGAAACGTGACACCCGATCTAATAATGTGTCAGAACGTGACAGCCGATCCAATATGTGTTGGAACATGACACCCGATCCAATGTGTGTCGGAATGTGACACCCAATCCAATAATGTGTTGGAACATGACACCCGATCCAATCAACCACAACCCCAAATATAATCAGCACCACAAGGAATTATTTACATACTTATATCGTACAATCAGGTGACAAGTTCATTACATGCTACGGAATCACAAACAATCATTTCACTAGATTCATTTCATCTTTTCCTATTCTCATACATGCATGTATACAATGGAGCAATTAGCAGCTATATATAACATAGACGGGAAATCAAACCATTACCTATCTCGAAACCAAGCCTGAACACTCTTAAGGAACTTGAGCTCTCCCTCTCTGGAGTCTCTTAGCTTGTTCTTGGTCTAAAATAAGTAATTAATGCAAAGGATCAATAATAGTGGCCTAATTTACCCAAATTATATCCAAATACTAACCCTTGGCCAATTCTTTAATCCTAAGACCCAACTAGGGTTTTTTCCACCATTAGATTCAAGCCAAAACCCTCCCCCAAGGATAAATAGCAAGGATTCTAAGTTCTAAGAATCAATTAACGAATTAGGGGAGTAATTGACTTACCTTCAACGCGAGAATTAGTGAATAACAAGAAGAAATAGTCATAGGTCACCCTTTTGCTCTCCAAGAACGTAGTTTGTAGAAAAATTACATTTTTTGGGACTTATCCTATTTTTAGTCGCGATTGGCTCGCCATAGTGGGCCAATCCCGCCATGGCGGGTTGCACGGAGATCGAGACTCAGAATTTATGTTCCAAGTCCCCATTTTACAACATACCCTCAAAACTTGATGTTCTAAAACCATCCTTCCACGCTAAGATCAATTGCGAGAGTTCTACCCATCCGAATTTGATTTCGTAAAGCTGTACAGGCTCCTTATCGTCTTGGTTATCCACTCATATGATCAAATTCATAATCAAATCCTCCATCCATTACTGGATTACCCTAGACCTCACCTGACTCAGATTTCGTCCAAGTCTGGCCTAGGCTTGAAATTTCCAAGTTACTACTCGGAAGTTTTCTGGCCCAAACTATTTAATAAATCATAATAATGAATTTATGTGTCTTTAGATTGAAAATTAAGACTTTTAGCAATGTATAGAGTGTGATGGGATGTTGATTGTGAATTGAGTATATTTAAAATAGATCAGGCTTAGCATGCTTTTGATTTTCAAAATGTATTTAAGATAATTAAATATTGTTAATACAATTAACTATGCTTCTTATTTCTAAACTAGTAAACTTATCAGCGTTTCGCGCGGTCATAAGAGAAAATAGTGAATTTATTATAATGTTATAATGAATTTGATTGAGAAATAAGAGAGTTTTTTCTATGCATGTAGAAATATGTATATTTACTCTTTTCCATATCACAGATTTTAAGATTATTTCATTCAAATTCTAAAGTATTTAATGATTATTATGATTGATGATTTTAGGGAGAAATAGTTTTCTAGCTCTTTAGAATTTATTTTAGTTTTATGACCTTTTTATAAGAGATTTATTTTTACACATAAATTTTAAAAAAAAACTATTTTCTTCTATTCAAATTGTAATAGGATAAGAGGTCTCATTTCCTTGTAATTAGGCATACTACTATTCATGTTGTTCTCTAGGTCACCTAATATATGATGAACATGATATACCAATAAAAGTATAAATTTTGAATTAATCAGATACAAAATAGCGCAAGTGTGGATATATATTTTTCTAAGATGCAATAAATTGGGTTGAATACTTCTAACAACACCAATAATCAAAATCATAGCGTACATAACCTTAACATAATTTGTAGATACTAATATCTATATGTGGTCATGCGGACATCAAGAATTTAACTAAGCATTATGAATTTAATATTGACCTTTTATGTGAAAAAATGTATTGAATTCAAATAAACTCCATACTAATATAATACTTTATATTCGCATCTACCGGTATCATGTTATGAAATAAGCGACAACAAGTGTATATATATATATATTTGATCTCTAACTTTAGTATACGTATAAATTTGATTATCTTTATAATAATTAATGCCTCTATTTATATGATAACAATATGAAACATCAAATGATATCATGAACATGACTATTAATATAATTTAGGAGTTATGATTATCAAAAGTCATGAAAGTAAGGAAAATAAAGGCAACTAAATAACAAATGATATTATGAACATGATTATTAATATAATTTAGGAGTTATGATCATCAAAAGTCATGAAAGTAAGGAAAATAAAGAGAATTAAAATTTTCTATTAAAGAATATGAATAAATAAAGGAGTAGTAATTGACATATTCTTTTTTGTACAATAATAAGAAATATATAAACAGGAAAAAATATCAAAAAAATACATATTATAATAGTGATTTCTAAAAATCAGAAAAACTTGAGAACTTCTAAGAATAATAATAATGATGATGATGATGAGGACGACGAAAAGAACAAGAACAAGAACAAGAACAATAAAAACAACAAGAACAAGAAAAACAACAACAACAAAAGATGGTGGTACAGTCAGAACTAAGTACTGTTCTTAGCAGCTTCGATAGCAAAGCTGGGAGGTGTAAGTCCCCGTTAAAAAGAAGATTGAAAAGGGGCAGAAATATCCCGGTCAAAACCTGCTAGTTAATAAGCCACTCTGAATAATATTTAGATCTTGATAGGCCCTTTGCTCGGGTAAAAGAGGTATAGCCTTAAACCATACAGTCATCATAATTAGACAAAAAATTATTTTATACTTCGATTGTATGTCCCTTGTACGGGTATTTCAATTGCGAGATCTAAAGTTGTTATGGGGGATTACCGCCCGACAGCATCGATCCTGTTATTGGTATCAGAGCCTAGAGATTTTCATAGTAAATGTAGATTTTCAAAGGTGAAAATATTTAATATAGATATGAAAATTGTTTGATTTTCTGTTTATGGAACAGGGAGATAGTAGTACTAAAAGTACTAGATTGCAAGAGGTAGATATACCTCAAAATTTAGATTTGTTAAACAGGTGGACAATTCCAAAAGTCTCGATGAAGACTGTATATGATTATGGCTGGTTTGATAAATTTTCTTCTAAGCAGTTGATAAAAACAACTGAACAATCTATTGCTCTTAATTCTGATGAACAGACAATTCGTTTATTAAATGAACGAGATATTAATATGTATCGTCATCAATTTAATTATATGCATATTGGCATGGTTCAAATTGCTTTTAAACCTCTTACTCTTAAAGGTTTACCTGAAACATTTATGGCAGCTTTAAGGGATGCTAGAAATTATAATTTTCGGCAATCTTTAATAGGTTCGATTGAATCAACTGTTGCTTATGGGCCAGTTTATTTTAACACACAGCCTAATTTACAATTATCATTATCTGATGTTAATATTTTGGATGCTTTAACATTAAATGTTAAAACTCATGGCTATAATTATGCGCCAGGCTCAGAATTATTGTGTTTGTCGTATAGAATTTATTATCGTTTATTATCTACTTTGAATCCAAAGTGTAAGTTATATGACACCTCTCAACAAACGGTGTTAATGGAAACAAACTTTGCGAAGTCAAAGATAACCACAAGAAGGACAATATTGTGGGATGAAATAAATTTTCCAGAAACTTGGACTTTAAGTTCTGTTATAGCTCCAGATCAGCTAACAAATGAGGTCAGTAATACAGATTGCTCTCATGTTTCTCAAAATCCAGATGAAAGGATTATGATTCAATTAATAACAGTAATACTGGAAGATTTGATGATAGATCTACAATATATTCTAGACAATCCTTCTCAGATTTGAGGAGACCAATGATAAGTCATATTTCTCCAATTGAGCCAGTTTATAAGATGGCTAGAAATCTTATTTCAGTTTGAAATAAACTCATTTTTGGTTTTGATATAACTAAACCATTTTGAATCACCACCTTTTTAATATATCTAAATGCTTAATATGCATTTCAAAAGTTTTAGAATATACTAGAATATCATCAGTGTAAACAATAATAAAATCCATATAAGGATTAAAAATATCATTCATTATTTTCTGAAATTCAGAAGGTGCATTTTTAAAACCAAATGGCATAACATTCCATTCATATTGACCAAAAGGCACATTAAAAGCAGTTCTATAAGAATGCTCTTTAAAAATCTGAATTTGCCAATAACCTGATTTTAAATCAAATTTTGAAAAGATATTAGCATCATATAATCTAGATAATAAATCCCTTTTACTAGGAATAGAATAACGAATCCATTTTAAATATTTATTAAGAGGTTTATAATTTATCATCAATCTCGGGACACCTCTTTCCTTTTCAGCTGCATTATTAACATAAAAGGCAGTACAAGACCAAGGAGATTTAGAAGGTTTTATCAAACCTTTTTGTAATAAATTATCAATTTTCTTTTTGCAAAATTCAACTAATTCTGCATTCATTTGACAAGGTCTAGATTTAGTAGGAATATTTTCCTCCACAAAATCTTCTTCATAAGGAAGAGTAAATATATGCTTTTTCCTATCCTAAAAAGCACTTGGGTGATCAGCACAAATATCAACAGAAAGTTGTTCAGAGATTAAATTAATTTTTTCTTTAACTTTCACAGATTTAAGAGTTTCAAAAATGTTCATGCTATAACATTCTAGTTGCAACGTATTAACATGCTTTTGCTTCATATCAATTAAAGCACTTATTTCTTTAGAAATAGGATCAGTAATGAAAGTTAAATTTATTTTCTTATCAGCAGTTCCTGCAGTAAATCCTTTAGAATCAATATTAGTAAAAGGATAAATAACATTTATAAAAGGAGTTCCAAGTATAATTGGAGGATATAACTGATTTTTTACCAAAAAGAAAAAAATGCGGAATACACACTTTATTTTGGCAAATACTGACATTTGACAACTTATACTGTATATCTAAAGCATGTCCTGAAGCAGATTTAACAGTATGAGTAGTTTTTTGAAAATACTTCGAAGAAACTAATCCTTCTTGAATACAGCTAACATCAGCACCACTATCAATCATAGCAATATCTGTTATAGAAAAATTATTATCAATTAAAATGGTACATTTAACATACCACTTATTAGCAGTAATAACTTGCATCATACCAAGAAAAGAATTATTCTCAGAACTGTTTTTATCAAAAACTTCTTGTGATTCTTCTTCAATAATCACAATTTTCCCCTTCTCATTAGATGCCTCAGTTAGAGAATTAAATTTCTCTACCTGCGATATCCTATGATCACAAATCATTTGATTTTGTTTTAAAGATTTAATCTCTTTTTTAAGATTTTCAATCTCATATTTTAAATCATCAAATGAAGAATCTCTTACCGGAACATTTAATTTATTATTTAAACGATTATTAACTTCATTTATAGAATAGGGAGCCTGATATTCAAAAACTTCTGGGTTTTTCAAAACTTTTTGAAGAAGTTGATCCAGATGTGTTTGCCAGACCAATAATCTTTTCCCGAAGTTTGCTATCAGTTACCTCTTTCAAAAGTTCTATCACATTATCAGAAGTGATAGTTTTGACATTTAAATCTTGAAATTGAGTCTGCAATTTATAAAATTCATCATTTTCACAAGCACAATTATCATCTTGACAAGTACTACAAGTATTATCACAAACCTTATCATCATCTGAGAAGTCAAGTAAATCAACTTCTGCTTTTGACTCACTTACCGAACCATAATTTAATTCTGAACCAGAAGTGTATAACAAACCATGAATTCTGTCATATAATTCTTCATCCAGCTCTAAAGCTTTAAGCTTTTCAAGCTTACAATTTGGAGCAATGTGACCATACTTGCCACATTTATAACATTTAATTTTTGCCAAATCTCTTTTAGATCTATTTTTGGCAAATCTCTTTTCTCTTCGGTAGTTTTTCTTAGCTTCCCTTTCTTCTTTAGATCTTCTTTTAGATCTCCTTTTCTTATACGGACTATTATCCGAAGAATAACGATTCTTTTTGGTTTTAACCGAAGTATCTGGTAACCCAAACTGAGCACAAAAATCTCCCATTTGGTTTCTTTCTTTCAGCTTATCCATCTTAAGCTGTCTTGAGAGCCTCAATTCATTACACAAGTTTAATCTTTCTTGTGTACATATTCCTATTAATTTTCCATACGTCAAATAACCATATGGACTATACGAAAATTAGTATTCACATTGGAAAGCTAAATTTATTTTCTTATCAGCAGTTCCTGCAGTAAATCCTTTAGAATCAATATTAGTAAAAGGATAAATAGCATTTATAAAAGGAGTTCCAAATATAATTGGAGGATATAACTGATTTTTTACCAAAAAGAAAAAATGCGGAATACACACTTTATTTTGGCAAATACTGACATTTGACAACTTATACTGTATATCTAAAGCATGTCCTGAAGCAGATTTAACAGTATGAGTAGTTTTTTGAAAATACTTCGAAGAAACTAATCCTTCTTGAATACAGCTAACATCAGCACCACTATCAATCATAGCAATATCTGTTATAGAAAAATTATTATCAATTAAAATGGTACATTTAACATACCACTTATTAGCAGTAATAACTTGCATCATACCAAGAAAAGAATTATTCTCAGAACTGTTTTTATCAAAAACTTCTTGTGATTCTTCTTCAATAATCACATTTTCCCCTTCTCATTAGATGCCTCAGTTAGAGAATTAAATTTCTCTACCTGCGATATCCTATGATCACAAATCATTTGATTTTGTTTTAAAGATTTAATCTCTTTTTTAAGATTTTCAATCTCATATTTTAAATCATCAAATGAAGAATCTCTTACCGGAACATTTAATTTATTATTTAAACGATTATTAACTTCATTTATAGAATAGGGAGCCTGATATTCAAAAACTTCTGGGTTTTTCAAAACTTTTTGAAGAAGTTGATCCAGATGTGTCTGCCAGACCAATAATCTTTTCCCGAAGTTTGCTATCAGTTACCTCTTTCAAAAGTTCTATCACATTATCAGAAGTGATAGTTTTGACATTTAAATCTTGAAATTGAGTCTGCAATTTATAAAATTCATCATTTTCACAAGCACAATTATCATCTTGACAAGTACTACAAGTATTATCACAAACCTTATCATCATATGAGAAGTCAAGTAAATCAACTTCTGCTTCTGACTCACTTACCGAACCATAATCTAATTCTGAACCAGAAGTGTATAACAAACCATGAATTCTGTCATATAATTCTTCATCCAGCTCTAAAGCTTTAAGCTTTTCAAGCTTACAATTTGGAGCAATGTGACCATACTTGCCACATTTATAACATTTAATTTTTGCCAAATCTCTTTTAGATCTATTTTTGGCAAATCTCTTTTCTCTTCGGTAGTTTTTCTTAGCTTCCCTTTCTTCTTTAGATCTCCTTTTCTTATACGGACTATTATCCGAAGAATAACAATTCTTTTTGGTTTTAATCGAAGTATCTGGTAACCCAAACTGAGCACAAAAATCTCCCATTTGGTTTCTTTCTTTCAGCTTATCCATCTTAAGCTGTCTTGAGAGCCTCAATTCATTACACAAGTTTAATCCTTCTTGTGTACATATTCCTATTAATTTTCCATACGTCAAATAACCATATGGACTATACGAAAATAAGTATTCACATTGGAAAGCTAAATTTATTTTCTTATCAGCAGTTCCTGCAGTAAATCCTTTAGAATCAATATTAGTAAAAGGATAAATAGCATTTATAAAAGGAGTTCCAAGTATAATTGGAGAATATAACTGATTTTTTACCAAAAAGAAAAAATGCGGAATACACACTTTATTTTGGCAAATATTGACATTTGACAACTTATACTGTATATCTAAAGCATGTCCTGAAGCAGATTTAACAGTATGAGTAGTTTTTTGAAAATACTTCGAAGGAACTAATCCTTCTTGAATACAGCTAACATCAACACCACTATCAATCATAGCAATATCTGTTATAGAAAAAATTAATTTAATCTCTGAACCACTTTCTGTTGATATTTGTGCTGATCACCCAAGTGCTTTTTGGGATAGGAAAAAGCATATAGTACTCTTCCTTATGAAGAAGATTTTGTGGAGGAAAATATTCCTACTAAATCTAGACCTTGTCAAATGAATGCAGAATTAGTTGAATTTTGCAAAAAGAAAATTGATAATTTATTACAAAAAGGTTTGATAAAACCTTCTAAATCTCCTTGGTCTTGTACTGCCTTTTATGTTAATAATGCAGCTAAAAAGGAAAGAGGTGTCCCGAGATTGGTGATAAATTATAAACATCTTAATAAATATTTAAAATGGATTCATTATCCTATTCCTAATAAAAGGGATTTATTATCTAGATTATATGATGCTAATATCTTTTCAAAATTTGATTTAAAATCAGGTTATTGGCAAATTCAGATTTTTAAAGAGCATTCTTATAGAACTGCTTTTAATGTGCTTTTTGGTCAATATGAATGGAATGTTATGCCATTTGGTTTTAAAAATGCACCTTCTGAATTTCAGAAAATAATGAATGATATTTTTAATCCTTATATGGATTTTATATTGTTTACATTGATGATATTCTAGTATATTCTAAAACTTTTGAAATGCATATTAAGCATCTAGATATATTTAAAAAGGTGGTGATTCAAAATGGTTTAGTTATATCAAAACCAAAAATGAGTTTATTTCAAACTGAAATAAGATTTCTAGGTCATCTTATTTGTCAGGACAAAATAACGCCTATTCAGAGATCAATAGATTTTGCTTCAAAATTCCCTGATATAATTTCTGATAGAACTCAACTACAGAGATTTTTAGGAAGTCTAAATATTATTTCTCCTTTTTATAAAAATCTGTCTAGAGATTTGGCTCCTTTATTTGATAGATTAAAGAAAGGTTATAAAGAATCTTGGACTGATAGTCATACTTATTTGGTTAAATTTGTTAAACAAAAAATTAATGATTTGCCTTGTTTGACTCTTGCTAATCCTTCGTGGCAGAAGGTTATTGAGACTGATGCATCTAATATTGGTTATAGTGGAATTTTAAAGCAAATTAATCCCCATGACAAAACTGAATATTTGATTCGTTTTCATTCTGGGAAATGGACTGAAGCTCAGAAGAAATATGCTACGGTAGCACATGAAATGCTTCAAAAGTAATACCAGTATTATTTGGTAAAACAAAAGATGATTGAGGAGGGTAAATAGCTTTTATAATCTTTCCACTCCCATCTTTATAAGATCTTTCCAAAACATTTATATATAAAGGAAGATAAGTTGTTATAAACCAGGATACAAAATACATAATTTGATTATGAAGTGCACAAGTTTCATAAAACTCTTGAGAAATACTGTTCATATCTTCTTTATTATAAGAAGCAAAAAACCAAGTTTTAAACTGATTCCATTTTTTTTTTAAAAATTCTTCTTGAATATATTTTCTTGCCTGAGAACTAGGACTAAAATCAATCTGGTGTGTTATCATTAAAAACTATCATCATCTAATCCCATCTCGGACTTTGTAGGTATATCACCTATTTGAGAAGCAGTGAGAATATCACCCTGAGTATTTACAACATGCACAATATTTGTCTGAGGATCAACTTTAATTACCTCAGAAGCTTTTCCTTTATACTCTGGCTTGTTTGTTGACAAAGTATGCAAAGAAGCTGCTAAATTTCTAGCCATCTTATAAACTCGCTCAATTGGAGAAATATGACTTACCATTGGTCTCCTCAAATCTGAGAAGGATTGTCTAGAATATATTGTAGATCTATCATCAAATCTTCCAGTATTACTGTTATTAAATTGAATCATAATCCTTCCATCTGGATTTTGAGAAACATGAGAGCAATCTATATTACTGACCTCATTTGTTAGCTGATCTGGAGCTATAACAGAACTTAAAGTCCAAGTTTCTGGAAAATTTATTTCATCCCACAATATTGTCCTTCTTGTGGTTATCTTTGACTTCGCAAAGTTTGTTTCCATTAACACCGTTTGTTGAGAGGTGTCAAATAACTTACACTTTGGATTCAAAGTAGATAATAAAATATAATAAATTCTATACGACAAACACAATAATTCTGAGCCTGGCGCATAATTATAACCATGAGTTTTAATATTTAATGTTAAAGCATCCAAAATATTAACATCAGATAATGATAATTGTAAATTAGGCTGTGTGTTAAAATAAACTGGCCCATAAACAACAGTTGATTCAATCGAACCTATTAAAGATTGCCGAAAATTATAATTTCTAGCATCCCTTAAAGCTGTCATAAATGTTTCAGGTAAACCTTTAAGAGTAAGAGGTTTAAAAGCAATTTGAACCATGCCAATATGCATATAATTAAATTGATGACGATACATATTAATATCTCGTTCATTTAATAAACAAATTGTTTGTTCATCAGAATTAAGAGCAATAGATTGTTCAGTTGTTTTTATCAACTGCTTAGAAGAAAATTTATCAAACCAGCCATAATCATATACAGTCTTCATCGAGACTTTTGGAATTGTCCACCTGTTTAACAAATCTAAATTTTGAGGTATATCTACCTCTTGCAATCTAGTACTTTTAGTACTACTATCTCCTTGTTCCATAAACAGAAAATCAAACAATTTTCATATCTATATTAAATATTTTCACCTTTGAAAATCTACATTTACTATGAAAATCCCTAGGCTCTGATACCAATAACAGGATCGACGCTGTCGGGCGGTAATCCGCCATAACAACTTTAGATCTCGCAGTTGAAATACCCGTACAAGGGACATACAATCGAAGTATAAAATAAGTTTTTGTCTAATTATGATGACTGTATGGTTTTAGGCTATACCTCTTTTATCCGAGCAAATGGCCTGTCAAGATCTAAATATTATTCAGAGTGGCTTATTAACTAGCAGGTTCTGACCGGGATATTTCTGCCCCTTTTCAATCTTCTTTTTAACGGGGACTTACACCTCCCAACTTTGCTAGTCGAAGCCGCTAAGAACAGTACTTAGTTCTGACTGTACCACCATTTAGAAACCAAGTCAAAATAATCGGAACAAAAGTTTCTTTCATACCTAAATTGAGTCTAGTATATCTTCATAGTTAACTTAGATCAAAAGTTAGATATTTAACATAGATATGAAATAATTTAGCCGGACATCGTCCGGTCTCAGAAAAGAAATAACAATACTAAAATAAAAATTAGTACCTTCGGCTGACTCTCGCCGGTTGCCTTCAAAAGTTTGAAGATTTTATATATTTAGAAGTTTCTACAAGATTTGTTACAAGGAAAGAGAGAAAATAAAACTTAATCCAAAAAAAAACTTGCTCTCTCTACTGAAGGTAAAGTCCTATAAATAGAAAAACTATAATCTACTTTATGTACAGTACTGGTCCCATATCTGGATCCTTGCACTGTTTCTAGTGCCTTGTTACAGTAAATCTACTGTGTCATTGGGTCCCCCGGCCGCTTTTACTGTTTGTCTTTTCCTCTGATTTCTCTAATCAGCTTTTCTGCCCTTTTCAAGGAGTCTTCGGTCATTATGTCCTCTGGTTCTAGTGGCTGAGCATCTGTGGCTACTGTATCATCATTACTTGTTTCACTTCTCATTGAAGTGTCAGATTTATCAAATTGATTGATGGTTTGGAGTAAATTTCTTTTTACTTCTTCAAGATATCTCTCGATCATTTCATCTTTGTTTCCTTCTTGTACTGAAATACGACGAGCCATATGTCGTACTGAACTATCATCAATTATCTCTTTCATAGGAGTCTTTGAGTACTCCTGAATTCTTGTTTCAATTTCATCAATTAGTTCTTGACCATATAAGACCTTTGTTTTTGGGTCTCTTTTAATGAGCTTATCCTAGAAATTATTGTAAAAAACCCTGTATAAGCAAGGGATTTGTTCTGGAGTAAAGTCCAGTTCAAGAGTCCATTTATGGATCCATGGAATAGAAAACTCAATAAAGAAATAAATTTGGTCAATATTATCCAAATAACAGTTATGATCTGCCTGGTAAATTTCTGATAATTTTGGAGATACCTTTACCCATTCTTTGTATAACTTAAGAAATGGTTCAGGCAATATCTTGACTGTAGGACCGTGGTATGACCACCATTGTAAAAACCAATTTGGTAGAGTCTGTCCGAATATCTTCGCACAAATCTTCACAAACCAAGTGTGTTTGTGTCTCTCATTGTTATAATAAAAAACTTTATCAAAAGCCTGAACATAGTCCCAATAAGTGAAATTCATTTTAGTGTTATTAAGGCTAATCTGCCTTTCTTTCATGGTGGATATTCCCCATTCTTCAATGGTTATCACCTGCTTAATAATTATTTTGGAAAAGTTATAAATATTTTCACTCGAGTTATAACTCGAAAAGTGCTGAAAATCTGCACTGCCTGTTTGCTTTAAGATCGTTTCATAATACGATCGGGTTTTATATGATTCACCCGGATAATATAAATTATTAATTAAATGCCTTTGGAATATCTTCCATGGCTCATCTTTCCTCTGAATTTCAGAATTTTCTACAAGAAATATCATTTCTCGTTTGTTAGCTCTTTCATAAGACTTGATATCATCATTGTCTTCTTGTGCAATTGAAGCAAAAATATCTTTTTGCTTTTGTTTTCCTAAATATGCTTGTAGTTGGAATATTATTATTATTATTATTATTATTACTATTACTATTACTATTACTATTACTATTACTATTACTATTACTATTACTATTACTATTATTATTAGTATTACTATTACTATTACTATTATTATTACTATTACTATTACTATTACTATTACTATTATTATTATTATTATTATTATTATTATTATTATTATTATTATTATTACTATTATTATTATTAGTATTACTATTACTATTACTATTATTATTACTATTACTATTACTATTACTATTACTATTATTATTATTATTATTATTATTATTATTATTATTATTATTATTATTATTATTATTATTATTATTATTAGTATTATTATTATTATTATTATTATTATTATTATTATTATTATTATTATTATTATTATTATTATTATTATTATTATTATTATTATTATTATTATTATTATTATTTTATTATTATTATTATTATTATTATTATTATTATTATTATTATAATTATTATTATTATTATTATTATTATTATTATTATTATTATATTATTATATATTATTATTTATTATTATTATTATTATTATTATTATTATTATTATTATTATTATTATTAATATATTATTATTATTATTATTATTATTATTATTATTATTATTATTATTATTATTATTATTATTATTATTATTATTATTGTTATTATTATTAAACCATTTTGAATAACAACCCTTTTAAAAATTTCTAAATGCTTAATATGCATTTCAACAGTTTTTGAATAGACAAGAATATCATCAATATAAACAATAATAAAATCCATATAAGGATTAAAAATATCATTCATAATCTTCTGAAATTCAGAAGGTGCATTTTTTAATCCAAAAGGCATCACATTCCATTCATATTGACCAAACGGAACATTAAAAGCAGTTCTATAAGCATGCTCTTTAAATATCTGAATCTGCCAATAACCAGATTTTAAATCAAATTTTGAAAATATATTAGCATCATATAATCTTGATAAAAGATCCCTTTTATTCGGAATAGGATATCTTATCCATTTAAGAAATTTATTAAGAGGTTTATAATTAATAACCAATCTTGGAACACCTCTTTCTTTTTCAGCTGCGTTATTAACATAAAAAGCTGTACACGACCAAGGAGACTTGGAAGGTTTTATCAAATTCTTTTGTAAAAGATTATCAATCTCTTTTTTACAAAATTCAACCAGTTCAGCATTCATTTGACATGGTCTTGATTTAGTGGGAATATTTTCCTCCACAAAATCCTCTTCATATGGAAGAGTGACAATATGTTTCTTTCTATCCCAAAAAGCACTGGGATGATCTGCACAAATATCAACAGATAATTGATCAGTGATTAATTTAATTTTTTCTTGAATTTTTACTGATTTCATAGTTTCAAATATATTCATGCTATAACATTCAAATTGCAAATTATCAACATGCTTTTGCTTCATATCAATCAAAGCACTAATCTCTTTAGAAACAGGGTTAGTAATGAATTCAAACTTAACCTGTTTTTCACCTTTTCCTGCAGTAAATCCTTTAGCATCAATATGAGAGAAAGGATAAATAGCATTTATAAACGGAGTTCCTAATATTATAGGAGGGTATAACTGATTTTTAACCAAGAAGAAAAAGTGAGGTATACATACTTTATTTTGACAAATACTCACATTGGACAATTTATACTTTATATCCAAAGAATGCCCAGAAGCAGATTTAACAGTATGAGTAGTTTTCTGAAAATATTTTGAAGGTATCAATCCTTCTTGAATGCAACTAACATCAGCACCACTATCAATCATAGCAACATCAGTTATTGAGAAATTATTATCAATCAAAATAGTACATTTAACATACCATTTATGAGCAGTAATTACTTGCATCATTCCAAGAAAAGAATTATCATTTTTATTTAATTTTTCAAAATGATCAGTTGGTAAAACTCCATCGTTTTCAACGACGTTTTTCCCTTTATCATTAGATTCCTCAGTTAAAGAATGAACTTTCTCTACCTGAGTTATCCTATGATCGCAGACAAGTTGATTCTGCTTGATCAATTTAATTTCCTTTTTTAAATTTTCAATTTCTTCTTTTAAATCATTGAAAGAAGAATCTCTTATCACAACTTTATCATTACTCTTTTTCATCAAACGATTATTAATTTCGTTTATAGAATAAGGAGGCTGATAATCAAAACTTCTGGGTTTTTCAAAAGTTTTTTGAGATACTGAAGTAGACCCTGTTGAGGCTAATTCAATGATCTTTTCCCGAAGCTTATTATCAGTAACATCTTTCAATAATTCAATTACATTATCAGCGGTGAGAGTATTAACATTTAAATCTTGGAATTGAGCCTGCAATTTATAAAATTCATTATTTTCGCAAACACAATTATTATCATCACATTTATCACAGCTAGTATTACAAACCTGTTCTTCTTCTGAGAAGTCAATTAATTCAACTTCATCTTCGGATTCACTTACCGAATTATAATCTGATTCTGAACCAGATGTATATAAAACTGCATGAAGTTTATCATATAAACCTTCATCTAATTCTAAAGCTTTAAGCTTTTCCAACTTACAATTAGGAGCAATATGACCATATTTACCACACTTATAACACTTAATTTTTGCCAAATCTCTTTTTGATCTGTTTTTGGCAAATCTTTTTTCTCTTCGAGAGCTCTTTCTAGCTTCTCTTTCTTCTTTTGATCGTCTTCTTGATCTTCTTCTTCTTTCATAAGTCTTTTCAGACTTATCTTTTCTTTTACTTCTTCCAGAAATATCAGGAAGACCAAATTGAGAACAAAAATCTCCCATCTGATTTTTCTCTTTCATTCTATCCATTTTCAATTGTCTGGATAGTCTAAGTTCATTACACAAGTTCAATCCTTCTTGTGTACAAATTCCTATCAATTTTCCATAGGTCAAAGCATTATATTGAATTTCTCCATCATTATTACTTCTTAACATCCTTTTTACTCTTTCAGCAAATAATGGAGGAAGCCCATCTATAAATTTGGCTTTCCAATAACATTCTTTATTTTCAGGTAATTCCATTACCCTACTTAGGTACGTATCTTTGTACCATCTAAACTCACTCAAAGTCTTGCATCGAAGACCATTAAGCAAAGTTCGCACTGTTTCATGCTGATTAGTATAACGACCATTAAAATGTTCTAAAATTGTAAGAACCAAAGTATAAACAGCATCTTCTCTATTAGAGACTAACGCCATACCTAAATTGTCATGTCCTTCTTCCATGGCTCTAGCATTTATAACCAAAGCTTTTTCTTCAATGGACAAATAATTATCCCACCAGCCTCTTAATTGACCAGTAAATCCTGCAATTATCATTTTGCATATATTTTTGTCAGAATTATTAACGCTTCGACAAATGGTAGAGTACATCAACATCCTATGTACCATAATGGTTAACTGTCTATCTGTTAACCCATCCAAATTCCATTCATAAATTTCTGTACCAATGTATGAAGTGTTTGTCTGATTCCAATCCCTTTCTTCAATGAGAACATCTTGAGGAGTTGGACGAGGATAATAAAAAGTTTGCATACGCGGTTTTTCAGCAAAACCTTTGTTATTTTTAAAATAACCCTTTAATTTATTTATTTTAGAATAAATCTCTTCTTTATGATTACCAGATTCTTCTAAAGATTTTGCAAAATCTTCGGATAAATGAATCGGTTTTAAATTTAAATCTTTAAATCTTGAAGTCATTTTTTCAAACTTTTCTTCAAGAAGATCTTCTAAATCATTTTTGTTTTTAAAACGAAATCCTTGAATATCAGGAGGTCTTTGAATATTAACTGAAACTGCTGGAATGGGAACTTCCTTAGTAGCTTGTGAAGTAGAAGCCACTTCAGTTACCTTTTCTTTCTCAGCATTCTTCAATTTCTTAGAAATTTCTTTTACTAAATCAGTTAAATCTTCAATTTTTATATCTAGGGAACTAATATGTTCTCCTAAAACTTTAACATATAAACTCAAATAATTATTTTGAGCAATTAATTTATTTATCTCTTTAACACTAACAAGTGCTATTTTTAAATCAATAAATTCTTGAAAAGCTTCAAAAGTAATCCCAGTATTATTGGGTAACATAAAAAGATTTTGCGGAGGATAAACAGCTCTTGTGATATTTCCTGCAGAATCTTTATAAGATCTAGTTAAAATATTTATAAATAAAGGAATATAAGTAGTTATGTACCAAGGAACAAAATGCACAATTTGATTATGCAATGCACAGAATTCATAAAATTCTTGAGAAATATTATTTAAATCCTCTTTAGAATATGATTTAAAAAACCAAGTTTTAAACTTGTTCCATTTTTCTGAGAAAAATTCATTTTGAATGAACCTTCTAGCCTGTGAACCAGGACTAAATTCAATTTGTTGTGAAATCATTAAATTTCATTTCTATCATATCCCATCTCGGATGCAGTAGGTATATCTCCTGCTTGTGACGCAGATATCTCATCTCCCTGCGTATTAACAATTTGAACAATATTTGTTCTAGGGTCAACCTTTATAACTTCTTTTGCTCTCTCTTTAACAGGGTCTTCTGTTACCAAAGTATGCAAAGAAGCCGGTCTATTTCTGGCTGATCCAAATCTTGAATCTAAAGGAGAAATATGACTTACCATCGGTTTTGGCAGTCTTGCTTCAGAGAAAGATTGTCTTGAATAAACTGTAGATCTATCATTAAATCTACCTGTATTACTGTTATCAAATTGTATAACAATTCTCCCATCCATTTCTTGAGAAACATGAGAAAAATCAGTATTACTAATTTCATTAGTTAATTGCTCAGGAGCTATCACAGAATTCAAAATCCAACTAGAAGGAAAATCAATTTCATCCCAAAGGATAGTTCTTCTAGTAGAAATCTTAGATTTAGAGAAATTTGTTTCTATCAAAACAGTTTGTTGAGAATTATCAAATAATTTACACTTTGGATTCAAAGTAGATAACAATCTGTAATAAATTCGATAAGATAAGCATAATAATTCAGAACCAGGCGCATAATTATAACCATGCGTTTTAATATTCAAAGTCAAAGCATCAAGAATATTAACATCTGATAAAGATAATTGCAAATTAGGCTGAGTGTTAAAATAAACTGGCCCATAAGCAACAGTTGATTCTATCGAACCAATTAATGACTGTCTAAAATTATAATTTCTAGCATCACGCAAAGCAGCCATAAATGTTTCAGGTAACCCTTTCAGAGTTAAAGGTTTAAAAGCAATCTGCACCATGCCAATATGCATATAATTATAACGATTGCGATACATATTAATATCTCTTTCGCTCAATAAACGAATAGTTTGTTCAGAAGAATTCAAAGTTATACTTTGTTCAGTAGTTTTAATCAATTGCTTTGAAGAAAATTTATCAAACCACCCATAATCATAGATAGTATTTAACTGGACTTTAGGAATTGTCCACTTGTTTAACAAGTCTAAGTTCTGAGGTAAATCTACCTCTTGCAATCTAGTACTTTTAGTACTAATCATTTCATGTTCCATACAACAGTTAAAACAGACAAGCTTTAAACATATCTATGATAGATTTATAACTTTAGAAATCTTGATTACTATGAAAATACCTAGGCTCTGATACCATAATAAGAATCGACGTTATCGGGCGGTAGTCCGCCATAATAACCTTGATCTAGATCATTGTACAGAAGACAATCGAAATGTTTAAGACCAATTTTAATTTCATAATAACTGTATGGTAATCTTTTACCCAAGCAAAGGGCCTGTCTAGAATCAAATTAAAGCTTGAATAATCTAAATCTGAAGGTTCTAACCGGGATTTATCTGCCCCTTTTCTCCTTATAACGGGGACTTACTTTCCCACGGCTTATCAAACCCAGATTCATTATATCTATGGTAGAATTATACTGAAGAACTCATTGATAACTATGAAAGTAAGCTAGACTCAATTTAGATGTAAAAGATTAATTTTAAGTTCATTCTAACTTGGTTCCAAGATGGTGGTACAGTCAGATCTAATGAAAGTTTGAATGAATCTGCGTTTGATAAGCCGTGGGAAAGTAAGTCCCCGTTATAAGGAGAAAAGGGGCAGATAAATCCCGGTTAGAACCTTCAGATTTAGATTATTCAAGCTTTAATTTGATTCTAGACAGGCCCTTTGCTTGGGTAAAAGATTACCATACAGTTATTATGAAATTAAAATTGGTCTTAAACATTTCGATTGTCTTCTGTACAATGATCTAGATCAAGGTTATTATGGCGGACTACCGCCCGATAACGTCGATTCTTATTATGGTATCAAAGATAGTATTAATTTTATTATTGGTTTTGATATAACTAAACCATTTTGAATAACAACCCTTTTAAAAATTTCTAAATGCTTAATATGCATTTCAACAGTTTTTGAATAGACAAGAATATCATCAATATAAACAATAATAAAATCCATATAAGGATTAAAAATATCATTCATAATCTTCTGAAATTCAGAAGGTGCATTTTTCAATCCAAAAGGCATCACATTCCATTCATATTGACCAAACGGAACATTATTATTATTATTATTATTATTATTATTATTATTATTATTATTATTATTATTATTATTATTATTATTATTATTATTATTATTATTATTATTATTATTATAATTATTATTATTATTATTATTATTATTATTATTATTATTATTATTATTATTATTATTATTATTATTATTATTATTATTATTATTATTATTATTATTATTATTATTATTATTATTATTATTATTATTATTACTATTATTATTATTACTATTATTATTATTATTATTATTATTATTATTACTATTATTATTATTACTATTATTATTATTACTATTATTATCAGCCTCCTTATTCTATAAACGAAATTAATAATCGTTTGATGAAAAAGAGTAATGATAAAGTTGTGATAAGAGATTCTTCTTTCAATGATTTAAAAGAAGAAATTGAAAATTTAAAAAAGGAAATTAAATTGATTAAGCAGAATCAACTTGTCTGCGATCATAGGATAACTCAGGTAGAGAAAGTTCATTCTTTAACTGAGGAATCTAATGATAAAGGGAAAAACGTCGTTGAAAACGATGGAGTTTTACCAACTGATCATTTTGAAAATTTAAATAAAAGTGATAATTCTTTTCTTGGAATGATGCAAGTAATTACTGCTCATAAATGGTATGTTAAATGTACTATTTTGATTGATAATAATTTTTCAATAACTGATGTTGCTATGATCGATAGTGGTGCTGATGTTAGTTGCATTCAAGAAGGATTGATACCTTCAAAATATTTTCAAAAAACTACTCATACTGTTAAATCTGCTTCTGGGCATTCTTTAGATATAAAGTATAAATTGTCAAATGTGAGTATTTGTCAAAATAAAGTGTGTATACCTCACTTTTTCTTTTTGGTTAAAAATCAGTTATACCCTCCTATAATATTAGGAACTCCGTTTATAAATGCTATTTATCCTTTCTCTCATATTGATGCTAAAGGATTTACTGCAGGAAAAGGTGAAAAACAGGTTAAGTTTGAATTCATTACTAGCCCTGCTTCTAAAGAGATTAGTGCTTTGATTGATATGAAGCAAAAGCATGTTGATAATTTGCAATTTGAATGTTATAGCATGAATATATTTGAAACTATGAAATCAGTGAAAATTCAAGAAAAAATTAAATTAATCACTGATCAATTATCTGTTGATATTTGTGCAGATCATCCCAGTGCTTTTTGGGATAGAAAGAAACATATTGTCACTCTTCCATATGAAGAGGATTTTGTGGAGGAAAATATTCCCACTAAATCAAGACCTTGTCAAATGAATGCTGAACTGGTTGAATTTTGTAAAAAAGAGATTGATAATCTTTTACAAAAGAATTTGATAAAACCTTCTAAGTCTCCTTGGTCGTGTACAACTTTTTATGTTAATAACGCGGCTGAAAAAGAAAGAGGTGTTCCTAGATTGGTTATTAATTATAAACCTCTTAATAAATTTCTTAAATGGATTAGATACCCTATTCCGAATAAAAGGGATCTTTTATCAAGATTATATGATGCTAATATATTTTCAAAATTTGATTTAAAATCTGGTTATTGGCAGATTCAGATATTTAAAGAGCATGCTTATAGAACTGCTTTTAATGTTCCGTTTGGTCAATATGAATGGAATGTGATGCCTTTTGGATTAAAAAATGCACCTTCTGAATTTCAGAAGATTATGAATGATATTTTTAATCCTTATATGGATTTTATTATTGTTTATATTGATGATATTCTTGTTTATTCAAAAACTGTTGAAATGCATATTAAGCATTTAGATATCTTTAAAAAGGTTGTTATTCAGAATGGTTTAGTTATATCAAAACCAAAAATGAGTTTATTTCAAACTGAAGTAAGATTTCTAGGACATTTGATTTGTCAAGGAAAGATAACTCCTATTCAAAGATCCATTGACTTTGCATCAAAATTTCCTGATGTTATTTCTGATAGAACTCAATTGCAGAGATTTCTCGGAAGTTTGAATTATATTTCTCCTTTTTATAAAAATCTGTCTAGAGATTTGGCTCCTTTATTTGACAGGTTAAAAAAGGATTATAAATCTCCTTGGACTAATGAACATACTAAATTAGTTCAATTTGTTAAACAAAAAATTAATGATTTGCCTTGTTTAACTCTTGCTAATCCAGCTTGGCAAAAAATTATTGAGACTGATGCGTCTAATATTGGTTATGGAGGGATTTTAAAACAGATTAACCCTCATGATAAAATTGAATATCTGATTCGATATCATTCAGGTAAATGGACAGAGGCTCAAAAAAATATGCCACTGTTGCGCATGAAATGTTAACCATTGTTAAATGTGTTTTGAAATTTCAAGATGATTTGTATAATCAAAAGTTTTTAATAAAAACAGATGCGCAAGCTGTTAAATTTATGTTTAATAAAGATTTTAAACATGATGCTTCAAAATTAATATTTGCCAGATGGCAGGCACAGCTGGCTCCCTTTGATTTTGAAATTATTTATAAAAGGGGAAGTGAAAATTCCTTACCTGATTTCTTATCTAGAGAATTTATTCAATGAATTCTGAACATTTAAATATTTTTATTGAACAAGATAGTTTGTTAGCAATTTTGCAGGTGATAAAATTGCCTAGAGATATTCAAGAAAATATTCTTGAAAGAATTATTAATGATATAATGCGTCAAGATATTATTGATGCAATTCAAGATTTGTTGATAGAAGAAAGAGATGAATTTATTTATGATTACTTATCAGAATAAATGTTTTTCTTTCAGAATGGAATCCTCGAATTATCGAGGAAGAGGTAGAGGAAGAGGAGGAAGATCAGCCCCTCAAACAAAGTCATACTCACAGGCATCCTCATATGGATCGTCGTCGCAAAGTTTCCCAGTTATACAAATGGGAAATAAAACATTGATAAATGAGAAGATTTCTCAGATATCGTCATCAGTACATTTGGAAGATATTCCAAAAGATCATCCATTATATGCTCAATTACAGGCATATATGGAATCTCAAAAGAGAAAAGATACTTTCTCTTCCATAGCTCAAGAAGAAAACGATGATATTAAATCTTACGAAAGAGTAAGCAAAAAGGAAATGATATTTCCTGTCGAAAATGCTGAGATTCAGCGAAAAGAAGAACCTTGGAAGATATTTCAAAGGTATTTAATTACGGGTTTATATTATCCAGGAGAATCATATAAGACTCGATCTTACTATGAGACTATTCTTAAAGAAACAGGTAGTGCAGATTTTCAGCACTTCTCGGGATATAACTCGAGTGAGAATTCTTATAATTTCTCAAAAATCATAATAAAACAGATTATATCTGTTGAAGAATGGGGAATATCCACAATGAAAGAAAGACAGATAAGTCTTAATAAAGTAAAAATGAATTTTACTTATTGGGATTATATTCAAGCCTTTGACAAAGCGTTATACTATAACAATGAAAGGCACAAACACACTTGGTTTGTCAAGATATGTTCAAAGATATTTGAACAGCAAATTCCAAATTGGTTTTTGTCTTGGTGGTCATACCACGGTCCTACGGTAAAGATTTTACCTCCTTTATTTTTAAAGTTATACAAAGAATGGGTGAAAGTATCGCCAAATTTTATCTGAGTTATACTCAAAAGAACATATTAGTTCTTTAGAAAATATTGATCAGATTTATTTCTTTATTGAGTTTTCAATTCCATGGATTCATAAGTGGACTCCAGAATTGGGGTTTAATGAAGAACAGATTCCTTGTTTATATAGAATCTTTTATAATAATTTTTGGGACAAATTGATGAAAAAAGATCCCAAGACCAAAGAATTATTTGGACAAGAATTAATTGATGAAATCACTTCAACAATTCAGGAGTATTCAAAAACTCCAATGAAAGAAGTTATAGATGATTCTTCAGTAAGACATATGGCTAGAAGAATTTCTGTACAAGAAGGTGATAAGACTGAAATGATAGAAAAATATCTTGAAGAAGTAAAAAGAAACTTGCTTTCTTCAATTAATCAGTTTGATAAATCTGATACATCAATGAGGAGTGAAAACAGCAATGAAGATATTCAAGATGCTCAATATCCAGACGATATGTCAACGGAAGAAGCAGTGCTAAAAGCAGAAAAATTGCTGAGAGAAATTAAAGGAAAAGCTCAACAATAATTTTGGCTTTTTGAAAAAGTAAAGCCGCCATAGGGCCCAAAGAAACAGTAGATACACTGTAACAATCGCACTATGAAATAAGTGCGTAGGACCCAATTATGTCGGGTCACTGTACAAATAGTTATTTTTATTTTCTATTTAAGAGACCTTCCTTCATTTAGAGAAGGCAAGTCCTTTCTAGGCAAGTTTTAGTTTTTCTCTCTTTGTAAAGAAAAATTTTATAAAATCTTCAAAACTTTTGAGGCAAGATCGGTGGTGGATCTGAGTAAGTACTATAATTTTTATTTCTTTATTGTTCTTATAGTTCTATGATAGGCTAAATATATCATATCTATGGTAGAATTATACTGAAGAACTCGTTGATAACTATGAAAGTAAGCTAGACTCAATTTAGATGTAAAAGATTAATTTTAAGTTCATTTTAACTTGGTTCCAAGATGGTGGTACAGTCAGATCTAATGAAAGTTTGAATGAATCTGGGTTTGATAAGCCGTTGGAAAGTAAGTCCCCGTTATGAGGAGAAAAGGGGCAGATAAATCCCGGTTAGAACCTTCAGATCTAGATTATTCAAGCTTTAATTTGATTCTAGACAGGCCCTTTGCTTGGGTAAAAGATTACCATACAGTTATTATGAAATTAAAATTGGTCTTAAACATTTCGATTGTCTTCTGTACAATGATCTAGATCAAGGTTATTATGGCGGACTACCGCCCGATAACGTCGATCCTTATTATTATTATTATTATTATTATTATTACTATTATTATTATTATTATTACTATTATTATTATTATTATTACTATTATTATTATTATTATTATTATTATTATGAATAACAATTTTATTATATTATAAATGCTTATTATTATTATTATTATTATTATTATTATTATTATTATTATTATTATTATTATTATTATTATTATTATTATTATTATTATTATTATTATTATTATTATTATTATTACTATTATTATTATTATTATTATTATTATTACTATTATTACTATTATTACTATTATTACTATTATTACTATTATTATTATTATTATTATTATTATTATTATTATTATTACTATTATTACTATTATTACTATTATTATTACTATTATTATTATTATTATTACTATTATTACTATTATTATTATTATTATTATTATTATTATTATTATTATTATTATTATTATTATTATTATTATTATTATTACTATAATAATAATAATAATAATAATAATAATCCAGTCCAACCCGGTTCCCGGTTCGGTCCAACCCAGTTCCAATTCGATAGCTATTGAACCGGGCCGGAACTTCCTAAAAAATTCGATAAACTCGGTACCGGTAGTCCCAGTTCCATTAATTTATCCGATTTAATGGTATTGATTCCGGTTCCGATAAAATCAGTCTTGTTCCTTCGATTGGGTCCGATTGCCAGCCTTAGTGTTAGTGTATTGACTCACTTTTACCCTTCAAAACTAACATATGTCATGTCACCTTAAAAATCATATAAAACAAATTTGTTTTGTTGACTTGAAAATTCTAAATGACAAGAAGTCTAACACAATTCTTTTTTTTTTTGACCCATCTTTCTTTTTCTTTTCTATGAAGAATTACCTGTGAGTGTAGAAAATTTTTCATCGTATTTTTCCATTCAAAATTGTATGACTATAATATTATCTAAACATGGATATAAGAAATCAATATGTTTTTTATTTCATCTAATAAAATTGGATCACTGATCGAATGAATAAAAAGACAAGTCTGACACTTAAATATCCAACTCAACATAGAAGCATACCAAAAGACATCAATAATATACATAGTCAATTTAAAAAGAGCATAAAGCTCATACAGTCAAGGTTTGAACATATTTATTTTCCATAATTTGCAAGGTCATTCAAGACATAGACCTTTTTCTGAGATTGCAATGTTGAGTTCAACTTCATCCACAAAAATAAAAATGCATATTTAGTTCAAATAGAACTACTTAGTTCTTTTAACAGTTACTTAGAAAAATACGAAGAAAAAATTTCTACACTCTTAGGTAATTCTTCAGAGAAAAGAAAAAGATGTGGAAGATGGATCAAAGAAAAAAGAATTGTGTTTAGACTTTTTGCCATTTGGAGTTTCCAAGTCAGCAAAAGAGATTTGTTTTATGTGATTTTAAGATGACATGACATCTGTTAGTTTTGAAGAGTAAAAGTGAGCAATACACTATCGGTAAGGGTATTTTTTATCCCAATATCAAAGGAAGGGTATATTTAATTAACATGTGTATATGGGTTCAACTGTTTCTTCATGGTTTAATATATGATTTGAGGTTACAAACTCTTATTTAGCTTGGGTCTCTAGTATTTCTTGTGAGAGAGTTCTAGAATGGAAGAAATAGCTTATAATCTCTTGATTTAATTCATTTATTAGTTCATGCTTTATAAAGTATGACTGAATTAAGATTTTGGGTTTGTACTTAATGTTTCACATGTCAGGTTTTGAAAGAACCCACATGAAATATAAAGTGGTCGTGACATAACTCGTACACCACATACAAAGTCTGAAAACTAAAACATAAGGAAAGCAATAAAAGTGGCATTGTCCTTGAAGTATGAGGACTCACCAAGTCTTCAATCTCTAAAGTGATCAACTAGCCACAAACGGTAAGAAAGGAATAGTCACACCTTACATTAATGAAACAATGTAGGCACAAGTATACATTAGTACATGGAATGAACTAAGTATGAGGGGAATGCAAGAAAACATGAGACATGATAATAAAGGGACATAATTGAAAACATGATATGCATGACAAAGCTAAACATAGTAAAATCATTTAAGAAGAATCCTAAATCATGAACATGGTTCATGCAACATAAAATGATAAAGAAAGCTTCATAAAACATTTGTAAGCAACTTAGTTCATTTTGTGGGATATTAGCTTTAACCGACAATAGACGATGAGAGCTATACCATGGAATCTGATATAACTCCCACATCGAGAAGGGAGAGTTTACTTGCCAAGGTAGATCTTTGTATCATATCATATGCTATATGTGGATCCACCAGCTAGGCCATTTAAGGCAAACCTACGGGGGCACCTAGTTTGAAACTAGAGGTTGCTACTAGAGACTACCCTATTTGAGCCTCAGCCTCAAAGTTCTCTCGGTGCTAAGTTAAATTCAAACAGAATAGTCATATTCATAATCATATTATCATCCATGTAAAAGCACAATTAAGTTACTAATCTGAGCTAAAAACATCATAGAGTAGCTCATTAAATCTTGAATCAAGTCTAAGTGAGAAAATCCTTCACAAAGCCATGATCCTTTAAGTATGTGAGAAAATATTTTACAATTCATTAATGCTTATCTGAAGGCAACCTAGATCATAAATCATTCTTTTTCATAAATCATGCATAAGTTTCATGAAAACACCATTCATTGATTCATAGCTTTTCTTAAAATTCATGCATATTAGGGTTCATAGTCAAAATCACGATCAATGCATGGGTTCATATGGAATTTATTGGACTGCATGTAATTAAATCTAAATAGTCATAATATGATCAAAATCAACAATTTAAATCCATATAAATAGAACCCATGAGGAATTGAATGAAAACCTAACCAATTGAATTGGAGAATTGACGAATCTTTAGGGACTCAATAGGTGAATGGAACCCATTGATGAACTCCCTACATACCTTGATCTTAAAGCCCTAGAATCAATGGTGAACAAGGAGACTTGACCTTAAAGAACCCTAGCTTCTTCTTCCTTGATTTAGAGAGAGAATTTTGGAGAAAACCTTAGAGAGAATTTGGGAATTTGGTTCAATGAGGGAGTTGGGGAAATTTCTAGGGGTGAAGGGTAGTTATAGAACTTAGAAATAGGGGTAAATGACGTAGTATCGGCATTAGATGCATAGGAAAATACCTAAGTACCCGTAAAAATAATTGTCAAATTGATCCTACGGTCCATAGGAACTTCTACAGCCCGTCCTGGTCAACCATAGAACCAACTTCAGAACCCAAATATTCAATCATTTCCCATGAGACCATTCTATGGTCCATCAAACTTTCTAAGGTCTGTAGACCTTATCCGTAGAACCCAACTTTCACTCCAAAATTTCAATAAGTCTTGAACCTTTCTACGGGACCTTCCTACAACTCGTAGAACAATTGATGGCTCGTCAAATCCTTCCGTAGGACTGAGGTCCTAAATCAAATCTCTGAATAAATCCTACGAGTGCCATCTACGGACCATCAACTATCCTACAGTTCATCCTGTTCATCCATAGGTCAAACTTCAGAAAATTGATTTTCCAAAACTTAACTCTGGGTCTATGACTTCCTTCCTACGGTCCGTAGGTTAGACTCGTAGAACCTTGCTCAGTCAGATTTCTACATTTTTCATTCCTTTTTTACTTTCTGACTTCTCGGGTGTTACAATATCTCCCCCTTGGGAACATTCATCCTCGAATGGGACTCGAGCTAGCATTAGTAGAGTAGGAGAGAAACTAACAACTCAACATGAATGAAATTTTCATCAAAATACACATAAAACATGGAGAATCACTCCAATCTAAATCATAACATATAAAAAATCAAGTTTTCATGAACATGCATGCATATGGAAACATGAGAATGACTAAAATGCATGAATTCGAAAGAATGAACCATGAGGAGCTAATACATCAAGCTAGAGTAGGAGTGTAAGGAAAGAGATGAGGATATCGGGACATCATATCAGCTTCGGCCTGCCAAGTAGCACCCTCAACTAATTGATACCTCCATAGAACCTTCACGAAAGCAACTTCTTTGTTTCTCAACTTCCGAACTTGCCGGTCTAAAATCTCAATTGAGACCTCTTCATAAGAAAGATTCTCTTTTACTCCCAAACCTTCCAAAGGAAAAACAGATGTCGAATCTCCAACACACTTCAACAAAGAGACGTGGAATACCGGATGTACTAATGCTAAATCATTAAGAAACTTAACTTCGTAAGCAACCTTGCCAATTCGCCTCAAAATTTGATGTAGGGCCACATACTTGGGACTAAGCTTCCCTTTCTTTCCAAACCTCAAGACACCCTTCATAGGTAAAATTTTCAGTAGACTCAATCATCAACATCAAATTCTAGTTCTCTTCTTCAAACATCGGAATAAGACTTTTGTCAACTTTGAGCCGTATTAACCTCTCACGAATAAGTCAAACCTTTTCCATCGCCTCATGCACCAACTCGGGCCCTATTGTAGCAACATCAAACCAACCAATAGGAGATCTAAACCTTCTACCATAAAGAGCCTCAAACAGTGTCATCCCAATGCTATAATGATAGTTATTATTATAAGCAAACTCAATCAAAGGTAAGTAATCATCCCAATTACCCTTAGATTCAATCACACAAGGTCTCAACATATCTTCCTAAGTCTGAATGGTACACTCAGCTTGTCCATCGGTCTGAGGATGAAAACCCGTGCTAAGTTTCACTTGAGTACCAAAACCTTTCTGATATGACTTCTTAAACTGAGATGTAAATTGAGTACTTCGATCGATGATATTGGACAAAGGCACTCTGTGTAACCTTACTATTTCTCTAATATAAAGATTGGCATAATCTTTCTATGAGAATGAAGTCTTAACAGGAAGAAAGTGGGCTGACTTCGTCATTCTATCCACAACAACCTAAATCGAATCAAACTGTCGACGAGTGCAAGGTAAACCCATAATGGAGTTCATATTCAAATCTTTCCACTTCCATGTAGGAATATTGATGTCTTGAACCAAACCACCCAATTTTTTATGCTCAACTTTCACTTGTTGATAACTCAGACATTTAGCCACAAATTTCACAATATCCTTCTTCATCTCATTCTACCAATAGACCTCCCACAAATCACGGCACATCTTGGTGGCTCCCGAGTGAATAGAATATCGAGAACTATGAACTTCCATGAGAATCTAATTTCTCAACTCATCAACATCCGAAACACATAACCAACCTTGATATCGAAGGACACCATCTCCCTCTTGGAAGAAAGCTTAAATGGCTTTTTCAAAAACCGACTTCTTCAAGTCAACTAATACCGACTCAAGATCTTGCTTAGCCTTCATATCCAATACAAAAGATCATTCTGAACCATTATGAACAATCATTCCACCTTCATTAGAATCAACCCATCGAACACCCAATTGGGCCAATCTATGAACATCACGAACTAACTCCTTTTTGTCTTCCTCAACATGAGCAACACTTCCCATCGATAGTCGACTAAGAGAACCCACCACTATATTTGCCTTTCCGGGATGATATAGGACACTCATGTCGTAATCTTTCAACAACTCGAGCCACCTCCTTTGGCGAAGATTCAAATCATTTTGAGTGAACACATATCACAAGATCTTATAAAGATTCTGCAGGAAATATCACAAGAGCTGTTTATCCTCCGCAAAATCTTTTTATGTTACCCAATAATACTGGGATTACTTTTGAAGCTTTTCAAGAATTTATTGATTTAAAAATAGCACTTGTTAGTGTTAAAGAGATAAATAAATTAATTGCTCAAAATAATTATTTGAGTTTATATGTTAAAGTTTTAGGAGAACATATTAGTTCTCTAGATATAAAAATTGAAGATTTAACTGATTTAGTAAAAGATATTTCAAAGAAAATGAAGAATGCTGAGAAAGAAAAGGTAACTGAAGTGGCTTCTACTTCACAAGCTACTAAGGAAGTTCCCATTCCAGCAGTTTCAGTTAATATTCAAAGACCTCCTGATATTCAAGGATTTCGTTTTAAAAACAAAAATGATTTAGAAGATCTTCTTGAAGAAAAGTTTGAAAAAATGACTTCAAGATTTAAAGATTTAAAATTAAAACCGATTCATTTATCTGAAGATTTTGTAAAAACTTTAGAAGAATCTGGTAATCACAAAGAAGAGATTTTTTCTGAAATGAATAAATTAAAGGGTTATTTTAAAAATAACAAAAGTTTTGCTGAAAAACCGCGTATGCAAACTTTTTATTATCCTCGTCCAACTCCTCAAGATGTTCTCATTGAAGAAAGGGATTGGAATCAGACAAACACTTCATACAGTGGTACAGAAATTTATGAATGGAATTTGGATGGTTTAACAGATAGACAGTTAACCATTATGGTACATCGGATGTTGATGTACTCTACCATTTGTAGAAGCGTTAATAACTCTGACAAAAATATCTGCAAAATGATAATTGCAGGATTTACTGGTCAATTAAGAGGCTGGTGGGATAATTATTTGTCCATTGAAGAAAAAGCTTTAGTTATAAATGCTAGAGCCATGGAAGAAGGACATGACAATTTAGGTATGGCATTAGTCTCTAATAGAGAAGATGCTGTTTATACTTTGGTTCTTACAATTTTAGAACATTTTAATGGTCGTTATACTAATCAGCATGAAACAGTGCGAACTTTGCTTAATGGTCTTCGATGCAGGACTTTGAGTGAGTTTAGATGGTACAAAGATACGTACCTAAGTAGGGTAATGGAATTACCTGAAAATAAAGAAAGTTATTGGAAAGCTAAATTTATAGATGGGCTTCCTCCATTATTTGCTGAAAGAGTAAAAAGGATGTTAAGAAGTGATAATGATGGAGAAATCCAATATAATGCTTTAACTTATGGAAAATTGATAGGAATTTGTACACAAGAAGGATTAAACTTGTGTAATGAATTAAGATTATCCAGACAAATAAAAATGGATAGAATGAAAGAGAAAAATCAAATGGGTGATTTTTGTTCTCAATTTGGTCTTCCTGATATTTCTGGAAGAAGTAAAAGAAAAGATAAGTCTGAAAAGACTTATGAAAGAAGAAGAAGATCGAGAAAACGATCAAAAGAAGAAAGAGAAGCTAGAAAGAGCTCTCGAAGAGAAAAAAGATTTGCCAAAAACAGATCAAAAAGAGATTTGGCAAAAATTAAATGTTACAAATGTGGAAAATATGGTCATATTGCTCCAAATTGTAAGTTGGAAAAGCTTAAAGCATTGGAATTAGATGAAGGTTTATATGATAAACTTCATGCAGTTTTATATACATCTGGTTCAGAATCCGATTATAATTCGGTAAGTGAGTCCGAAGATGAAGTTGAATTAATTGACTTCTCAGAAGAAGAACAGGTTTGTAATACTAGCTGTGATAAATGTGATGATAATAATTGTGTTTGCGAAAATAATGAATTTTATAAATTGCAGGCTCAATTTCAAGATTTAAATGTTAATACTCTCACCGCTGATAATGTGATTGAATTATTGAAAGATGTTACTGATAATAAGCTTCGGGAAAAGATCATTGAATTGGCCTCGACAGGGTCTACTTCAGTATCTCAAAGAACTTTTGAAAAACCCAGAAGTTTTGATTATCAGCCTCCTTATTCTATAAACGAAATTAATAATCGTTTGATGAAAAAGAGTAATGATAAAGTTGTGATAAGAGATTCTTCTTTCAATGATTTAAAAGAAGAAATTGAAAATTTAAAAAAGGAAATTAAATTGATTAAGCAGAATCAACTTGTCTGCGATCATAGGATAACTCAGGTAGAGAAAGTTCATTCTTTAACTGAGGAATCTAATGATAAAGGGAAAAACGTCGTTGAAAACGATGGAGTTTTACCAACTGATCATTTTGAAAATTTAAATAAAAGTGATAATTCTTTTCTTGGAATGATGCAAGTAATTACTGCTCATAAATGGTATGTTAAATGTACTATTTTGATTGATAATAATTTTTCAATAACTGATGTTGCTATGATCGATAGTGGTGCTGATGTTAGTTGCATTCAAGAAGGATTGATACCTTCAAAATATTTTCAGAAAACTACTCATACTGTTAAATCTGCTTCTGGGCATTCTTTAGATATAAAGTATAAATTGTCAAATGTGAGTATTTGTCAAAATAAAGTGTGTATACCTCACTTTTTCTTTTTGGTTAAAAATCAGTTATACCCTCCTATAATATTAGGAACTCCGTTTATAAATGCTATTTATCCTTTCTCTCATATTGATGCTAAAGGATTTACTGCAGGAAAAGGTGAAAAACAGGTTAAGTTTGAATTCATTACTAGCCCTGCTTCTAAAGAGATTAGTGCTTTGATTGATATGAAGCAAAAGCATGTTGATAATTTGCAATTTGAATGTTATAGCATGAATATATTTGAAACTATGAAATCAGTGAAAATTCAAGAAAAAATTAAATTAATCACTGATCAATTATCTGTTGATATTTGTGCAGATCATCCCAGTGCTTTTTGGGATAGAAAGAAACATATTGTCACTCTTCCATATGAAGAGGATTTTGTGGAGGAAAATATTCCCACTAAATCAAGACCTTGTCAAATGAATGCTGAACTGGTTGAATTTTGTAAAAAAGAGATTGATAATCTTTTACAAAAGAATTTGATAAAACCTTCTAAGTCTCCTTGGTCGTGTACAGCTTTTTATGTTAATAACGCGGCTGAAAAAGAAAGAGGTGTTCCTAGATTGGTTATTAATTATAAACCTCTTAATAAATTTCTTAAATGGATTAGATACCCTATTCCGAATAAAAGGGATCTTTTATCAAGATTATATGATGCTAATATATTTTCAAAATTTGATTTAAAATCTGGTTATTGGCAGATTCAGATATTTAAAGAGCATGCTTATAGAACTGCTTTTAATGTTCCGTTTGGTCAATATGAATGGAATGTGATGCCTTTTGGATTAAAAAATGCACCTTCTGAATTTCAGAAGATTATGAATGATATTTTTAATCCTTATATGGATTTTATTATTGTTTATATTGATGATATTCTTGTTTATTCAAAAACTGTTGAAATGCATATTAAGCATTTAGATATCTTTAAAAAGGTTGTTATTCAGAATGGTTTAGTTATATCAAAACCAAAAATGAGTTTATTTCAAACTGAAGTAAGATTTCTAGGACATTTGATTTGTCAAGGAAAGATAACTCCTATTCAAAGATCCATTGACTTTGCATCAAAATTTCCTGATGTTATTTCTGATAGAACTCAATTGCAGAGATTTCTCGGAAGTTTGAATTATATTTCTCCTTTTTATAAAAATCTGTCTAGAGATTTGGCTCCTTTATTTGACAGGTTAAAAAAGGATTATAAATCTCCTTGGACTAATGAACATACTAAATTAGTTCAATTTGTTAAACAAAAAATTAATGATTTGCCTTGTTTAACTCTTGCTAATCCAGCTTGGCAAAAAATTATTGAGACTGATGCGTCTAATATTGGTTATGGAGGGATTTTAAAACAGATTAACCCTCATGATAAAATTGAATATCTGATTCGATATCATTCAGGTAAATGGACAGAGGCTCAAAAGAAATATGCCACTGTTGCGCATGAAATGTTAACCATTGTTAAATGTGTTTTGAAATTTCAAGATGATTTGTATAATCAAAAGTTTTTAATAAAAACAGATGCGCAAGCTGTTAAATTTATGTTTAATAAAGATTTTAAACATGATGCTTCAAAATTAATATTTGCCAGATGGCAGGCACAGCTGGCTCCCTTTGATTTTGAAATTATTTATAAAAGGGGAAGTGAAAATTCCTTACCTGATTTCTTATCTAGAGAATTTATTCAATGAATTCTGAACATTTAAATATTTTTATTGAACAAGATAGTTTGTTAGCAATTTTGCAGGTGATAAAATTGCCTAGAGATATTCAAGAAAATATTCTTGAAAGAATTATTAATGATATAATGCGTCAAGATATTATTGATGCAATTCAAGATTTGTTGATAGAAGAAAGAGATGAATTTATTTATGATTACTTATCAGAATAAATGTTTTTCTTTCAGAATGGAATCCTCGAATTATCGAGGAAGAGGTAGAGGAAGAGGAGGAAGATCAGCCCCTCAAACAAAGTCATACTCACAGGCATCCTCATATGGATCGTCGTCGCAAAGTTTCCCAGTTATACAAATGGGAAATAAAACATTGATAAATGAGAAGATTTCTCAGATATCGTCATCAGTACATTTGGAAGATATTCCAAAAGATCATCCATTATATGCTCAATTACAGGCATATATGGAATCTCAAAAGAGAAAAGATACTTTCTCTTCCATAGCTCAAGAAGAAAACGATGATATTAAATCTTACGAAAGAGTAAGCAAAAAGGAAATGATATTTCCTGTCGAAAATGCTGAGATTCAGCGAAAAGAAGAACCTTGGAAGATATTTCAAAGGTATTTAATTACGGGTTTATATTATCCAGGAGAATCATATAAGACTCGATCTTACTATGAGACTATTCTTAAAGAAACAGGTAGTGCAGATTTTCAGCACTTCTCGGGATATAACTCGAGTGAGAATTCTTATAATTTCTCAAAAATCATAATAAAACAGATTATATCTGTTGAAGAATGGGGAATATCCACAATGAAAGAAAGACAGATAAGTCTTAATAAAGTAAAAATGAAATTTACTTATTGGGATTATATTCAAGCCTTTGACAAAGCGTTATACTATAACAATGAAAGGCACAAACACACTTGGTTTGTCAAGATATGTTCAAAGATATTTGAACAGCAAATTCCAAATTGGTTTTTGTCTTGGTGGTCATACCACGGTCCTACGGTAAAGATTTTACCTCCTTTATTTTTAAAGTTATACAAAGAATGGGTGAAAGTATCGCCAAATTTATCTGAGTTATACTCAAAAGAACATATTAGTTCTTTAGAAAATATTGATCAGATTTATTTCTTTATTGAGTTTTCAATTCCATGGATTCATAAGTGGACTCCAGAATTGGGGTTTAATGAAGAACAGATTCCTTGTTTATATAGAATCTTTTATAATAATTTTTGGGACAAATTGATGAAAAAAGATCCCAAGACCAAAGAATTATTTGGACAAGAATTAATTGATGAAATCACTTCAACAATTCAGGAGTATTCAAAAACTCCAATGAAAGAAGTTATAGATGATTCTTCAGTAAGACATATGGCTAGAAGAATTTCTGTACAAGAAGGTGATAAGACTGAAATGATAGAAAAATATCTTGAAGAAGTAAAAAGAAACTTGCTTTCTTCAATTAATCAGTTTGATAAATCTGATACATCAATGAGGAGTGAAAACAGCAATGAAGATATTCAAGATGCTCAATATCCAGACGATATGTCAACGGAAGAAGCAGTGCTAAAAGCAGAAAAATTGCTGAGAGAAATTAAAGGAAAAGCTCAACAATAATTTTGGCTTTTTGAAAAAGTAAAGCCGCCATAGGGCCCAAAGAAACAGTAGATATACTGTAACAATCGCACTATGAAATAAGTGCGTAGGACCCAATTATGTCGGGTCACTGTACAAATAGTTATTTTTATTTTCTATTTAAGAGACCTTCCTTCATTTAGAGAAGGCAAGTCCTTTCTAGGCAAGTTTTAGTTTTTCTCTCTTTGTAAAGAAAAATTTTATAAAATCTTCAAAACTTTTGAGGCAAGATCGGTGGTGGATCTGAGTAAGTACTATAATTTTTATTTCTTTATTGTTCTTATAGTTCTATGATAGGCTAAATATATCATATCTATGGTAGAATTATACTGAAGAACTCGTTGATAACTATGAAAGTAAGCTAGACTCAATTTAGATGTAAAAGATTAATTTAAAGTTCATTTTAACTTGGTTCCAAGATGGTGGTACAGTCAGATCTAATGAAAGTTTGAATGAATCTGGGTTTGATAAGCCGTTGGAAAGTAAGTCCCCGTTATGAGGAGAAAAGGGGCAGATAAATCCCGGTTAGAACCTTCAGATCTAGATTATTCAAGCTTTAATTTGATTCTAGACAGGCCCTTTGCTTGGGTAAAAGATTACCATACAGTTATTATGAAATTAAAATTGGTCTTAAACATTTCGATTGTCTTCTGTACAATGATCTAGATCAAGGTTATTATGGCGGACTACCGCCCGATAACGTCGATCCTTATTATTATTATTATTATTATTATATACTATTATTATTATTATATATTATTATTACTTATTATTATTATTATTATTACTATTATTATTATTATTATTATTATTATTATTATTTTTACTATTATTATTATTATTATTATTATTATTATTATTATTATTATTATTATTATTATTATTATTATTATTATTATTATTATTATTATTATTATTATTATTATTATTATTATTATTATTATTGTTATTATTATTATTATTATTATCATCATTTTATTATTATTATTACTATGATTATTATTATTATTATTATTATTATTATTATTATTATTATTATTATTATTATTATTATTATTGTTATTATTATTATTATTATCATCATTTTTTTATTATTATTACTATGATTATTATTATTATTATTATTATTATTATTATTATTATTATTATTATTATTATTATTATTATTATTATTATTACTATAATAATAATAATAATAATAATAATAATCCAGTCCAACCCGGTTCCCGGTTCGGTCCAACCCAGTTCCAATTCGATAGCTATTGAACCGGGCCGGAACTTCCTAAAAAATTCGATAAACTCGGTACCGGTAGTCCCAGTTCCATTAATTTATCCGATTTAATGGTATTGATTCCGGTTCCGATAAAATCAGTCTTGTTCCTTCGATTGGGTCCGATTGCCAGCCTTAGTGTTAGTGTATTGACTCACTTTTACCCTTCAAAACTAACATATGTCATGTCACCTTAAAAATCATATAAAACAAATTTGTTTTGTTGACTTGAAAATTCTAAATGACAAGAAGTCTAACACAATTCTTTTTTTTTTTGACCCATCTTTCTTTTTCTTTTCTATGAAGAATTACCTGTGAGTGTAGAAAATTTTTCATCGTATTTTTCCATTCAAAATTGTATGACTATAATATTATCTAAACATGGATATAAGAAATCAATATGTTTTTTATTTCATCTAATAAAATTGGATCACTGATCGAATGAATAAAAAGACAAGTCTGACACTTAAATATCCAACTCAACATAGAAGCATACCAAAAGACATCAATAATATACATAGTCAATTTAAAAAGAGCATAAAGCTCATACAGTCAAGGTTTGAACATATTTATTTTCCATAATTTGCAAGGTCATTCAAGACATAGACCTTTTTCTGAGATTGCAATGTTGAGTTCAACTTCATCCACAAAAATAAAAATGCATATTTAGTTCAAATAGAACTACTTAGTTCTTTTAACAGTTACTTAGAAAAATACGAAGAAAAAATTTCTACACTCTTAGGTAATTCTTCAGAGAAAAGAAAAAGATGTGGAAGATGGATCAAAGAAAAAAGAATTGTGTTTAGACTTTTTGCCATTTGGAGTTTCCAAGTCAGCAAAAGAGATTTGTTTTATGTGATTTTAAGATGACATGACATCTGTTAGTTTTGAAGAGTAAAAGTGAGCAATACACTATCGGTAAGGGTATTTTTTATCCCAATATCAAAGGAAGGGTATATTTAATCAATTTTCAATAATTGAGGAGTACTTTTGACCCAGTCTCTAAGTTTAAATAATCACAAAAAAACTAGCTAGCGTTGAGTACTTGAATTGTTGTATTTTACTCCTTTATAAAAAATTTATCTCAGGCATCTCCAACCCTATTCTCTATTTTACTCTCTAAATATAGAGTTCTCTATATTTGGAGATAATCAACTCCCATCAAATTCTCTATTTTACTCTCTAAATCATTAATGAGATACAATTACATAAACATTACATAAATACTCAACTTTCAAGATTATTATGTTTCTCCTATAAATGTGAGTAATTTAAATACAAGACACAAACATGCTCATTTTGAACTCTGTAATGTATTAATACTCTCTTTGTCTAACACATTTCTCAAAGCATTAAATTTAATAAAATCAAAGGATAATATACTAGTAATATTACTCCGATTATTTATTGCTTCTTCAGGGGTGTGCCAAGTCAATAGTGGACAACTATTATTGGACAGAGAGAATACTTTTTTTCTCCATGTTGGCTCGGACCCGTGACCTCTAATCAAGGGTAGACTAGTCTGCCAATGCACAACAATCCAGGTTGATAATTAAATAATTACTTAATCAAACAAATAAACCAAAATTGTAGAATAAAAATATTAAAAAATAAAACCCCAAATTGTTTCTTGGGCAGTAGGGGAGTGTATCCCCGTTTCTCTGTCCCGAGATATTCAAATTCGTTTCTCTCCACAAAGTTCTCAAACCCCTAAAAACTCCTCTTTAGGGTTTCCTTCTTACCGATCTCACTACAGCTCCACTTTCCAGAGCGCCAAGTAACATCACCATCTCACTCACTTCGATCCGGGTTGACTCACTTCCATGGCGGAAGATTCAGTTCTAGTTCCATCATCCACCAATACGGCGCCGTTGGGCCACTCAGTGATTCCTATAGTGAACAAGCTCCAAGACATCTTCGCACAGCTCGGAAGTCAGTCCACGATTGAGCTGCCTCAGGTAGCTGTCGTCGGTAGTCAGAGTAGTGGAAAATCCAGCGTTCTGGAAGCCCTTGTCGGTCGCGATTTCTTGCCTAGGGGTTCTGATATCTGTACTCGGCGCCCGCTTGTTCTACAACTTATACAGACCAAGCGTAAGCCAGATGGTACTGAAGACGAATGGGGAGAGTTTTTGCACCTTCCGGGGAAGCGATTCTTTGATTTCAATGAAATTCGTAGTGAGATTCAGGTAAATTGTACTTATTCTGTATTTGGATTCGTAATCTACTTGTAGAAACTTTCAATGAGGATATGTTAACTGTTCATGTATTGAGCTTCTTTCAATAAAATTTGTAGGCAGATTCAGGTATAGTGATGAACTGTAGTCTACACCTTCTATAAACTCCCAATAAGCCTATATTGTATCTTCAGATATAGGCCATAAGGCTAAATGTTTAAAATATTGTGTTTGAAAATTCAAAGAGAGTAAATGGGTCGGTTTTTTCAGTTTTGGGTTATGATTCAATTTTTTCTTCCGATTTTTATAGACGAATCGATCAAATATGTATATTTAGTTATGTTTTCTTTTAGATATTCTAAGATTCAAGTTGCCTAATTAGCAGTCGAATTTTAAATTTTTTTTTTGTAGAATAAGAGTTCTTATTCTATAAGACTTCGAGAAAGAGAAAAGAATTCACGTTAAAAATTTGAACTTGTATAAACCATCTAATATCATTACCTCAATATATTCATACTCCATTGTCTTCATGTGTTGTTGCACATATATAGTTGTGAAGGAATCAAGAATTGTAGTTTTAACATAGTTATCTTCACTTAGCGCAAACGTCAGTGAAAGATCAATTTGACCTCTAAATTTTAAAAACTTTTAACATAATAATGCCCATCATTTTAAAATTTATTACTCATTAATATGGGATACATATGCAACACTCATATCAAGAGATTAATACTTAATAAAAGAGAGTAAAAAAGTCAAGAATTGATTAAAGCAAAATAGAGTCATTTTGAATTAATAAACAATAGATTTAAAGAATAATTAATGAAAAAGAAAGAGCTGAAGCCAGCCCTCTTCGCAGCAAACAAAAAAAAGTAAAAAATAAGTGCTTCGCGTGGGTTCAAACTGTGATCAATTGGGTGGCATGCTCCACACTTTGCCACTGGAACATTTTAATCTTTTGTGAGTACGGATGGCAAGTGTATTATATATTGTATTTCTTAAACATATACACATATATATACAAAGTTTGGATTGAGGCATCGGGTGCTGTGGCACCCCTCCCTTACACATAGATCCGCCCCTGCTTTTACTGCTATGCTAATTCATATATATATATATATACACTAGAATTAATGGCTAACCCCCCTAAACTATCAAGTTTTTGATCCTTTCATACTTAAGCTATGCCTTATTTCTGTTACCTCCTGGAACTATAGCTTTCCAGGGTTAAAAACCCATGGCTTGGCAATGTTTGTTAACAGTCACTTAGAGTGGGGCAAAATAAGTCATCCATGTGGGGTGGCTTTTATAATGGCTGAAAACCTCTTAAATTATCATTGTTTTGCAAGTTTCATACTTAAACTATTAGATTTTTCTGTTATCCTTGAACTATGATTTTTGAAGATTGAATGGCTCGTAGGAGGTGAAAAATGATGCCATGTTGGATTTATTTATGGCTAATTAGGCCTCAAATAAATAATTTTTTCAATTTTTTTTCTCTTCTTTATTTCCTTTATATTCTTTAGTTTTTCTTCTGTCTTCTTCATTTTCTTCTTAGACCAAATTGATCTAGTTTTGTGTATTCAGGTTTCATTTGAAATTATCTATTCTTTCATTTTTTTCTTGATATTATTGAAAGAACACCTTCCTCAACACCGTTTTCTTGATTTCATTTGATTTTCTTTGAAAGCCGAACACTTTCTGAAGGATGAAAATGAAAATTTATGCAGTTGTGGGCAGACGTCATCAAATCCATGTGCTCTAATTTTCGTAAGAAAAAACTCAAAACACATAAAAGTCCTAAGTTTTTGATGACCCTTAATTTCAATAGAAAAAGAGACAATATAACAAAAGAACCTGTGCAATTAGTCGAGGTGCGCGTAAGCTGTTTCGGACACTACAATTATAAAATAAATAAATAAAAGAACCGGTGTTCTTCAACCTTTATGGCAAAACCAACAATTGATCCCTTTCATTTTATTTTTTTTAGTTCTTTTATTTGGTTTTTACTTTTAACTAGTTTATTTGTTTTTGTATTTACTTTGATAGAATATTAATTTGGGCTTAAAATATAATGTCATGTGTAGAGCCACTAGGCACATTGAGCAATATTCTTCAGGTGTATTACAACCTTAAAAAATTATAGAGTTGTTTCCTGAATTCGGAAGAGTTTACTCGGGTTCTCTTAATAACTATCAATTCTTTCGGAATCAGTTGTCAATCCTATTACAATTGAACATGATTTTGATCATTATTTTCATATATGTAATAGTGTAGAAAGAATAATGGTGTTGATTGTTCAAGAAGAAATGAAACAAAAGATATAGTAATGGTAGGACAGTTATTGTATAAGGTCTACATAATGCTAGATGCGCATGCACATAATAGATATGAACAACATGAGTTGTCCCATGATAAAGATATTCTTCAAGGGTGTTTTAATCGTAAAAAATCATAGTTCAGGGGTAACAAAATCACCCGATAGTTTAAATATGGAACTCACAAAATAGTGATAGTTTATGCTTTTTAATGTATTAGCTATAAGTTTAAATTACACATGTTGTGCCACTTGGCACATTTTTAAAATTGTTTTGGTAGTGTGTAGTACGCACACCAACTAATATTGAGTTGGGATTTTTAACCCTTGAAAGTTATAGTTCAAGGGGTAACAGAAACAAGATATAGTTCAAGTTTGAAATTAGCAAAAACGTGATAGTTTAGTTTTTTTTAAAAGCTATCAATTCTATGTATCATGATTGAAAGTACTATTTTGTGATCTCTTCTAAGGTGACACACTTATTAGAATGCATTGTTGTGTGTCTCTTGTCATTCTTTTTTTTGATGAAGTAAAAGATTGTATTATAAGGCATCAAGGAGATGCAAGATAGTTACAAAGAAATAGGTGATAACTCCAGAATTGCAAAAAAATGATAACTGAGATTTGGAGTTAAAACCTATAGCAAAAACTCAAAGTTGTTAAGCTAATGAGAGGGAGCTAATGAAGTCTACAAGGGAAATCACGTCATTTAAAGAGGAATAGTTGCTCTAGCTATAAAGATTCACCAGACTTCTAGATTTCAAAGAGCTTTCAAAGAGCTGTTAGGAGTTGAAGTCCCATCAAAACATCTGTTGTTTCTCTCAATCCATATACTCCAAGATATACAAGCTGTTATCATTTGCTGGATTCTCTTGATGGGCCTATCCACTTTTTGTAAGCTCCAACTTTTAACTGCTTCTTCAAGGGTGGACGGTGTTGACCAGCTGATGCTAAAAATTGCAAGATACATGGACCAAATGCCTGCTGCCATAGGGCAGTGTAAAAACAAATGGTTCACAGTCTCTTCTTTAAGATGGCACATGAAGCATTTGTTTGCTGTCTGGAAGCCCTTCTTCTTGAAATTGTCATGAGTGAGGGTGCCATTAGGAGAGCTATCCATAGGAAACACTTGATCTTTGGGGGGAGTTTGTTTGGTCAGTTAAAGCATTTGGGATGTTGAGCCTATTGTAGCCTGCCTTGACAGAGAAAACTCATTTGCTTGAGCCATTCCAATTGAGATTGTCTGGGGCTTAGGGGTTTATTGAGAAACCTTCCAAAAGATTGTATAAATCAAAGAGCTCACCCTACTCCTAATCTTGCAAATTTCTTCTGAAGTGAAGGTCCTATATGTCAGCATCTCTTTTTCTTGCAACTGTTGAATCTGGATATGTAGCAATTAGAAGGAGCTTGGGGTGAGATTCTTTCAAAGGAAGATTGAGTAACCACCTATCTTTCCAGAATTTGACATAAGTACCATTCCCAACCCTGAAGGACACCTCTTGGAAGAAATCACCCTTCATGTTGTTAATGTGTTTCCAAGGTCCCATTCCATGTAGAGCTCTCGTCTGCGTAGTGCACGAGTTTTCCTGTGTTCCATATTTAGTGATAACGACATCCTTACATAAGGATGGTGGTCCTTTGCTGAATCTCCACCACCATTTCATTAGCAAACTCTTGTTATGTTTGCTTAAGTTTCTTATGCCTAGTTAGGCTGTAGAACTTTTTTCCACTTCACTAGATGAAATGTATGCTCCTCACTTCTCCCCTCCCCAAGAAAGAACCTTCTCAATTTGTCCAGTTTGCTTATCACCTTAGAAGACATAGGTACAAGGGACATAATACATGTTGGAATGTTGTCCAAAACACTGTTGATTAGTGTTAGCCTTCCTCCCATGGACAAGTATTGCATATGCCAGTTTCCTAACCTTTTCTCCGCCTTTTCTATGACCTTATTCCCGTCTTCTTCTGCTTTGTACTTTGCTCCCAGAGGCAGACCTAGATAGGTTGCTGGATAAGAGCCAATTTCACATGCCATTATATCTGCTAATTCATTTAGATTGGGCACTGTATTCATCGGATAAATCTTGCTCTTCAACATATTTATATGAAGCCCCAAAATGATTTCAAAGAGTATAATGGTTAGGTTTAGGTATTGCACTTGAAGCTTTTCTGCCCCATAAAATATTAAAGTGTCATCTGCATAGAGAAGAAGAGAAACACTAATAAAGTTAGTTTGGCCTGCTTTCCACCTAGAACCCCTCAATTAAATGATTTATGACGGCTTTGTCCAGCATCTTACTCAGACCTTCCATGGATAGTAGGAATAGAAAAGGGGAGAGAGGGTCCCCTGGTCTTATTCCTTACTATGGAGAGAAAACACCAATTGGTGCTATGTTTACTAGAATAGAATACTTGATAGTGGTGAGGCTATGTTTAATCCATTAACCCACCTGGTCCCAAATCCCATTTGACTCAACAAAGAGAGTAAGACCGGTTGACCTTATCAAATGCCTTCTCCACATCAAGCTTGCACATAATCTCAGGTGTTCCACTCTTGAGTTTTTCATCTAGCATTTCATTGGCAATTAGAGAAGCATCAATGATCTGCCTGTAATATAAAAAAACATTTTGTTCTCCGGATACAAGCTTCCAGATCACTGTCTTTAGTCTTTTGGCTAAAACTTTAGCCAGGATCTTGTGGACACTTCCAATGAGACTAATGATCCTGAAATCTCTGAGATTTTGAGCACATTTCTTTTTAGGGATTGGCATTGCATGGATTTAACCATGTGGCAATGCTAATGAAAATGATTGAGAGCTCTCATAATATCTTCTTTAATGAAATCCAGGCACTATGGTAGAAAGCCATTGCATAACCATCTGCAACCAGACTTTTGTTTAGAGCACAAGAGAAGATTGCAACTTTGACCTCTTCTTTCATCAAAATTTCTCTCCAGCCATGTTTTTTTGGCTTGTGACAAGCTTTTGAGACTATCAAATCTTACTTCTGGCCTCCATTGTTCTTCCTCTATGTACAATGCTTGATAGAATCGTAGAATTTCAGCTTTGATGTCATCTTTTTTTTCACCGGCTTTATCTCCAATCAATAGCTTGTCAATATGGTTAATCCTTTTTGAAAGTTAGCTATTCTCGGTAAGAATTTGGTATTCTTGTCTCCTTTAAGCCACATACATTTGGACTTTTGCCTCAAGGAGATCTCCTCTATTTTAGCTATTTCCTGGCGCCTGAGTTTTAAGTGAAATGATCTCTCTTTTTCAAGTTGTGTCATAAGTTCTCCTTCTACCGTTTGCTCGAGAATTGATAAATCATCAAGTAGCCTGCCTTTTTGAACTTCCGGCTTGTCAAAACTCTTTGTTCCAATCAATGATGTCCTTCTTTAGGTTCCTGAGTTCTTTAGGTTAACCATCGGGTAAATTTGTCTTCTCAGCATGACTCGAAGAAGCTCTCTCAGCTTTTTCTCGGACAACTTCTTTTCTTTTCCCCTCTTCATTTTGATGGTCAGCGATAATTTGAGTGAGACAATCCCCTAAAATTTGGATTTTGAATCTCAGTTTGCCAACCTTAAAATTGATCTCTGCTGATAGCTTTTCCAGATTGCCCTTCGCACATATACGCCTAAAAAAAGTGGGATCTAGCTTGTGTCATCGTCAATCACTATGAATCCATTGGACACGTCACCGATAGTCTTGAATGAGTCCATAGACCAGCCATTCAAGGGAAGCCTGTTACTATCCCCGAATATGAATCTAGTTATGGAATGTTGCAAGACAAAATCAGAGTTAATGTTGGGTGAATTATGAGTCTAGAAAGAGGTTTTCTTTTTTCTACCTATGGTGTTGGTTCGTTAAGAGAGAACCTGCAATCTCTTGAGTTTGAAGTATTAAAAAAATTTGACTAATTTTTTGCCTAATATTTCACTGAAATCACACTGTTAGAATAGGAATAGGAATTTGAATAGGAATAGGAATCCTTTTAGGAAAAGGAGTTTAATTTAGTGTCTATAAATAGGGTCTTTATGCAATAATGTAGACATACAATTTCAATAATATTCTTCTCCTTTATTTCTCACAAGCACTAAATACAATACTGGTGGATTAACCACCCATCTGAAAACAAGGAAATAACTTCCTACTACAATTGAAATGAGAAAGTGGAGGAATAACCTCTTACTGCAACAAATAAATAACTTTAGCGGTAGTAATCTATTGCAAACAACTGCTACACAAAAACAAAAACAAATAACTTATAAGTTGAAGTAATCGACTTTCTAATTTCCTTAAATCTTCCATGTGTAAACCATTGGTAGACTAAAGGGGTGCTAACATTACTCCCTCCTTCAAATCGCGCTTGTCCTCAAGCGCTAAGTGTGGAAAGTATTAGTATTTCCCCCTTTTCCAACAAATTCTTCCTCATCGTATACAGAGTCTATCCAAAATAATTTCTTGCATTGATGACCTCAAGTTAATGGTTCATCATAGGTGAAACAAAGTTTTTAAGTCGCCTTTCCTCCATTTCTTCACAAATCTGGCATGTTGTTGAGATGAGAAATTTGCCGTCTTTGATTTGCAAGCATCTAACAATTGCGAACAAATGGGTTGTTCCTTGCGTTCATAAAGTTGGGATAAACTCATTGCCGTAGCCAAATCTGGAGGATTATGCAACTCAACCTCAATTGCTATATAATCAGTAAGACCGCTGATATAAAATTCAATTTTTTGTGACTGTGAGTGTAACAGCCCGTGAAATTAGCTACTCAAATGTTTCTTGGTAATCTGCCATAGACCCGATCTGGTGTAACTTAGCCAATTCTCCCAATTTTTGACTTTTGATTGGTGGCCCAAAACGAAGGTTACAATGATGTTTGAAGTTAGCCCAAGACGGTTGAGGCAGATCTGTCTCTAGTTGAAGAAACCAAAGTTGTGCATTGCCCTCTAAATGAAAAGAAGCAAGTCCTACCTTTTTTTCTTCCAGAGTTTGTTGGTGTGGAAAGAAGTGCACATTCGTTCAACCATCCCAAAGGGTCCTCTTGGCCATTAAATTGTTGGAAATCCAACTTTGTATGTTGAGGAATGATGAAACTTCCTCCTACTTCTCTTCCTGACCCTCCTGCCACTATTTTTACCCTTCCAATCGTGATTTTGACTGATATGTTCAGTTGAATCAGAATCAACCTTTAAATTTGCTAAATCCTCTGTGTGTGCATCCAAGCAAGCATTTGTTGCTTCATGTCTGGGCTAAATTGGCTGCACGTTCTTCTTGGAACAAGTTCACCAATTGTGCTAGTTGATGTTGAATTTGGTCTCCCATAACTCCCGGCTATGATACCAAGTTGTTACTATCCCTTGTTATGGATCTAGTTATGGGATGCTTCAAGAGAAAATCTGAGTTAATGTTATGTGAATTAGGAGTCTGGAAAGAGGTTTTCTTTTTTCTACCTATGGTGCTGGTTCGTTAAGAGAGATCCTGCAATTTCTTGAGTTTGAGGTACTCAAAAACTTGACTAATTCACTGAATTCAAATAACACTAAATACAACACTGGTGGATTAATAACCACCCATCCGAAGACAAGGAAATAACTTCGTACTACAACTGAAATGAGAAAGTGGAGGAATAACCTCCTTACTGCAACAACTACTACACAGAAATAGGAAAAATAACTAATTTAAAAGCTGTAGTAATCTACTGCAAACAACTGCTACACAGAAATAAAAATAAATAACTTATAAGCTGAAGTAATCTACTTTCTAATTTCCTTAAATCTTCCATGTGTAAACCTTTGGTAGACTAAAAGGGTGCTAACAGAGCCCAAAAGCTTTGATCCATTTATGACCTGATTCCCTCTTCGTCGATGCTGACTCAGATTCCGGCGACCACCAATCAAGCGTCAAATGTCGTTCATTCCAAAACCAGTCCCCAGCTTTTACTCTCGATGCTTCTTGTCTGGATGGAAATTCAAAGAGGAAGTAGTTATGGGATATGGGAGAGACTCGTAGACCTGCTGTTACTTGCCACCTCTTAACGAACCAGGGTTGGATTATTTCAGCTTTGGGACTATGATTCATTGAAGTATCCCACAAGACACTTTGAAAGGAAGGAGCTGCTTTCGTCCAAATTCTTAAGATTGTCTGGTAATTCTTTTTGCTGCAGTGGCCAAGAGGACATCTGTGCAATGTCTAAGGAGGACTTCTCCCAAATGTTTGAGATTATTTTGAACTTGTTGCTTGTGGCTTCACCCAACCAATGTAATATTTTACTTGATATGTCATCGCAACCCCCACTGTAATAAGCTTCTGGAATGATAATGCTTTTTCTTCTTTCCCCTGCTATTGTTTCAACTCTGAGGTATCTGCCATAAATGTTAAAATTTTGGTACACCCTGTAAATGTAAGTTTGAATCTTTCTCCCCCATCTTCTGTAAAGATTCCCCTGACCTCTTGATGCCTGCTGCATTTGGGTGCATACCCATATGAGATTTTACTCGTCTATCTTGACCTGGCTAGTGAATTTGCGACCTCGTTCTACCCAGACAAACTATCTGTCTGCACTCCTCCCTTCTTCAAAGATTTCGAATGACTTATCACCTGAGATGCAAAGGATTTTCCCTCCCATGACCGGAGAAAAGATCTCATAGAGAAGGAAGAAAAAATAGATAATAAAACAGTAAACACAGAAGGTGACAGACTCGTGTTAGGAAGATAGAGGTTCAGATTCCGGCGGCGGCACTGGAAAGGGACTTCCTATAATCCTAGAAAGTAGGAGAGAGAGTGTTTTGGGTTTCGTGCCTGAAAGCAAACATTACCCATTTCAACAGGCTTTCGTTTCTTTGCAAGGAATTGTTATTTTGTCTCTGTCATTCTTAATATACTATGCTCATTATTTTGCTTATTACATACCTTTACTTTTGAATGAAGTTCACTTCAGAGTTCAGTCATCAGATAATGAAGTTAAAAAGTGAGAGAAGTGGAGATTACCTTGAGGGGGGCAATGATATACTCCAATTACAAAAGTCAGTAGGTCAATGCGTTTAATTGTAGAGTGGAGGTAGCATCTCCGTGAAATAGAGAATAAAGAGGGTATTTTATCTGCTCATGTAACACAATCTGATTCAGAAATTTCACTCAATTGACCATGTTTGCATATATATACTTTTACAGTAGCAGGATTACTGTAACTGGCACCATTGAGTTGAATGCGATAAGGTTACATAAATCAGTTTTGAAGGACTGTATGTGAGTTTGCTGTGGAAATATCTGCATTTTAGGTTTTCTGTTTGCATAGTGGGTTTTGGTAACATAACATCCAGTAGCAAGTATTGCATGAGTGGGACACTCAAAAAGAGACATCTCAATTTGTTTTATGTATGTTTTTGTTTTCTCATGCACTTAAGTAATTTCTTCCTTTTTTTTCTGAGAGTGATAACAGTTAAATAATTTCTTCACATCCCCAACTACTACTTTATGATTGGCTTTAGGCTGAGACAGAGCGGGAAGCGGGAGTCAATAAGGGTGTTTCAGATAAGCAGATACGTTTGAAGATTTTCTCACCAATTGTTCTTGATATTACTCTTGTGGATTTGCCGGGCATAACAAAGGTCCCTGTTGGTGACCAGCCTTCTGATATTGAAGCCCGAATCAGAACTATGATAATGTCTTATATTAAACTTCCAAGCTGCTTAATACTAGCTGTGACACCTGCTAATGCTGACTTAGCCAACTCAGATGCTCTTCAGATTGCTGGAAATGCTGACCCGGATGGTATGTCCCAACTATATGATTTCTCTAGGTGATTTTAGTTGCCTCCGAGGCTCTCTTATTCGAAGGTTTCTTCTTGCAGGTTATCGGACCATTGGAGTAATAACAAAGGTCAGATTGATTGAAAATGAAGTTCTTTCCTTTTGTGTATTATGTTTTTGTATTCATTGTTGGTTTTCGTTGATTGAATTTTCTTTCTTTCTTTAGTTGGACATCATGGATAGGGGCACTGATGCTCGTAATTTTTTACTTGGAAAAGTGATTCCCCTTCGCCTTGGTTATATTGGCGTTGTGAATCGTAGCCAGGAGGTAATATTCAACTTGACACGATGGAAAAATATTTAAACTTGTTAGTGTGATTTGATTGCAGATGGCCATTTAACTTCTCTCCAGAAACTATAATATCATTTCCATTTAGACGAGTTTCTTGATTTGAGCTCCCTTGGAGATTTCATGTTTATGTTTTGGAGTTTCACTTCATTTTGTACCTTTTATTTTCACAACTTCTATTTTTCAGGCATTTGACTTGTTTCTATTCCGTCTTTGTAGTGGCATTTCCGGTCCATGCTCTCTAACTAGCCCATTTGTGTCCTCATTCATTAGCAATTTTTCTTTAGGGCTGTGGTTTCTTCCTTGATAGTGCTTGTGTTCATTCTTGTGATATTTTAACTGATATCATTACTTGGTGCCTTGACCTGTTTTCTAGGTCTCCTCAGCACTACGGTAGTTTAAACTTTAGGCGAAGAGATGCTAGCTTTAAAAGTATGGTGCTTTACACGTGATCCAAAACTTTCATCCTAGTAATCTCTTCAACATGATACTACTATAATTTTTTTTCCGTTGAAACTGATCTGTTTTCATATGATTATAAAACCTATGCAACTATCCATTTTAAAAAAAATCCTATGCAACTAATTATGTATCTTGATTGACAATATTCGGTAACGTCGGCAGTATAATTATGTGTCAAATACTTTTAATTGTATACTTTCTTTCAGTCTGAAGATTCATCACTATTAAGGTTGTATTACCTGGTGTTTGGCTTCTAGTATTATATTTGCCTTTTCTTTATTATATTGATCACATTGCATATGGTTCTTTTTTGGGGGGAAATATGGTTAAACACACAAGTGCTAGAACGAAGCAACAAATGAAATGAATGACAATGAAGTTTAGAAGGATGTACAAAATGCCTAACAATAAGGCTCTTTTGTAGGGGTAAAAACTGTAGACCTTTTCGTTTGCATGACTGGTGTCCAAGCCAGCTTGGCCACACCTCGACTGTTCTATTAGGTACTTGCTATTTCCCAGTGGAGCAAGCATTCGGTAACTCGTTGAACCTTGACTGAGGTTTACACTGAATTCATTGATAGCTAGGCCATACCCTTGGAGGCAGTAATAACCATGGCAACTCTTTGATCCCACTTATGCATGGCCTTTATTGTACCAAAAGGGAAGAAATATAAGGCATTTTAATTTCAGCTTATGTGTAGGTAAAATAAGGTCACTGAAGCCTTGGTGGACAGAGTTATCTGGTTTCTTGCTGGTGGGAGGTAGTAAGTACCTTTCGAATTAGTCGAGGTGCACAAAAAGTAGCTTGGATGCTACGGTTATTGTTCAAATTCTTGAATTATAACTCACACCTATTAAAGTTTATGTGATTTCAACGTTTGTATAAATTGATTGGGAACACACATGTCGAGAAACTAATATACATGTGTGTGTATTCACAACCTGTCATGTACATGCATGTTTGTATCTATATCTATTACCATAATATTCTAAAAGTGGGAAGATTAAAGTGAGAAGTTGATTGACCAAAGTGTCCATATAAAGTTGAATGTCCTTTTTATCCTTTGAATTTATGTTACTTCAAGAATTCACATACTAATTAACAATTCTTATTTTACTCAAAAAATAAAAATAAATTAACAACTCTTAGTTATTATTCTAATTAATATGAAGAATATGAAAAGTTAAAACTATTTAGCTATCCCTTTGAACACGAGATAAGAAACAATGAATTGGCAGCTACTCAATTTGGTGACTTCTGGAATCCTGCAACATCAATATGTTAATTGTTATTTAGCAATGAAGATCCAAAAGTGGGAGCAATATATAGATTTATCACCAAAAACTTTACTTGCTAACACCATGTTTGGGGTGTGAGATTTGTGACAAATGGATCAAAGAGACCAAAGAGACCAAAACATATATTTTCGCCTGCGGGAACACAACCATAAATATGCAGTGCAATCAGATTGAATAACCTACTTGAAGACTTGTGTCTTGTGGCATAATGAAGTATAGATTGTTGCGATTCTTGAACTATGCTTTTGAGCTACTTTGCCTTTGCTTTTCTGCTGGATTTTTAGAAATGGTAAATCTTAACGTTTTGATCAACGTTTTGAAATCCAAAAATGTAATATTCTTACAGTACTTTGTCTTTGATTTCTTTTTCCAGTTTGTCTTTGATAATTAATTTAGTTTAAAATATTATGAACTCTAAGAATAAATTGATGGTTTAAGAATCAAATGTGTGCAGGCTCTCAAGTCTCTAGATGCTCCTGGTAGACCAAGATGTAATTAGCTAAAAAAACTTAAACCCTTGCTCTTTTACTTGCATCCCTTGATGTAGTTGGCTATACTTTGATATCTAAGCTTTCTGTGAATAAGACAAATGCACGTAATATTAAGTGTATGGTGATTATAGGGAGAAATACATGTGAAGAACCCAAACATGAAAGAGTGCTATTTAATGGAGGAAGCCGGCAGTGCCATAGTGGAATGGAAGATCAATAAATTACTTTTCTAAACTCGTGGTGTGTTTAATATGAAAAGTATGTGCCTAGGGGTAATTGCTATAAGTACAGAGTTACATTCTTACTATTCATCAATTTAAACTTGCATCTTTCCTTTCAAATTTCGTGGAACTCATTGGACATATTCTAATATTGTTTATATCATTTTAAAATGTTTATACTCATTGACATGGAATACATGTGATTAGATACTAGTGTCTATATATGTATTTGAGTGGGGTGGGTACAGACATAAGAACACACATCAAATACACACATTAGTGGTTTCTAGGCCTATAATCGTCTAAATTGTTTGACTGAATCATTTATACAGGATATTAGGACGAACCGGAGTATTAAGGATGCACTTATAGCTGAGGAAAAGTTCTTCCGAAGTCGTCCTGTATGTTGGTACCATCTTTTGTTATTAGTTAATTCCAGTCTCTATGATTTAAGTATATCATGTTTGATCTCTTCTCTTGTGTAGGTATATAGTGAACTTGCTGATCGTTGTGGTGTTCCTCAATTGGCAAAAAAGTTGAACCAGGTAATTGGTGATAAGTCCAAGAATCAGTGTAGTTTCTATATGCAATAAACTGGTTATCGGTTTGTCATATACACGAAAAGTCCTTTATAACATTCAATTTCTTTGAATTGTCGGAAACGTAAGCAAGTTTGTCGTATATATCTTAAAAATAAAAAAACTTATTGATTTTGATCTTCTACTTCATTTCATTGTTAAAATTGGAATTGGACATTTGAACTGGGAAAAAAAATTGTGTTCTGAAACATCTTTAATAAACTTAAAGCACTAGAGATACTCTTTCTCTATGATTCTAGAAATACAAGCAAAATTCTTGGGTATAGGAATGGTGTGTTTGTGCTGGAGGACATGAGAGTGAACCACTCTGAAATATCTGTGGTGAGTAGCTCTCTTATAAGAGTTATTTCGTAAGTAGCCTGAGTTGTGGGATTGTGGCCTACTTTATTATGTTCTGAATTGAGAGCCGGATTCAACACAACAAATCTTTCATCTCTAAACATAAGCTTACTTGATAAGAATTGTGTTAGGGACCCAATAAATTAATAAAGAAAATCAAGAACTTAATACTAGAAACTGAAAACACTAAAAATAAAGATAGAATAAATTCGAAAACAAGTTTCTTGAACTCAAGAATGGATCAAGAAATTCAAGAATTAATCAGTAACTTCAAGCCAAGTCTAAATCTTAAAAATAACTTCGAACAACAACAATTAGCCTAAACTAATCGCCTTTAGTAGATAATAAATCAAAGAGATTAATTATGCTCCCCCATCCCCCCCCAAAATAACAAAGACAATAGTAACTCCATACTCATCGCCTTTCTTGAATACCTAAAAGTAATATATGATTGGAAAAATTTGAACTTACCACCGTAAGTTGATTCTTGAAGGTTGAATATTAAATCCCTCACATAAGTGCAAAATGGAACCTCTTAGTTTTATTACTCCCCCGTCTCAATTTACGTGGCTCCGTTTGACTTGACACATAGCTTAAGAAAGAAAGGAAAACTCTTGAAGTTTGTGGTCTAAAGCACTCCTGGACCATTTTTGTGGCTATCTAGTGAAGTGGAAAGTAGTGATAACTGGCAAGAAGGTGTAGGGGGTATGGGGATAAAGAACCTGAAGGCAGTGTTTTGGGAAGCGAGAAGTGGAAAAAAGCGACGAGGGCTCGCTTCACAGAAGCGTGAAGCGAATCACACGCTTTTTTCAAATAAAGCGGTATTTAGTATAAAAATAAAAAAATACTAAATAACTGAATAGAGGTAACATATTCTTAGATTAAAAAGTAAATAGACAGTCAATAAGTAAGTCATAACATTTAAAGCAAATACATAACCAAATCACAAAGGATCAAACTCCTATTCTTCATTTTGACATTGAAATAGAAAATACAACTTACTACAAGCTTAAATAGAAGAGTAACTCAGTAACAGAACCGTAAAAAAACTAAGGAAAAAAAAATATAAAGAAAGAACAGAGCAGCAGCCAGCAAAACAAAAAAAGAAAAAAACAGAGCATAGCATTACAAACAGAGCAACAGTAACTTAGTCACGGAAGAACAAAAAAACAAAGGAAAAAAAATATAGAGACAAAACATAGCAGCAGCCAGCAAAACAAAAAAAGAAAAAAACAGAGCAGCAGTGACCAAAGAGAAGAAGAGAATTAACCTGTAGAGTGTAGCAGCAGTCGACCAAGTATACCTTACAGAAGTTTTTATAAAAAAACCCTACCTAGCGCTTATCTCATTTAAGCGAGCTTTTTATCACCTTTTTTTAAAGCGCGCTTCTCGCTTCACCTACTGAAGCGCTCGCTTTTTCAGCAGCGCCTCGCTTCAGAGCATAAAAGCGCAGTGCTTGCGCCTCGCCTCGCTTCGCTCTTTAAGCGCGCTTTTTGTCGCTTTTCACAACACTGTCTGAAGGTGCAAAGTAAAGCACTCAGAATGAAGTGGTTGTGGAAGTTTGCCAATGATAATCAAATGCTATGGAAAAGGGTAATAAATGAAGGTGCAGAGTAAAGCACTCAAAATGAGGTGGTTGTGGAAGTTCGCCAATGATAATCAAATGCTATGGAAAAGGGTAATAAGTGCAAAATATGTAGGTGAAGATATGTGGATGGCCAAAGAAGTGACTACACCTTATGTAGTGAGTTTGTGGAGATCAATAAGAGACATGTGGGATGAGGTTAAGAGTAATGCAAAGATCAAAGTTGTAGATGGAAGCAAGACAAGATTCTGGAAAGAGTGGTATGAAAAGGGAAACCTGGAAGTACTTTTTCCTAACATATACAATATAGTTCTGGGTGAACAAAATAATGTAGCAGAGTTATGGACAAATCAGGAGTGGAGCTTTAATTACGAAAGACAATTCAATGATTGGGAAATAGCAAGAGTGGCAGAATTTGTCAACATTGTGGAGGATTTTAATGGGCTACAAACAGGGGAAGATGTTTTGTGGTGGAAAGGAAATAGCAGAGGGGAATTCAAAGTTAACTCAGCCTACAAGTTGATGGATCAAACAAATCAACAACCCACAATTGGCCATGGAAACGAATTTGGAGAAGTAGCATACCTCATAAATCTCATGCTTCATATGGTTATTGGCCAAAGAAGCTACTCTGACTCAAGATAACTTGATGAAAAGAGGGATAACCTTATGCTCTAGTTGTTTCCTGTGCGGGGAGGCATTAGAGACAGTGAACCATATGTTCCTACAGTGCAAGTATACCCAACAACTATGGAGGATTTTTTTGAACCTCAAAGGCATCTGCTGGACCATGCGTAGGAAGGTCTCGAGAGCTGGGAGGCAGCAAGGATGAATGCAAAGGACAAAAACCGATGGAGAATTATCCTTGCTAGTATATGGTGGACTATTTGGAAAAAAAGCAATTCTAGGTGTTTTGAGAGCATAGAGAATGATGTCCAGAAGGTCAAGTTAAACTGCATTTTATTGTTATGTTTTTGGTGTAATCAATTCTACTCCAATGACAATGGAAAAAGAGACATCTGTATATATGGTTTTAGTATAACCCATGTACTGTTTTGTGATATAACACAAAGTTACCTATTTAAAAAAAAAATAATCGTATCATTAAGGGTATAAGGGAAATTTTGAAGTTAAATTATTTTCAATTATAGAAAAGTGATTCTTTTTGGGACGGACTAAAAGGACAGTGTGCCATATAAATTGGGACAGAGGGAGTAATAATAAACTTGAAGATCTTGGAAATTTTGACTAGGTCTTCCTACTATCTTGGACGCCACTCTTGTGGGGTTTTTGAGAATTTCATTGAAGACAACTTGAATGTGCATGGCTTGGGCACCAAGTTTGCTCCTTGGATGAACCTCTTTGTTGACTCGTTGGGACTATTTTGGCGCCTCCTTTAGCCTTTTAGTTGTTGAGACTTGGTTTGCAATCTGTTTTATCTTGGACTTCATTAAAGTAGTTGAACTTTAATAAATTATATTTGGGCTTGAGCTCTTCCTCCCAAAATTAAGCACTTCTGTGTTTGCAAATTGAGTCCACTAAGCTAGTCTTAGAGTTCCAAAGCTTTTCATCCTCCTCCGTCTGTTGAGTTAGGCTTCTATGGATGCTATATTTGGTCACATTCTTTTTTGTGCAACTAATCTTGCCTTGTATGATTAGTTTACTATCCCACTATCCCCTCTCGAAGCAAGTTCCATTTGGTAAATTGAGATATTGTCACGACACCAAAGGCACTGTATAGCTTATTTGCCAAGCTTATTTTTCCCAAAACTGTTTATTTTCTCTAAAAAGTGCTTATTTTAAAAAAGTGAAGTGTTTTACCAAGCTTTTGAGAGAAAATAAGTGTTTCTGGGAGTAGTAACAATAGTTTTTTAGAAGCTAAAAAAAGTAGCTTTTGCCTAAAAGCACTTTTTTTTGAAAACATATTTTAAGAAAAATACACTGAAAAGTACTTTTAAAAAGTTTGGCCAAACACCCAAACACTAATTGTTGTTCAAAAGTGTTTTTTAAATTTATTGGCCAAACACAAACTACTTATCACCAAAAGTTGTTTTTTTTTTTTTTTTTAAAAGCACTTTTCAAAATAAGTTCATTTTAGAAGTTTGACCAAACATGCTAGTAGTGGGCTTGGAATTAGAGATCAAAGGGTCTTTAGAAGACACTGTTTGGAGAGGGTTTGGAGAGGGTCTTTAGAGGACTCAAAATATTACACTTCGCTTTGGGTATGGGTTATGAAGGAATGCTTTAAAGGAGTGGAAAGAGTTTAATGGGAATGTATCATTTGAGGTGGGTGATGGTGTTAGGGTAAGCTTTTGGGATCTATATAGTGTGAAAGTAACATTTTGAATATAACTTTTCCTAGCATGTACACAATTTCATGTCAAAAGAAAATGTCAATCCATTGCATACAAAGGCTTCAAGTTGGAAAAGTTCATTGGGTTTTAGGGATACTTGCAAGACTAAGAGATCACATATTTCTCGAGTTTGATAGAGTTGCTCCACAAACAAAATATTTCATAGTTTAGTCTTTATTTTTGGACATGGGCAGAGGTTAATAATGATGTTTTCCTATTAGGTCTTATTATGCAAAGCTACTAAGTAGAACAGAGGAAGACTTCCCTTATCTCTTGATATGGATTCCTAGGGTACCAAGAAAGATGTGTTTCTTTACTTGGTAGTTGTGATGGGTATGATTCTAACAATTGAGAATTTGAAGAGGAGAATTACATATGGTAGTGGGTGCTTCATGTGCAAAAGACCCGAAGAAGATGCGGGGATAACCTCCTATTGCATTGTCAAAATGCATCCTGCTTGTGGTGGGAAGTTTTAGGATGGTTTGGCCTTCAGTGGATGGTGCCATGCACATTTAAAGAGGCAATGTTTAGTTGGACTTTCATAAAACGAAAAAGACTTCTTAGGTCATGGGATCTCGCTTCACTAATTCTTATGTGGACCATTTGGAGAGAGAAATAGGAGAGTTTTTGGAGAAATAAAGAAAGACTTTGTACATCTAAGGTGTAACTTTTTTTCTCTCATTGTTTTTGGTGCACCCATGAGATTCCTTTGAGCATAGAAGATTGGGCATCTTTAGTGAAGAATCATATCTTTTTGTGAGGAAGCTCTACCTTTTGGTATGCTTCTTTTATACGGGTATTTGTACTCTTCATTAATAAAATATTTTTAATCCGTTAAAAAATATCTGCATTGTGATGGTTAAATATTTTGTTAAATAAATGACTCTTTTTTGACAAATCAATTATCTTTTATAATATCACGCCTAGGTGGTGCTAGCTTTACAAGTGGCATGTACAATATGCATTAGGCTTCCCATAAGCAAATTGAATACACAATGGTATTTCCTCTTATAAAGTATATATGCACAAAAGAGAGCTTTAGAGTGTTGAGATGGATTTTTGACTTATCCAAAGTTGTATTATTCCTCATGTTTTCTTGTTACTACCTTTGGTTGCACTATCCCTTGTTTGTTCCAAAGAGTTAAATGTTTCCTTCTTTCAATTGTTTTTCCCAGCAAAAATAATTCCCCATAGTCCTCACCCACCTTTTGCTAAAACAAATCTCAAGTCAAATTTCTTGTTTTTGTTGTGTTTTTTTTCATCTTGTTGAAACTAGATGGTCCTCTAGACAATTGTTTGTAGGGCTATTGCAGATTTTTATGGGAGTTAATCAAAGAAGAAGTGGAGTGGAGGCCAAAAATGGGGAATGGAGTTGGGGGGGGGAGTTGTGGGGGGGGGGTGTTAGGGTTTAGTCTAATAGATAAGGAGAAGCGAGAGTGATTGGAGAGGGGCTTTGAGGAGGAGGGGTGGGAGGCAATAGAGTGTCATGCGGGGATACGGTTCGGGGACTTGATAAATTCACTTTGGTTTTTTCACAATAATGTTGGAATATTGTCAAAAGTGAGGCGATGGAGACCATTAAGGAGTTTCAGCAGGGGTGAATCTGAGAGATCTCAATGCACCTTTCATTGTCATCATTCCCTTAAGGGAGGGAACATCCAACGTCAAAGAGTAGAGACCTATTAGTCTAGTAAGAATCATCTCTAAGATTATTTTTAATGTGCCTTCCATTGGACTTAAGAGGGTTTTGGATGAGACTCTGTCTACTTTGCAACATGATTATGTGGAAGAAGACAAATTATTTATGCAACTTTGCTAGCCAATGAAGTTGTTGATTACTAAAGAAAGTAGTGATGTTGGCATCTTGTGCAAGTTGGACCTTGAAAAACCCTATGATGATGTTAATGGGGAGTTTCTAAACTTCATTAAGTGGAAGACGAATTTTGTTGATTGATGGAGACGATACATCAAACATTATTTCTAATGCTGACCTCGTTAATGGTAGCCCTTGTGGTTTCTTTGGCAGTTTCTGAGGGTTGAGACTAGAGGATCTACTATCTCCCATGTTCATCTTGGTTATGGATGTGCTGAGCAGGATGATGGATAGTGTGATTATTTAGAGGGATTTATTGTTGCAGTTGGGGAAGTAGTATTATGAAGGTCTCGCGTTGGTATTTTGTGATGCTGATAGATCTCAATTGGAACATCTAGGTCATGTGTGAACCTGGTTTTAGGTGGTGTCAGGCTAAAGATCAACCAGAGTAAGTGTGAAATAATACCGGTGGGAGAGGTGGACATTGAAACGTTAGCTTAAGCTATATGACCTGCAGGATTGGGGCTCGTCCCACTATCTATCTTGGGTTTCTGCTAGGTGCTTCAAGCTGATTTGGATCCGGTAATATAAAGGATTGAGAAGAGACCTGCAGGGTGATGGAGAAGGTATTTGTTTAAATGTGAAAAAGTAGTACTTATCAAGAGCACTATATTGAGTCCCACATATATTTTGTCATTGTATCATGCTCTGGTTAGTGTCGTAGGAAAATTGAAAAAAGCTTCAAAGAACATTTTATGGGGATCGATTGACAGGGCAAGGAAGTTTCACTTGATGAGGTGGGAGATTATAACAAGTCCCATGAATTGGGGGAGGGTTGGGAGTCAAAATCTTAGGTTAGGAAAATAGTTATGGAGATTTGTGACCAAAGAATATTATTTTTCAGGGAGGTTAATGTGGTTAAATATATTTTTATGCCATATGGTTGTGCATTAGGGAGCAATATTTTGAAGGGTGGGAAGAATTTTGTGTCTTCGTTGACTTTAAGGTTTGGGGATGGAAGGAGTGTAAGTTTTTAGGTGCACAAATGGTGTGGGTTCGTTGAGTATCCTTTGCAAAACTTGTACAGGATATCTTGCTAGAGGGAGATGGCAGTTATACAACTGCCTAAAAAACTAGAGGGAGAGGTGTTTTGGGATTTGTGTTTTAAGAGGAATTTGCATGACCTAGAGATGTCAGAGTTCCAATGAATGGCTCCACAAACAGTATATCACAGGAAAGTTACGATGTTTGAAGGTGGAGGTGGGTAATAGTGGAATGTTCTCTGTTGAGTCTTTTTACGTTAAGCTTCTATGTAGGGAGGAGGATGCATTCCCAGATATCTTGATTTGGATCCCTAAAGTTCCTAGGAAGGTGTTTTTTTTCTCAGTTGGCTAGCAGCTAGAGGGGCGCTATTGACGACTGAGAACTTGAGGCGGAGGAAAATCACCTATGTCAGCTATTGCTTATGTGTAAGAGTTCGGGTGAAGACGTTGATCATCATCTCATACATTGTCTAGTGGCCCAGAGGTTGTGGTAGGAAATCCTTTGTTGGTTTGGAGTTACTTGGGTGATGTCGGGTCCTGTGAAAGAAGTATTGTTCAGCTGGAATATTGGTAAAGACTCATGTAGTGGAATGTGGGGCGCTGCTTGCACTTATGTGGGTTGTGTGGAGGGGAAGAAATATGAGAGGTTTTGAGGATGTAGATGAGTATTGTTAAACTGAGGAAAGCCTTTTGTCCCTTATTTCCTTTTGGTGCAGCCATGATATTCCATCTTCTACAGAAAATTGGGTGTCGTTCCTAGAAAACCATTACATTTTGTAGGTTTGCTACTTTTTAGTTACTTCTTGTATACGGGCGTTTTTCTTTGCCCTTCTATAAATGAAATTATTACTTAGTAAAATAAGTAGAGGACAATATTTTATAATGCAACTTCATGTATGCAACTTCTTTTTTTTTTTTTACGCAGATTCTAGTGCAACACATCAAGACAGTTCTTCCAGGATTGAAATCACGCATTAGTACTGCATTGGTATCTGTTGCAAAGGAGCATGCCAGCTATGGGGAGATCACAGAGTCCAAGGTTTGTTCTGCCATATTGCTCATCTTTACCATGCATATACCTGAACTATTGCCAATTTGTTGCGATATTACAACATGCTGTTGAAATTGGGTTTTTTTATGGTAGATTTTCTGTTTCTTGTTCAGCTTAGTTTACCCTTATAGTGTGTTGACATTATTTTCCTCTCAATCTAGGCTGGTATGGGAGCACTTCTACTGAACATTCTTTCCAAGTACAGTGAAGGTAATGTTGTCTCAAATTTGTTGAATCTCATTGAAGTATAGATTCTCATCTCTCTCTCTCTTTCTCTCTTTTGGGGTTCGAGAACAGCGTTCTCTTCAATGATTGAAGGAAAAAATGAAGAAATGTCAACATCTGAGCTGTCTGGTGGAGCAAGAATTCATTACATCTTCCAGAGCATATTTGTGAAGAGTTTGGAGGTGCACATCTTTCATATCAACTTGAGAATGCCAATCTATATTTTTTTCTAACTTGGAGAAAATTTTTCTTTAAACCTGACAATATTCATCTCAGTGATATTTAGTAATATTTGTCAATGTATATGCATTCGTTCTCGGGATAGCCAGTTCTATTGATCATATTATGATGCTCCTGGGAGGTTCTGCTTGTCCTTTTTATTACAATAAATAATAACATTAATGATAAATTGTTGCCCAAGTGCATGGTACCCATATGCTATCTAGAAAAATTGTCATCATTCGTCCACAATGTGTCTTGTATCCACAAAAGTTGAAGCAGGGAGAAACTGCCTCCCATTTTGAATTACTTGCTTTAGCGCTCTTTTTTGACTATAACCATGTCCCCTACAGCTGAACGTTGGACTCTCAAATTCTGGGATATAGTCCAACGTGATGATTGAGAAAACTGAAAAGAAACTTAGCTTCTTCGCATCAGTATGGTGTCTTAGTTAATGTTATTCAAATAGTATTCCAAAATTCAACAAATATCATCAAACTCGTCCATCTTTTGCAGGAGGTAGATCCTTGTGAAGATTTAACTGATGACGACATCCGAACTGCCATTCAAAATGCAACTGGTCCTAAATCTGCTTTATTTGTGCCAGAAGTAGGTTCTTGATGTGAACCCTTACTTGCTTTTGGAATTGCTTTTATTTTGTGCCAGTGGTTGAGTGCTTTCTCCAGTAGCTTCATATAAAATCTATTCTATTTGTTTGGCCTTGCACTTTATATATGTAGGTTCCATTTGAAGTTCTTATCCGAAGACAGATAGCTCGTCTATTAGATCCAAGTCTTCAGTGTGCACGATTTATTTACGACGAGCTTATAAAAGTATGCCCTTTTGTTGAGAAATGTCTTTGGTTTTTGAGTGTTACATGTTTGTATCTACTGTTCAACTTGTATTATTTATTCACAGATGAGCCATCGGTGCATGGTTAATGAGTTGCAACGATTTCCTATTTTGAGAAAACGGATGGATGAGGTTATAGGTTACTTTTTGCGGGAAGGCTTGGAACCTTCAGAGACTATGATTGGACACATTATTGAGATGGAGGTATGTTGAACCTTTGGCTGTCCTATCGTAAACTTCTTTGTACATACATGAACTTGTGTATAAATCGTGTGTGTGTGTACACATATATACTCTTCTGTATTTCTGTGTACTATGAAGTGAATTTGCTTAATGTAGTCCCAACCTACTTTTGGGATCCTTGCTATTCTTGAATCGTCTTTTCTTAAAGATCATAATATATTTCACAATTGCTATACTGTCAGCAGCTTAGGAGACACCAGAGTTTTAGTATCGAAGACTGTATGGTTAACTCAAATAATAAGCTAATGTAATTGAAGCAATAAACAGTAATAGCTGTTAACATTTGTAAGTGCATCAGTGGATTACTTAATCATCACTGCATCCGTTGTTATAGAAAGTTGAAATTTCTTCAACTTTATAATATTTTATTCTAGATGGATTACATAAACACTTCACATCCGAATTTTGTTGGGGGGAGTAAAGCTGTGGAGATGGCAATGCAGCAGGTCAAGTCCAACAGGATTACTGCACCTGTTCCGAGGCAGAAAGTAAGTACTTGATAGGTTGTTTCACACACCTCAGTGGATCTTCTTCTCTGATCTCATTTAACTAGTCACAAGTTACTGCTTTTATCTCACTGACCAGGATGGAGTGGATTTAGAGAAAGCGCCAGCATCTGAAAGAAGTCTGAAGTCGCGTGCTATTCTTGCTAGACATGCTAATGGAATTGTTCCTGATCAGGTATGACTTCTCTGCACCATCATCTGCAAGCTTGCTTCTCTTCCTTGCCATCCTGCTGGGGGATTAGTTTGGTGTTTTATATTTTTTCCTGAAGATGAATTGAAAGCATTGAGATTGGCCTGATTATTGTGCTACCTTGTCCGGAAAAGCAGGTTGCTCGGCCTGCTGCAGAAGAGAAAACGACAACATCAGGTATATCTCCTTTTGGTAACACATGATGCTGTGCCTTGTGATCTTTACTTGTATTGCAGTATGCAAGTTATGTTTGTTACACTTTAGTTCGAATGCTACACCATATGATCTTTTTTCTGCTTTTCATTAGTTTCAGATCCGATGTTGCATTTTTTTATTGACGATGTCCTAATGTTTGTTCTTCACAATCAGGATCAAATGTTAGTTCAAGCTGGGGTATATCATCAATATTTGGTGGATCAGACAGTCGTACATCTTTCAAAGACAATCCCATTAGCAAGCCATTCAGTGAACCTGTCCAGAGCATGAATCATGCTTTCATCCACTTGAGAGAGGTATGTATTTAAAGGCCCCCTGTAGTCTATGATTACTAGGTATTCAATTTGATGATCATCTTACTTGTGAATTTCACCTTTTTGAAGCCCCCAAGTGTGCTGAGGCCGTCAGAAACTCATTCAGATCAGGAGACTATTGAAATTGCTGTTACAAAACTGTTATTAAGGTCATATTATGACATTGTCAGAAAAAACATCGAGGACTCAGTACCTAAAGCAATCATGCACTTTCTGGTAATAATGATATCATGATCTTGTGTCTTAGCGATCTCTTGCATTGATGTTTTGGCATCTACTTGAGTAGTCTTTCACTGGACTTGTGCGTTTGATAGGGAAGATTTTCTGGTTCCATTGCAGATCTTAAGTAATTTTAGATGAGTACTCTGTACTACGATCTGTTGTTTTTTTAAAAAACAATTATAGTGTTCGCGCCAGTTTGTGGCACCTCGATTATTTCACCGTGTACCAGCTTCCTCCCACCAAAACAAGTACCAAGTAAGTTTGCTCACCTAGGGTTAGGCAGATGGGAAGAAATCCCCCAGTGTTTTTTGGTCGTCTCTACCAGGATTTGAACTCCGGTCTCCAAAGGTTTGCACCAACTCATTGACCAGGAGGCCACACCCTTACCCTTTGGTGCTAGGATGTGTTACTTTTTCTGATTTGATAATGCAACTCTTCCCATAATCTTGTGTATCCACTTCTATATCCTCCTATCTCCTTAGGCAGGAGATTTGTCTCTTTCAGGTGGAATTTTAAGTACCGTTAAGACTCTGCTGTAGGCTATGTTGTATATATGTGTGATATAGATAAACTGGGAAACAAATAGGAAAGAGTAAATAATCTTCTTTAAGTTTGAAGGTTTTCTTGGTTTTTCTGCCAAAAGTTCAGAGGTTACTGTGCAAGGAAGTGTTCTCTTGTTTTATTTATATGATGTAGTTGCATCAGTGGCAATGTATATGTAGATATACAAATGTATGTATGTACTACTCATGTTAAACCTTCTTGTTTGATAAAAATGTCTTCTCTTTTTTTGTTCAGGTCAACCACACAAAACGAGAACTCCACAATGTATTTATCAAGAAACTTTACAGGTATTGTATGAGAGAAAGAAATCCAAGTTTATTTGAAGCCCAAAGTTATTACATACATCTGCTTATTGGTATTTCTCTAGGGTTCCTTGCTGAGTAAAATAGTCCTCACTCAGGAAGTGATTTGGTGGACACTTTTTGGATGCTGTGATACTCTATGCTGATAGTACAATATTTTTCTTGCTCAACTGCTTAGCTATCTCAAAAATGTAATGATAGCATATGGTTTAGTCATGATTCTTATCATTGTGCTTACAACATGTCACAGAGACAACCTCCTTGAAGAGATGTTGCAGGAACCTGATGAGATAGCCTTGAAGAGAAAGCGCACTCGTGATACACTTCGTGTTCTTCAGCAAGCTTTCAAGGTCAGATCTTGGTTTGCTTTTATTCAGAATGTAGATTATCTACTGAGTTTTTCAGAGAAATGTTAATTACGTGTTAATGAACTATTGGTGTTAGCAGGTTTATGTGGCTAGTTGTAGTTTGGTAATTAATGTCTGAATTGTAGATCTTTTGGGGTTTCAAATATTTTTCTTTGTTCAGGTATTCCAAGTTAGCATGGGTGGATGGTGGTCTCTATGATCTATTTACGTTCTTAATTGAATCCAAGTAATTGAGATTATGAAACTACTACCAAATTGAACAAAACATGGACACAACACACAAGACCCATGAGCTTTTAAAATTCAGGGGAGCATGATAGATGGGAGATGACAGTTCCAAAAACATTTATTATGGATTCAGAATCATTCAACATTATGACAGATTAATAAAAAAATTAGTACATCAAAAGAAACCCAAATTTCTCATACTAATTGGCGTTGGGCTTTCCTAAAAGTTTAATCATATTCAGGCGTGTCCCAAGTAGAGTAGTGACAGCTCATTTCCAGCTTTCATTTAGTCGACTTTTCTTCAAACAATCCCCACCCACCCCACCCTGCAATAATTGGGTTTACCAGCCAATGAATATGAATAGTTAGTTGTGTTATCATTCAATTTAACTCATATGGAAGTTTCTGAAAGGGCTGAATACATATATGGCTCCTTAAACTCGTCTGGATTTTTCATTTATACACCTAAACTAAAGGTTGTACCTATTGAACACTTGAACTAGAGCCAAACTGTGTCTAGTAGACACAGTTGCTTTTGTGGCAAAGTGCGTACTTCCATAAAAAACAATATTTGCAATCCGCAATGTCTTTCATCAGTATCTCCTTCGAGTTTTATTGGTTTCAGAAACTCCATAACAATTTAGCTGACCTTCTCTCACTAGGATTCTGGTGGTTTCAGGGGGAATGAATAAAATAAAATCTAATTCTATGGAGTTACTTGCATTTTACACTCCTATTTTGTGCTTTGCACCCTATCGTATTATTTTTAATCATTTATGCCTTGGTCTCTTTATTTCCTTACAAAACCATAAAACACTTTTTCTTGAATTATCCCGAAGGAAAATCTGGAAAATACCAATTAGAAAAATATGACGCAAAAAGAAATTGGAGCACGAATTTTTTTAGGGTTGTCGTGTTTCATTTCTTATCTTTTCCTTTCTGCCTCGTCAATTCCTATTCACTTCTCCAGGCTCCACAGCTTTCTTTTGCCCTTATCCTCTTCCCTTCAGAAGTTAAAGTTGAGCACCATCAATATACCAGTATCTTCCTTGCATCTCTTCAAGTTAAAATATGATATTGGTATCTCTTCATCTGACTTAGAGCAAGAAGGACGTCTCCTTTTCCCTTGCCCTTTGTGAAATATTTTGAAATAATTATTTAATTGGAAAGCCTTGGAGCAAAGGTAAAGTTGTCTTCATGTAACCTATAGGTCACGGGTTTGAGCCGTGAAAGCAACCACTAATGCTTGAATTAGGACAGGCTATCTGCATCAAGGGGTGCAGCCCTTCCCTGGACCCTGCTTACACGGGATGTTTTGTGCACCAGGCTGCCTCATCTTTAATTATTTAATTGGAAAACAAAAAAATGTCATTGAATTCAAACTCATGATATTAAATTTTAGTAGTAACCCTAGCCGAGATGGGGCACTGGGTGCTGCACTCAGCTTCAGTAAATTGCGTGAAGGAAAAAACAGTGATTTCATGTAATGTAGTCTCTTATCTTAGGGGCTAAACTGACTTTTGTTGTTAATTTGGCGTGCAAGAAGAATTCTGTAAATATGCTGCTGAAGTACAATATATCTGTGGAAGAAAGAAAGGAATTTCGAAAATTAAATTACTTATTGTGTATTCTTTGTAGTTTGTTAGTCACCAAAGTGGATGAACTAAATGAAAGGCTGAACCCATTGGGATAAAGTTGACACCAATAGTTGCAACTGTTGTCCCCCAATGGGTTCAGCCATGATTAAAATATGCACATAGATAGAATGTCCATACATGGATATTGTGCATGTATTAATGTTTTGTTAGTCACAGTGGCCAAACTACAAGTTTGTCATTTATCCTTGATACTAGTGAGATGTCTAACTATCATGATAAATGCATAAACTGGCATTCCCTATCATTTGAACTTAAGAATTTACCTAAAGGTGAATTAATTATTCTATGAATAGTGCTAACACAAAGGGGCAAATTAAACTTTTTTAGTCATATATTTATACATCCAAAGATACTTAGTGTGTTTGATTAAGAATGTTTAATTACCTATGAGAAAATACATAAAAACCCCATTGAACTAGACCCTTTTTTAAAAAGACACTTAAACTTTGCGGGGTCCTAATACCCCCCAAAACTAATTTGAAGTTAAATTATTTGGCCCTTTTTCAGTCAATCCCAATTTTAAGAAAGGTGTTGTCACTCTCAAATCATAAAATGACACATGTCAGTTTCATTATTTTTTTTTTCTTTTATATATCTTTCTTTTTTTTCTGTCTTCCACCTATGTCGTCTTTATCATCACCACCCTCCATTTTTATATCACATATATCATAGGAATTCATTTCAAAAACACCATCGATTTTAACTTTTTCTCCATCTTTTTTGTTTTTTTCATTTTTGAATCAGAAATATATTTTTTTAAAAAGAAAAGAATATAATGCTATGGTGTTTTTGAAAGGGGCTGGTTGATTTTTGAGGAAAAAAAAAGAAGAGAATATTTATCTGACCAATTCAAAGAGAAGATTCTATGATTTTTTTTTTGAGAAGAATAAAGAATGGAAAACAAAAAGAGAAAATGGAAGAGAGAAAAAAAATCCTTGAAACCATTGTCATCGTTCTTCAATGGTGAAGCTTCAAAGGAGAAGAAGAAAAAAGAAAAAAGAAAAGAGAAAGAAAAGATTTAAACAATAAAATAAAAGGCCATATATATATTTAACAAATAATATTGCAAAAAAAAAAAGTTAATCTTTTTTTTTTTTTTAGTTTTCACGCAGTAGAGTGATTGATATACACTCTCTGTGTCAGATCCCAAAAAAGGGTTCAATAATTTAATTTTAAATTAGTTTAGGGGTGTAGTAGGACCTACCCAAAGTTCTCTTTCAAAAAAAGGGTCATAGTTCAATAGTTCAATGGGGTTTCTATGTATTTTCTCATTACCTATTGAGGAGAAAATAGTTTTTGTTTAATACCTTTCTTTATTATCTTTTTGAATTGTTCTTTTTTCTGTATTTCTGTTTTGCTCTTACGGATAAATGAACAAAGGAGCATTTTTATTGTTATGCAAAGGAATAAAGAGATTATGGTGTAAATCATTAATACGTGTTGCATTTTGATTTGTTTCTTGGGCCACGCGAGGTGCTTGCACATGCTTAATCTGTTTTGGAAACTGTGCCAGATGTGTCTGATAGGCACACGTGGACCGGGGTTCAGATGTTCAGTAGGAACAAGGCTAAGTTCAAAGTATTCAATCTTCTTGAAAGTGACATTGTATAAATAAAATAAAGATCAATTTCTCCATGGCCAATTTAAAGTCGAGGCTAAAACAAAATTAAAAAACTTAGGAGTCGTTTGGTTTGAATTCAAGTTATGATGGGATAAATTATGATGGAATTAGTTATGATGGGATTATTTTTTATTAAATGTTTGGTTTGTTGTATTCAAAATAATAGGCATTGCATAAATTTAAAGAACAATTTATTTGTTTACAAAAGTACCCTTCATGAATGTGAAAAGTGATGTATAAAAAGGGTTTAAAAGGACATTTTTGTCATTTACTTATTTTATTCCGGAATAAGTTATCCCGGGATTATTATATCACCCAAGGGGAGGGATAACTTATCCCGGTACTAATTATTAATCCCGGGATAAGTTATCCCGGACATGCCAGCCAAACAACAAATTAAGTGGCACTATAATTTAATCCCATGACTATTTGGTGTAATCCTTCACACCAAACGACCCCTTAGACTACTATTTATCAAGACACCTCAGAAATTAAATCAAACATTTACAGAAAATGAAAAGTATTTGGTAAACCAAATCCTTATAAATGCTTGGGATGTAGACGTTGGAATTAATATCTTTGGTATGTGCAGACATTGGATGAGTTGCCACTTGAAGCTGAGACAGTTGAAAGAGGCTACAGCATAGGTACTGACCCAACAGGCCTGCCAAAGATTCATGGTCTTCCAACATCATCCCTGTATAATTCCAGTGGCTCAACTGATTCATACACTGCTTCTCCTAAAAACCCGAGATCACGCAAATCATCCCATTCTGGTGAACTACAGTCACCAATGTATGCTGGTGCAGATTTAAATGGTGGTGGGCGTAATTCTCTTGGTCTTTATCCAACAGTTGATATGTAGGAGATTTATCAAATGCTTTGGGTTGCTAGGCATTTGGAACTTCACCCGATCTGGTGCAGTGAAGAGCCATTATATATTTGATTTGTTCTGCCACAATGAAGATGATGTATGACGATTGTTTCGCTTTCCCCAATATTCTTTATTTCTATTGTTCAAATAGAATGATTTTGAGCTGTGCAAGGAATAATAAGAAGTCATCTTCAGCAGGCTGCAGGTAATATTTTTGTTTTGTTTTTGATAATAGCAAGTGTAGCCGGCCGCTCTATTATAAGTAGTCCCCATTTGCATACAAGTTTCCCAAGGAGAGGGAAATGACAGGATTTGTAACTTTGACAAATGAGCTTGTAGCACTGTATAGTTTGCACTTATTTAGGGAAACAGACTTTTTCTTTTCGGTTGCAGGGATTTATAACCCAACTGAGAAAAGTTCTTTAAAATGATGTAATTCAAGACTCTAATGTGCTTTGAAGTCTTGTTGATATGTTTTAATGTTATTTTGTTCCTGTGCTTAATTCGTTGATTTTTGATGGTGCAATAGCACCATAAGAAGTAATGTTTCTGCATGTACTGTTTGGCCTGACCACAATGTTGGAAATATTGACATGCATGAAGTGATCCGATGTTTAATTTATGTCCATCTAGTTTGTTAGTCACGAAAATGACGAAGTTATTATCTTCATAGAAGACACATGCATAAAGTTTGTCATTTGTCCTTGATATTAATGATGAGTCTAAATTCATAATTGATGTTTATTAGAACTTATGAATTTACCCTAAGGTTAATTAGTCATTCTATGAGTGAACATGAAAGAGCAAATTAAACTTCTAAGGGTAGAGTATAAAGCATTTTGCATTAGTAGGATTTCGGTATGGGTATTCAGCAAGGGCCGTACCCAAGGAGTGATGTAGATAGTCTAATGCCAATGCAAACTAATATTTTTAGTATGTTTGATTTAAAATGTTTAATTATTTATGAGGATAAAATGTTTTTTGCTTAATCAAATACTATCTTCCCAATTTGTTTAGGAATGATTTTCTAATTTATTAGAAATATCTGCAATGCTTTACATACTTGAGATTTTCTTTTCCGGTTTCTTTACCTAAGATTGTTAAACTAGCTTTCCAAAATTGTTTGGTTTTTATTTTTCATACTTTTCCTAGTACTAGTTGCCTACTGTAGTAATAACTATTTGTTATAACAATCTACTTATAATAGCAGTCCGATTTATTATAGCAGTACATTTTTAAAAAATAAAATTACCCCTCTATAACAATCATACTCAAATATTTTAATAGTATTTTGTAAACTTTTTTATTTAAAGGATAACCTCAAAATCCTAAGCCTAAGAGCATATTAGAGGAGGTTGAGAGAATAACTCAAAGCTCCCTCTAGAACTCTACTAGCTTGAGTTGACAGAACTCTACTAGCTTGAGTGTCAACTCAAGACTCATTTTTCAAAACTAGAAAAGTTCCAACAGACTTATAAAAATTCTAATGCAATGAGAGATCAAGTATGAGGATCAATGTTGGAGGTTCTCAATTTTAAAAGCATTATTAATGTAAGATTGCAGTAAACTGTTACGTTTCAAGTCTACATTTTGAACATGATCGATGTTCAAAATCACTATTGGTCCGAGCAAATTTTGTCACAATCCGATTTCTCATGTCATGATAACACTTACCCCATCTCATCTGTTTTTGGGAGAATGATTAAGGGACCGATCGATGTAATATGATTAAATTATGCTATAATGAACTTTAAAGTAGTACAAGGAGGTTTCATAAAGGAGAAAGGACCAGACTATTCTTATTTAAATGAAGTAGGGGAAAATTTCACGACTGAGAGAGAGGGTTCGCGCTAGGGGTCGGATTGGTTCGAGTTTTTCAAATATCAAATCAAATCATTTGAGTTGGATTTTTAAATTTATAAATCAAACCAAACTAATAAAATTCGGGTTTTTCGACCTCAAATTTTTTCATTTTTTTCGGGTTTTTTGGGTTGCCGGGTTTTTTTCAAGTAAAGTATTCATACAAATATTTAATTAACTTGGGCTCTAAATATTTCTTTAGTCCTACCAAAATACAACTATCTAAGGTGTTACTTAAGAAATAACACAAAATATGAGATATTGATGACACTAAAATATTCAACAAAAAATAATAGTGAAATCGCATAAAATAAAAATTACAAATTAATAAGTCATAATGAAAATGATCATGATTTAAAAGTAATAAATCATGCTAAAAATATTTTAAGGCCTAACCCATCGGTGGCCCCTTAAAGTTGGCACCAAGTTTCACTTAGACACCTCAACTGGTAGATGTTCATTTTAAACACCTCATGTTGGGTTCGTTGTGTCATTTTGACACCTTTTTTAATATCAGCAAAAATATATAATGTATATGTGTTACACTCGCGAATGAAATGTAAAGTGATGAATTAAACGACGACATTTGTCATTTCTGTTAAAAGTCATTTTTAAATAATTAATTTTGAGTAAAAATAAAAACTAACCAATGAATTAATGACACATCATATTTTCCCAAATAATTACAAAATAAAAAAACCAAATAAAAGAAGGCCCCCACCCCCTGGTCGTCTTCTCCATAGCCTGCCCTCGATCGCCTTCTCCAAAGCCCCCCCACCCACCCAACCTGACCCGACCCGAAATCCCCCTCCTGATAGTCTTCTCCAAATACCCTCCCCCCCTTCTTCTCCAAACCTACCCTTGTTTCTGCCACCATTTCATTACCAAAAAAGCCTCCAAATACCCCCTCCCCGTTCTTGTCTTCTCCAAATGTCCCTATCCCTTTTGCAGAAAAAAATGACTTGAAAATGAATTTGAATAAAAAATTCGACCTCCATTGAAGGAGTTTAAGCTTGAAAAATGGTGGGAGGTGGTAGCTTGAAAAATGAAGAAGAAGAAGAAAAAAATAAAATAAAAAATGGCTAAATTAAGTCTCTCACGCGCTATTGTTGAGTGTATCACACTCACTTTGACATGTCAGCAAAAAGTGTCAAAATGACACAACGGGACTCTACATGAGGTGTCTAAAATGAACATCGCCCAGTTGAAGTGTCTAAGTAAGTAAAACTTGGTGCCAACTTTAGGGGGGCCACTGATGGGTTTGGCCTAATTTTAATAAGTATTAATTACATGACATGATTAAACATTAAAGAAAAATTAAAATTAGGTTATGTATTTTAAATGTCTAAACCAATATAAAAACTAAAGAGCAAATATTCAACATTATTGTCATTCTTAGTGTTGAATAAATTTTTTTTTGTCAGCATTAGTATTGATTTGAGCTTTATTAGAGTTACTAATATCTATGGACTATAACCTTTATTGGACGTATCAATATTCTAATTAAGTCTCATAAACTTGAAATAATATGTTAAAAGATAAAAGTTATGAAAAAGTATAAGAAATATTTAGAAATTTGTATCAAAGTAGATACTTTTATGTATAAAATAAATTTTAAAAATTATATGTATAATGTCGGGTTGGTTTGGTCTTAGGTTGATTTTTTTAGTTAAAACCAAACCAACCCAAGTAACGTCGAATTTTTTTTCCAATACCAAACCAAGTCAAACCAAACCATTAATCGGATTTTTTTGGTTTGACTCGATTTGCGATTTGGTTCGATTTTCGATTCAGTTTTGTACATCCCTAGTTCGCGCTGCACCCCTCAATGTGCCTCAAAGGGGTTCATGTTGCACCACTATCACGCGGGGTTGCTGAAAGTCAGATCCATTAAAGTTTAATGACAGTCGTTGCGCAAACCTTAATGTGGGAACCCTAAAACGTGGCGAACGATCCATTTCTTACGTTGGAAACTTTGATCGAAGTATCAGAACACATTCCAAATGATTTTCAATCATTCTAAAGGCGAAATGACTTAATTTTTAAGCTCAAAGGCTACAAAAACATGAAATAAAATTGGGAGGTGTTACAATATCTTTTCCTTGGAATTATCCATCCTCGAATGATAGTCAAAACTAGAATGTACGAACGATGGAAATATATCAAGATTCCTTTCTGACTTGTCCAAAACTATACTTATTATACCATGAGCGGGACTACATCATATCAAGGTTTGACGACGATCAACAACTAGGAAGTACATGAGCATGAGATAAAGACAGGAACTACAACCTAACCAGTACTGGCGGACCCAGTATTTTCGTTTAGGGGGTTCGGAAAAAACTAAGCATGCTAATAGTGTTAACAAATTAACGGGTCGATTTAGATATAAAGGGGTTGAATCATATATGAGTGAGCTTAAATTCAATAATTTTTTTATCTAAGTTAAATATTTTTATTACAAATTTTACTAAGTATATAATAATATTTACTTGGAAATCAATTTTGTTTATTGAAATATTACTATACATTAATTTAATACTTTAAAGAAACACATAAATTAACAATATAAAGCTATTTGAAACAGTTGACAAAGTCTTACCCAAAAAATAAAAGAAAAAGTTGTCCGAGAAGCAAACAACACAATAAGAAGACCTCCACCGAGATTCAATCTCGGTTGTTATGGGTGGATCTTAACCCAATTAACCGCTGCACTATGTACTAATGTTGTGTTGAGGGGGTTCAACATTTAATATATATATGTAAATCGTAAATTCAATCATATATATACAGTATAATTTTTCGAGTGAGGGGGTTCAGGTGAATCCCCTCGGCTCCATGTGGGTCCGCCCCTGAACCTAACAGTTATGAAACAACAACTTCTAGGATTTGTTATAAAGGAAGGCCTACTACCTTAGACCTTCTCATTTGGAGAAGTGAATCGATTTGGATACCTAGCCTTCATATCTTCTTATGTTTTCCATCTAGCTTCCTCAACTAATTGATCCTTCTTTAAGACTTTAACTGACACTATCTCTGTGGTTCTCAACTCGCGAACCTGACAATCCAGAATCTCAATCGAAACTTTTTTATAAGATAAGCTGTCTTTCACCTCAACACTTTATATAGGAACAATGAGTGAAGGATCACTAACAACTTCTTTAGCATAGAGACGTGAAACACGGGATGTGCGAATGTCAATTATATAGATAACTCTAATTCGTAAGCTACTTTTTCAATCCTATTCACAATACAATAGGGGCCAATAAATTATGAGTTTTCTCTTCTTACCAAATCGCATGACACCCTATAGGTGAAACCTTCAAGAAACTCAATCCTATACATCAAACTCCATATCTCTTCGCCTTACGTTTGAGAAAGATTTCTGTCGGCTTTGAGTGGTTTTCAGTTGCTCTTGAATGAGTTTAACCTTTCCCATAGCTTGGTGAACTAAGTATGACCCTATCAACACAATTTCACCCACCTCGAACCATCCAGTGTGAGACCTACAACTCCATCCGTAAAATGCCTCAAATGGTGCCATCTGAATAGTAAAGTGATAATTGTTATTATACACAAACTCAATGAGAGGTAGATGGTCATCCAATCACTTTGAAGTTTATAACGCAAGCCCTCTAACATATTTTAGTGTCAAAATGGTGCGTTCTGCTTGTCCATAGGTCTGCGGATGAAAAACGGTATTAAGGTTCACCCTCGTACCTAAACCTCTCTATAAAGATTTCCAAAAGTGAGTCGTGCACTGAGCTTCCCAATCAGAAAAGATAGACAAAAGAATCCTGTGAAGTCAGACTATCTTTCAGATATACAATCTAGCATAATCCTCCGTTGAATTTGTTGTGTTCCCATTAATCAAAATTATAAAAATAAAAATATTTAATGGGAACTCACATTTGACAATAGAGATTTTGTAGCTTATGTTATTTTGATCGCTTTAAAAAAATTGGTGTAATTTTTTGAGGTGTATACATAGTTTTTTATGGTGCACTTTGTGAAATTTTGATGAAAATTTCTAGTTAACTTTAAGAATTATAGTTTGATAACTCACTCTAATAAACTTGAAGGACCAAACTACTTAACTAGTAATATTTTAGGGATTATTTTGAATGATGACTATGAAAGAGGAGAGTATTTTTGTCATCAACTCCACTCCAAATAGGGAGTACTCCCTCCGTTCATTTTTTATTGTCATGATTTCTCTTTTTAAAGTCAAAATATAAAAGTTTTAATTAACATTTTACAATGTATTTTTTAATAATATCAATATGCAAAAAAATGTAATTAATAGTACATTTCGTATAATTTTTGAATATCTAATTTTTTTATTTAAAATATCAAATTAATGTAATCTAATTTAACTTTGAAAATTAGTTAAATTGATTTCTGAAAAACGTAACATAACAATTAAAAGTGAACGGATGGTGTATATTTTATCGGATCAAGTAGGGAGTAAAGTATATAAAAACCAAATAAATGTAAGAAGAGGATAGATCTCTTCAACTCCATTGAGAAGAACCATGAACGTTGAAGAAGAGGTTGAACGACTCAAAGAAGAGATCAAGCGACTTGGCATAGCCCAAGATGATGGTTCTTACAAGGTACCTTTTTTCTTCCCCAATTAAGAATTTTGGGAGCTTAGCGATGCATTGTTCAATTACATATAGATGAACTGTAATACATTTTGTGCAGAGATGGGATGGATCTTATATATAAGCAGTGCCCACTATCTAGAATTTATTCTTTTTTCTTGGAAATTGGATAAGGAATATGCTTCTTGCATGACCCATTTCAATTAGATATCAGATCTGTAATGCATTTTGTGTGAAGACAAATCCAGCATATAAACCTTAGCCGTCTTCAAAGTTTATCACTTATTGATGCTGAGGACTTATCAATTAATTAACCCCAACCTTGAATAGGGGTTGGGAATCAGCAATCACACAACTATGAATTAGTTGGACACTTTAATTGGGTCTGAATTGCTTAGCTTATAATTCTTGCGTGAATGCCTGATATATCATATAGAGATCTATGTGATGCCTGTAATTTCAACAAGAATAGAGATGAATCAGAAGGTTATGATGGCACAAGATCCCTGGGAAGGAGACAAAAGATTGAGGCAAATCTAGCTCTCCGACGAGCTAGAACATGGTTGGAGGCTAGCAATCCGATTTCATATGATATTAATTTTTTGTAAAATATAGTAGCCTCTTTTCATTTCTGAGATAAAACTGGTTTAAACTCTGAAATTTTATTAAAAGAGCAGGTGAAATAGATTTAGAGAAATACTACCTACTATGTTTCAGAATAGTCTCAAGAAACCAAATCATGAGGGTTAAGGTTAGATCATTGAATCAGGCAAATGCTGGTTTTTTAATCTGAATATCTGATCGTTTGAAGTAACAGGGATTTTAAAAGGCTTATTTCATGCCTTTTGAAATTGATTGTTCTTGAAATCTATAGCATTGTTGTTCAGGAACTAAAAACTATTTTTTCTATCTAGTTGGCTTAGCTTTGGATGGCATTCCCTGGTGTAGTTGTTTTCTGTTTCTGCTATCATTAGTAAGTCGGTGATTTGAGAAACGGTAGCAGCATAGGACTGTGATATCAACTAAACAATAATAGACTAATAGAGTGCAAGTAATGTAAACAGATTTGAGTTTGTGCCAGTCTCTCCCATATGAGTAGCTAGCTGTGCTTGATTGGAAGCTGGCTTTGTCTCTGTTTTCATGGTTAATGTTTGAATATTAATGTTGGAAAAATTTGATTCAAATTGCATTTAGCCTCCCGTCAAGACTATAATACTTACGTTTTGATGCTCTCTCTCTTTTTTCTTTAAAAAATATATATTTAAATGTGGGTAAGGGAAGGAGAAATCGGTAGGGGATTACAAGGTGAAGAATTGAACCTTCACCAGTATGCTGAGAGTTCAAGTAGTCAACCAACTGAACTACTAAGATTCTCCTACGATTTGATTCTCAGCTTGTTTCTTTTATGTTAATTTTTCTGGTGGTACCGTTATTCTAGGGTTACGTCTTTTTACTGAGTTTACTGATATTAATTAAATTTAGTCACGATTTGTAGCTGAGTTTATTATTTTCTGATTATTTTATTTTTGGTGTTTGCCTTATTTTATGGTATGGTTTCAACTGGATTTACTTTTATCAGTAAAAGATCTAGAGTTTCAAGAAAAACAAATCAATAAAATTGAATAAGAAAAGAAAAAAAATGATAAAATTAATTTAAAATGAATGAAAAATGTCACTTAATTCCCCCTTTGGCCTTGTTTTTTTAACTTTCACACACCACAAGAAGAGTGAAATCATTATGCATGCTACTTTGGCACTACATGGAGGTTTTAAATAGGAAACCTTAGAGTTTAAGGGGGATAATAGCAACACCCCATAATTCAAGTATAAAAGTTGCAAAAGGCGGATAGTTTAAGAGAGCCCTAACTATAATCTAAAGGAATTTGATTAACTTAGTAGAATAGTTGTCATCTTAAACAAAAACAAGATGGCGTGATTAACGTTCATTTTGTTTGTGTTGTGAAGGTAACATTCGGAGTGCTGTTTAATGATGACAGATGTGCCAACATCTTTGAGGCGCTAGTTGGAACATTAAGGGCTGCAAAGAAAAGGAAATTCCTAACCTACGATGGTGAGCTCCTCCTCCAAGGTGTTCATGACAATGTCGAAATCATTCTCAAGCCACCACTTGTTGCCACTTCATAAGCAAGCAATGCTGTTGAATTATTCTACTTTTTGATTGGGAGTGTGTACAAGTTACTGGACATGTCCCAATTATTTTACCTGAAATGGTGTGTGTGTGTGAGAAAGATTCACTTAACTTCTATATTATTCACATCTCCCATTTGTGCTGTGTAACAAGTTGTATGGTTAATCCAGATAAGTGTATAAGGAGCTTATCGAAGATGTAATAGGGAGAAAGGGTGAAGCATGGAATAAGATAAGAAATAGTTATCGGGCTCAAAAGGAACGCAAGATGATTGATTACAGGACTCTACATTTTACTGCTAGTATTTATTACATGATAGAGTGAGAGAATAGAAGGTTATGGTTACTGACCAAACTTTATATACTAGTTGTTCGCGCTACGCACCATCTTTTTAAATTTAGTTGATGAAAAATTGCAATTAGAATATAAAATTTAAGATATACTTATGCAAAATATAAAAATCAACTAATCAAACGTATAAGAAAAAAAATGCGTATAAAAGAATGAATAAAAGTGTCACAAAGTTATTGAGAAAAAATCCTTTCATACGAAAAAAAAGCTATACCTTCATTTCATAGGAAAAATGAATATGTAACATTAATCTCGTAAGCTGTCCTTGCTACGTATATTTTGTCCACATATAATTTAATTATTAAAAAATAATAACCGTTATTTAGTTAATATATTTAGAGGTAATTTGTATTATTCATAAAAGGGACACATTTAGTCTCAAAAGAATTAGAGAATTTTAGTCCAAGAAAAGGCAATCTTAAAATTAAAAGTAGCACTTGGAGGAAGGTTGGAAACGGAAGAAAAGAATTACTTGTCATTTTAAAATAAAATCATAAAAAAACTAATATATTCATAGAAATCTACACAATAAAAAAATGGAGGTCCAGAAATTGATATAACAACTGAATCAAAGTCTTATACCAAACGAACAATCTACAACAATGGTCAAATAAGAAAGGATTGTAAGTTCCAAATTCTCCAATTTTTTACTGATGAAAAAGTCTAATCAAGCACAAAACTTTACACATTAAAACTAATTTACACATACAAAGGGCCATGTTAAAACTAATTTACACATACATGAAAACATATTAAATCTGAAAAAGGAGGGCAAAAAACAAATCATAGCTAACAAATTCATTAATTACAAAGTTAAAGATAAAAAATGAAATGTTTATAGGTTTCTATACCACGCCAACTTCAAATTTTTTTATTACTACTCCCTCCGTTTCAAAATAATTGAATTGTTGGAACATTTTTCATTTTTCAAATTAATTGAATTGTTCAATCTTCAAGACTATTTTTATAATATTCTTCCAATTTTACCCTTCATTAATTAGTATTGGAATTAGTTATATAATTAATGTTTGGTTGTTTTAATCATAAATTTGACAATAATTAATAAGGGCAAAAATGAAAAAACATGTCTAAATCATATTTTCTTAAAGGGTGTGAAACACCTCAACAATACAATTATTTTGAAACGGAAGGAGTAATGAACAATAATAAAAAAGGCTCTTTGATTTATTGAGAAAAAAAAGAACAGAAAAAAAAACGCATATGTAAAGGAAGACTATATGTGCACTTTAGTTCAATTTTTATTTTGTGAGGCTTTTTTTTAAGACCATTTAATTAGGAGATTATGTATTGAGAAATCAAAAGGAAAAGGATATGTTATTCAAATAGAAAATCTCAAATAATTGGAGAATTTTTGCAACTCATGAGATATAATTAAATGTAATTAATGTGATAGAACTAATTTTAATTATTTAACAAATTGTATAATGATAAAAAATGAAGGAAAAATCTCAAAAAAAAGAGATTTAAGATAAATCACTTTCTATGCCACAAAGAGGTGTCACATCATGACCTTGTTTGCGCTCCATATAAGATACCATTTTTCTTCGAACACAAAAAAATTAATAAATAAATATATATAATAATTGCACCGACAAAGAAAATCTTACAATATAAATAAACAAAAGATAGAACTAATATGCTATTAAGCATAAGAACTATGTAATGACCCTTCAGGTCATTTGTGTGTTTATGCCTCTTTTCTGTCGTTTAGGGCGTTCCGGTAGCGACCTCAAGTCATTTTTGACTTGCTGGCACTGTAGGTTCGGTTGGGTTTTGTGTCTGTTTTCCTGTTTTGGAGCTTTTGAAGCTTGAAAAGTTGATTTCGGTCATAACCTTAGGTAAACGAACTCAGAAGGGAATTTTGACAGTTCCATCAGCTCTGGAGCAGCAAAATTAAGCTAGAAGCATGATTGGCCCGAGTCCCAAGGCTTCCGGTGTGACTTTGGGGTCATTTAGCTCTTTAGCCTTTGAAATTTGGCTTGAAGTTGACTTTGGTCAACATTCTTGGTAAACGCGCTCGGATGAGAATTCCGTCAACACGGTTAGTTCCGAAATGCCGAGTTTGGTCTAGAATGACCTTTCGTGCGCTTCTCGAGGCTTCTGATCTAATTCCGAAGCCTTCGGTAGAAGTTGGCTAAATTGGCGCTTTGGGTGTGGGACCCACTTTTTGTCGAAACGACCTCGTATGGAAATTTTGATTACGCCATTGATTCCGGAATGTCGAATTTAGTGGGGTAGCATATTTGGTTTATTTTCATCGGGTCCCGAACGAATTCTGAGGATCCGTTCGGAGACTTTGAAAAATAACAAAATCTGTGTTGCTGGTGCAGACCTTTAGCGACCAGAATTTAGACTTTTAGCGACCAGATTTGTCTTTTAGCGACCAGAACTACTGCTATTTAAATAGAGAAAAATCAGATTCTGCCTCATTTTAAAACTTTGATATCTCGATTTCTAGAGTTCCGTTTTGAGTGATTCGAAGTCTCAGGTGCTCAAAATCTTGTTGGCTGTGTGGGTGACTGTACGGAGCATGTTGAAAAGTCTCCGATTGTGGTGTATCTACGTTGTAAGTTGCTGCTCCAAGTCTCTTTTTGTGTAAAGTTTTGCATTTTGGTTTGTTGTTGCATGGAGCTATTTCGAGCCCCGAAAGGTGCTCCGTTTTGGAACACAAGCTCGGGGGAAGGTTTAGGACCTCTTCACAGAGTCAATTTTTGAAATTCTGGAGCGGGTCCCATATTTCCCGATTTTGACTCCGAAATTGGTCTGTCTCCGATTTTGATGATTTTAGTGTCTAAATGACAGTGCTGATGCTGTGATTCTAGTTTTGATAGCGTGGCAGCAATACGAGGCTGTTCGGAAGGGAAAAACTCCGACAGAGTGATTTGGAGCACGCGCGGTCGGCCTTTTGGTAGGTTACGACTTCCCTTCCTTTAGATTGAGCTTGATTGTCTAGATGATGCTGATTTGTGTAAATCTGGACTGGGTAGCTAGTATTTCTGCTCTTCTTCTCCGACTTCTTTCTTTTGATTTTCGGGTTGTTTCGGGGTTAGAACCATGCTACCGGAGGGGTTATTTATGTGTGGACATTTGTAAATTATCTGTTGGGCTGTTTATTTGTGGTTGCATGCATAGTTTTGGTTGGCTGTTTATTTATGTTGAGTTATATCTTTAGCCTTAGATTAGGCTAGGTTAGAGTTGACTTAGACCCATGTACCTGTTGACTTTGGTATGTATCCGACGTTAATTCGGATGGACTAGGTTTTTGTAGACTGGAATAGCAGACTTAGGTCTGATAGTTGAGCCTGGTTGTGGTTCCGTATTGTTTGTGATCCTTCCGTCTTCTCTCCCCTTTCTGTGGTGCCGATGTGTCATCGGAGGCGTGTTGTTTTCCTCGACTTTCGAATGTTTCGAGTTTGGTTCGGCGGTACTGTGGTTGGTAGTGGACGGTGATCCACCTTGGCTTGATGTTATGAGTTATTTGGGATGGCCCCACGTACTCTACTGGCCGGGTAGGGCCCCCGGGAGTATTGGCGAAGTGGGCGATTGGATATGAGATGTTTGGGTTGTTCAGTGTACTCTACTGGCTGGGCAGGGCCCCCAGGAGTACTGGCGCACTCTACTGGCTGGGTAGGGCCCCCGGGAGTGTTGTCTAATTGGGCAGCGGAGTATTAATGCTTGGGATTGGCTGGTTGTTCCGTTTCAGGGTTATTGGATATAAGGTACTTGTGTTGTCCAGTGTACTCTACTGGATTGGGTAGGGCCCTCGGGAGTACCGGCGCACTCTACTAGCTTGGGCTGGGCCCCCGAGAGTGTTGGCTGATTGGGCAGCGGAGTACTAAGGCTTGGAGTTGGCTAGTTGGTCGGTAGAGTTTGTTGGTCAAGGCTTGGAGTTGGCTGGTTGGTCGGTAGAGTTTGTTGGTCAAGGCTTGGAGTTGGCTAGTTGGTCGGTTGGTTAAGGCTTGGAGTTGGCAGGTCGATCGGTTGAGTTGGTTGGTGAATTCGGTTCGTGGCTTGGATCTTCCTTCGTTTTCGTAGAATAGCTCTTCTGTGTACCTGTCGGGCTTATGGGTGTCCGTTCGAGTTTTATTTAAATTTGTGCACGAGTGTACCTTCTGGGCTTATGGGGGTCCAGTTAGGTTTAGATTAGGAGTACTTAGTTTTACTTCCGGTGCGCTCGTGTTCTTTGTTTCGCTTTCGCTTGACCCTCTATTATTGTTGATTCTACCTTTCAGTCTATTTTTACCGTTCTTACTCAGTCGGCCTACGATGCCTACCGGGTACCGGTTGTTGGTACTCATGCTACACTCTGTATCTTTTTTCATGATGCAGGTCCGAGCACCAGTTCTCAGCGTTGAGTTCTAGCTTGAACTGTCTGTCTAGGAGACGAGGGTGAGCACATGGCGTTCTGGGATTACTTGTTTCCTTTTGCACTTATATTTTGACTTGTCTTTTGCTTCCGAGACAGTTTGTTTCTATGGTCCACTTTTGGGACTTGTACTCTTATTAGTAGTTCTGTACTTGTGACTTCCATGTTCTGGGAGGTGTCTTGTATATATAGTTTGGTTTCGTTTCTGCCTCTCTTGTGTGTTCTTATTTTATGCTTCTGCTTAGTTGAGGGTAGTTTCCACCCTCAGTCCCATTACTGTTCAGTTTCGGGATAGGGTTTTGGCTGGCCTACTGGTGGGGTGGTAGGCGCCATCATGACTCGAGAGATCGAGTCGTGACAAGTTGTTATTAGAGCCTCAGGTTCGTTGGTCTCACTTGTACAGAGCTAGCATCTAGTAGAGTCCTGCGGATCGGCGCGGAGACGTCCTTGACTTATCTTCGGGAGGCTACAGAATGTCTTTAGGAGGTTTTCTTGTTTTGTTTCCTGTTCGTGTGTCGTTGTCTCATTGGTTTCATGAAATCTCACTTGCATCACTCTGTAATAGGATTGCTCGCACGCGCTGTAGAGGTCGACCCCGAGGTCGAGGTGGTGCTGCGGCAGCAGGTCGTGATAGAGAGAGGACTTCGGAGCAAGAGGCGGAGTCTCGTAGAGAGCAGATTCCTCCTCAGCCGGTGGGGCCGGGACCAGCCTAGCCACCGCCCACACCAGGTGCCGCCCCTGATCCTCAGGGTATGCTCGCACAGATTCTGGCTGCAATAAGAGGTTTACAGCAACAGCAGGCCCCAACAGCTGTTCTAGAGCCAGCTCCAGCACAGCAGGGTCAGCCTGACCCAGCGGTTCTAGAGATTCAATAGTAGGGTCAGCCTGCAGCAGTGGCCCCAGAGGGCTAGCAGCCGCTAGCTCCGGTTGCCGTTCAGCCGGACGCAGTAGATGGAGTTATACCGTTGATGGAGCAGAAGATGCTCGAGGTGTTCCTTAGACTGACACCACCGAGGTTTTTTGGTGCTGCTGGGCAGGACGCCCATGAGTTCATTACTTCCTGCCGGGAGAGATTACAGGCTTTGGGGTTAGTGAAGTCGAGAGGAGCCGACTTCACTGCTTATCATCTAGACGGACCAGCCAGACAGTGGTGGCGTTCCTTCATTGAGACCAGGCCAGCGGGGTCCCCGCCAGTATCGTGGGCAGAGTTTTCAGAGGCCTTTCTGGCTAGATTCATCCCACGGAGCGTCAGGGATCGCCTCCGTGATGAGTTCTCGAGGTTGGAGCAGGGCTCCATGACGATGTCTGAGTATGAGGCCAGATTTCTTGAGTTGTCCCGTCATGCTACTATGATCCTGCCCACGGAGGAGGAGAGAGTTAGATGCTTTGTTCGGGGTTTGAGATTGCCGTTGTGTATTGAGTTGCAATCTATGTTATCAGCGAGCCGTTCTTTTCTGGATGTTGTGGACCATGCCCGCACAATTGAGCAGCTCCATCGCAAGGGGGCAGCGGCAAGAGGGCTAGGCAGGATGATGGCCCTATTAGGTACCGTCCCAAGCCCAGGGATACTCAGGACCGGGTCCAGCAGAGGTTCCAGTCAGGCCAGTCTAGTCGCCCATTTCAGGCAGCACTACAGACTTCAGAGGGTGACCAGCACCGTCAGGGTGGCTAGAGTGCCGGTCCGAGCCAGGGCCGAGGTAGTTTCCAGATAGGTTCCTCAGGTCGGGGTGGCAGGCCTCCAGTTCCTAGTAGGTCTTTTCAGGGTTGCTTCACTTGTGGAGACTTGGTCATTGGGCTAAGGAGTGCCCTACCTCCAGATCAGCTTTACCAGCTCCTCAGGCGGCGAGACCAATTTCAGCAGTAGCATCTCCAGCTAGAGGAGGAGGTCAGCATCAGGGTGCGCGGGGAGGTCCCCGGGGAGGCAGGACAGGCGGCAGGGTGGATGCTTGTGGTAGAGGCGCCCATGGCCATTTCTATGTAGCTCCATCCATAGCAGAGGCCGAGGCGGTTGATGACGTGATCACAGGTACGGTTCTTCTATGCCATCAGTCCACTTCAACCTTATTTGATCCTGGTTCTACATATTCGTATGTGTCTGCTTATTGTGTTCCTCGGTTGGGGTGAGTCCAGTGCCTTTGGTGGTACCTTTGCGTGTTTCGACCCCAGTAGGGGATTCTTTAGTAGTGGATTAAGTGTGTAGATCCTGTGTGGTTACTATCCTTGGGCAGGACACTCGGGCTGATCTTATTGTGTTGAGTATGCTGGATTTTGATCTGATTTTAGGCATGGACTGGTTATCCCCTCATCGAGCGATCTTGGATTGCTATGCCATTACCGTTACTTTAGCCAGGCCTAGTATTCTGCCAGTGGTGTAGCAGGGCTCTCGCAGTAGCACACCAGTTGGGATGATTTCTTGTATTCAGGCCCAGAGGCTTGTGGATAGCGGATGCTTGGGTTATTTGGCTTATGTTAGAGATGTTAGTAGGGAGAGCCCTACGGTGGAGTCAGTGCCTATAGTCCGAGAGTTTACTGATGTGTTTCCTACTGACCTTCCTAGCCTACCCCAGAGCAAGGTATTGATTTTGCCATTGATTTTGATCCGGGTACTCATCCTAATTCCATCCCACCGTACGGCCCCTGCAGAGCTCTAGAAGCTCAGTGTTTAGATTCAGGACCTCATAGGTAAGGGGTTCATTCGGCCAAATGCATCGCCTTGGGGTGCCCCAGTACAGTTTGTGAAGAAGAAGGATGGTACCATGCGGATGTGTATTGATTACATGCAGCTGAATAAGGTGACAGTGAGGAACTGTTACCCCATGCCTCGTATTGATGATCTGTTTGACCAGCTTCAAGGTGCCGCAGTGTTCTCTAAGATTGACTTGAGATCTGGCTATCATTAGTTGAGGGTTAGAGCAGCGAACATCCCTAAGACAACATTTAGGGCTCGTTACGGCCATTATGAGTTCCTAGTGATGTCTTTTGGATTGACTAATGCTCTTGCCGCAATCATGGACTTGATGACTCGTGTATTCAGGCCGTATCTGGACTCCTTCATCAACGTTTTCATTGATGATATCTTGGTATACTCGCAGAGCCATGTTGAGCATGAGCAGCGTTTGAGGATAGTGCTCCAGACTTTGAGAGATCATCGGCTTTATGCCAAGTTGTCAAAGTGCGAGTTTTGGCTTGAGTCTGTAGCATTCTTGGGGCACGTGGTTTCCAAGGATGGCATTATGGTGGATCCGACGAAGATTGAGGTTATCCGTGATTGGGCTAGGCCCACTTCTGTGACTGAGGTTCGGAGCTTCGTCGGATTGGCAGCGTACTATAGACGTTTTGTTGAGGGTTTCTCTACTATAGCAGCGCCTTTGACTCGGTTGACTCGCCAGGATGTTCCTTTTGTGTGGTCGGAGGAGTGTGAGGAGTTTTCTGAGACTTAAGGAGTTGCTTACCACCGCTCCTATATTGACTCTTCTAGTTGAGGACGAGGGCTTCACGGTATATTATGACGCATCCGACGTTGGTTTGGGTTGTGTTCTAATGCAGCAGGGCCGGGTTTGTGTTCCGAGAGTCGGTGATTTGATTCAATTGATTCTTAGCGAGGCCCATGATTCCAGATATTCTATCCATCCGGGCACCACTAACATGTATCGTGATCTGAGGCAGCACTACTGGTGGAGCGGTATGAGGAGGGATATCTCTGATTATGTGTCCCGTTGCTTGTGTTGTCTGCAGGTGAAGGCTGAGCATTTGAGGCCTGATGGCGAGTTGCAAAGATTACCCATTCCTGAGTGGAAGTGGGAGCGCATCACCATGGATTTCATTGTGGGCTTGCCTCAGACTCCTAGAGGTGTTGACAACATCTGGGTCATCGTGGATCGATTGACCAAGTCAGCACACTTCATTCCAGTTCATACATCCTTCAATGTTTATAGGTTAGCTCGTATCTACATTCAAGAGGTGGTCTGTCTTTATGGGGTGCCTGTTTCTATCATTTCAGACCGGGGTCCACAGTTCACTTCCAGCTTTTGGAGGGTATTTCAGGACGAGTTGGGCACCCGTGTGGATCTTAGCACAGCCTTCCACCCGCAAACTGATGGCCAGTCAGAGCGCACTATTCAGGTTCTTGAGGATATGTTGCGGGCCTATGTTATAGACTTTGAAGGCCAGTGGGACCAGTTCTTGCCCTTGGCGGAGTTTGCGTACAACAACAGCTACCATTCTAGCATTCAGATGGCCCCGTTTGAGGCCTTATATGGTAGGCGTTGTCGCACTCCAGTTGGATGGTTTAAGTCTACGGAGCCTAGGCCACGGGGTACAGATCTATTCCAGAAGACCTTACGCATGTGAGGATGATTCAAGATCGGCTCAGGACGACCCAGGGTAGACAACAGAGTTATGCGGATCACAAGTGACGGCCGCTGAGATTTGCAGTTGGTGATAGACTATTCCTCTGAGTATCGCCCATGAAGGTCTTGATGATATTTGGGAGGCGGGGTAAGCTTAGCCCCAGGTATATCGAGCCTTTTGAGATCTTGAGGGCAGTGGGGGGTGTGGCCTATGAGTTAACTTTACCCCAGCAGTCTTAGCTATTCATCCAGTCTTCCATGTTTCGATGCTACGTCGGTATGTTCCAGATGAGTCTCATGTGATCCAGTATGATGCCGTTGAGTTGGATGACCGTCTGACCTATGTTGAGGAGCCAATTGCTTTTTTTGGCCAGAGATGTGATGCAGCTGAGGTCGGGAGCCATTCCTGTAGTTAAGGTCCGTTGGAGGCACCGTCCAATTGAGGAGGCTACCTGGGAGACCGAGTGGGAGATGCGGGAGCAGTTCCCCAGCTTATTTGAGCCCTCAGGTACTTCTTGACTTTTACTTTCGCGGACGAAAGTTCCTTTAGTAGTGGATGTTGTAATGACCCTTCAGGTCATTTGTGTGTTTATGCCTCTTTTCTGTCGTTTAGGGCGTTCCTGTAGTGACCCCAAGTCATTTCTGACTTGCTGGCACTGTAGGTTCAGTTGCCTGGTCGTTCGTTTGGGTTTTGTGCCTATTTTCCTATTTTGGAGCTTTGGAAGCCTGAAAAGTTGATTTTGGACATAACCTTCGGTAAACGACCTCAGAAGGGAATTCTAACAGTTCCATCAGATCCGGAGTGGCCAAATTAGGCTAGAAGCATGATTGGCCTGAGTCCCAAGGCTTCCGGTGTGGCTTTGGGGTCATTTAGCTCTTTAGCCTTTGAAATTTGGCTTGAAGTTGACTTTGGTAAACATTCTTGGTAAATGCACTCGAATGAGAATTTCGTCAGCCCGGTTAGTTTCGGAATGCCGAGTTTGGTCTAGAATGACTTTTCATGCGCTTCTCGAGGCTTTCGATCTAATTCCGAGGCCCTCGGTAGAAGTTGGCTAAATTGGCGCTTTAGGTGTGGGACCCACTTTTTGTCAAAACGACTTCGTATGGAAATTTCGACTGCGTCATTGAGTCCCGAATGTCGAATTTAGTGGGGTAGCATATTTGGTTTATTTTCATCGAGTCCCGAACGAATTCCGAGGATCCGGAGACTTTGAAAAATAGCAAAATCTGGTGTTGCTAGTGCAGACCTTTAGCAACCAGAATTTAGACTTTTCGCGACCAGATTTGTCTTTTAGCGACCAACTATTTAAATAGCGAAAAATCAGATTCTGCCTCATTTTAAAACTTCGATATCTCGAGTTCTATAGCTCCGTTTTGGATGATTCGAAGTCCCAGGTGCTCGGAATCTTGTTGGCTGTGTTGGTGACTGTCCAGAGCGTGTCGGAAAGTCTCCAATTGTGGTGTATCTGCGTTGTATGTGGCTGCCCCAAGTCTCTTTTTGTGTAAAGTTTTGCATTTTGGTTTGTTGTTGCATGGAGCTGTTCCGAGCCCCGAGAGGTGCTCCGTTTTGGAACACAAGCTCGGGGGAAGGCTTAGTACCTCTTCATGGAGTCAATTCCAGAAATTCCAGAGCGGGTCCCACATTTCTCGATTTTGACTCTGAAATTGGTCTATTTCCGATTTTGATGATTTTATTGCCTAAATGACCGTGCTGATGATATGATTTTATTTTTGATAGCGTGGCAGAAATCCGAGGCCGTTCGGAAGGGAAAAGCTCCTACAGAGTGGTTTGGAGCGTGCGCGGTCAGCCTTTTGGTAGGTTACGGCTTCCCTTCCTTTAGATTGAGCTTGATTGTGTAGATGTATGCTGATTTGTGTGAATCTGGGCCCGTAGCTAGTATTTCTGCTCTTCTTCTCTGACTTCTTGCTTTAGGGTTGATTTTCGGATTGTTTCGGGGTTAGAACCATGCTACCGGAGGGGTTATTTATCTGTGGACATTTGTGAATTATCTGTTGGGCTGTTTATTAGTGGTTGCATGCATAGTTTTGGTTGGCTGTTTATTTCTGTTGAGTTATATCTTTGGCCTTAGATTAGGCTAGGTTAGAGTTGACTTAGACCCATGTACCTGTTGACTTTGGTATGTATCTGACGTCAATTCGGATGGACTAGGTCCTTGTAGACTGGAATAGCAGACTTGGGTCTGATAGTTGAACATGGTTGTGGTTCCGTATTGTTTGTGATCCTTTTGTCTTCTCTCCCCTTTCTGTGGTGCCAATGTGTCATCGGAGGCGTGTTGTTTTCCTCAGCTTTCGGATGTTTCAAGTTTGGTTCGGCGGTACTGTGGTTGGTAGTGAACGGTGATCCACCTTGGCTTGATGTTATGAGTTATTTGGGATGGTCCCGCGTACTATACTGGCTGGGTAGGGCCCCCGGGAGTATTGGCGAAGTGGGCGATTGGATATGAGATGCTTGGGTTGTCCAGTGTACTCTAATGGCTGGGCAGGGCCCCGGGGAGTACTGGCGCACTCTACTGGCTGGGTAGGGCCCCCGGGAGTGTTGGCTAATTGGGCAGCGGAGTATTAATGCTTGGGATTGGCTGGTTGTCCCGTTTCAGGGTTATTGGATATAAGGTACTTGGGTTGTCCAGTGTACTCCACTGGCTTGGGTAGGGCCCCCAGGAGTACCGGCACACTCTACTAGCTTGGGTAGGGCCCCTAGGAGTGTTTGCTGATTGGGCAGCAGAGTACTAAGGCTTGGAGTTGGCTGGTTGGTCGGTAGAGTTTGTTGGTCAAGGCTTAAAGTTGGCTGGTTTGTCGGTAGAGTTTGTTGGTCAAGGCTTGGAGTTGGCTGGTTGGTCGGTTGAGTTGGTTGGCTAAGGCTTGGAGTTGGCTGGTCGGTCGGTTGAGTTGGTTGGTGAATTCGGTTCGTGGCTTGGGTCTTCCTTCGTTTCCGTAGAATAGCTCTTCTGTGTACCTGTCGGGCTTATGAGGGTCCGTTCGGATTTTATTTAAACTTGTGCACGAGTGTACCTTCTGGGCTTATGGGGGTCCAGTTAGGTTCAGATTAGCTGTACTTAGTTTTACTTTCGGTGCGCTCGTGTTCTTTGTTTCGCTTTCGCTTGACCCTCTGTTATTGTTGATTCTACCTTTCAGTCTATTTTTACCGTTCTTACTCAGTCGGCCTACGATGCCTACTGGGTACCGGTTGTTGGTACTCATGCTACACTCTGCATCTGTTTTCATGATGCAGGTCCGAGCACCAGTTCTCAGCGTTGAGTTCGGGCCTGCAGCTGTCTATCCAGGAGACGAGGGTGAGCACATGGCGTTCTGGGATTACCTGTCTCCTTCTGTACTTATATTTTGACTTGTCTTTTGCTTCTGGGACAGTTTGTTTCTGTGGTCCACTTTTGGGACTTGTACTCTTGTTAGTAGTTCTGTACTTGTGACTTCCAGGTTTGGGAGGTGTCTTGTATATATGGTTTGGTTTCGTTTCCGCCTCTCTTGTGTGTTCTTATTTTATGCTTCCGCTTAGTTGAGGGTAGTTTCCACCCTCAGTCCCATTACTGTTTAGTTCTGGGATAAGGTTTTTGCTGGCCTACTGGTGGGGTGGTAAGCGCCATCATGACTCGAGAGATCGGGTCGTGACAAACTACAACTATAAACTCTTATTTGTTAGCTTCGAACATGAGAATAAAGACTAAACATTTAGGCATGTAATATATCAATGATAAAATTCTGCGTATACTAATCTACTTCAAAAACTGTCATGAAATTACTTGAATTGAAACAAAACTAAGAAAAATTATCTCAAATCTTAAATCATTTTCTTCCTTGTATATAGTACTGTTTTTTTGGTTCAAATTTGTTAGTGTGAATTCTCTATGGTAATTGTAATTAAACAACTACAAAAACGAATTTATTTTAGAGGAAGAATAAAGAATTTAAAATAAAAAGAGCTTTTATGTGAAATAGCTTTAGCAAACTATGGACCACTTTTCACGTCACCTCTTGACCCTCCTATCAATTCGTTATGACCTTAATTTTTAGAGATCCAAGAAAAATGAAATACACTGAAAAATCAAACTTTGAGAAAATATTGTTGTCTAATCCACTCTGCTAACCTCTTATTTAGAAAAAATATCTTCATTTTCAGAGATCCAAGAAAGACGATTAGAGGTTGGATTGCACAATGAAGTTTTTAATTTTTTTAAGCAATCTGTAGAATATTGCTATGAATTTCAATTTTGAATAGAGACCTTGCAAATTTCTGATTTCCAAAATGTATACAAACAATTAAATACTACTCTCAATAAAAAGACGGATAATTTAATATTACTATTAAATACAATAATCATTGTTAGTCGAAGATGAACGGGTAGAAGGTTATCTAATTAAGCATGTAAACGTTTGGGTTTGAGAGAAGGCCAATTGACGTGTCATAATTGGCTGTTACAATGCGGAAGGCACGGGCTGTTAATTGGGAGAGGAGAATTAATGTAGCAATTGTTACCGTTAGGTGTTTAATTAGATGGAGAAAATAGTTATTTTGATAGGAATAATATATAAAAAAATGTTCAAAAAAGGAGAAAATAGATAAATAGATTTCTTGGCCTTAGAGAGCACCACATCAGCATGGCTAATATCCAGCTTCATATATATATATATAGAAACTTCAAAAGTTTTTTTTTTGGGTCAAATCTAGTTTTTTCTTTTGGAAGTGACAAATGAAAAGATTGTAAACATGCATTTGGAAAAAAGGGCGTGACAAAGGTCGTGGATGACCAAGAAAAGATAAGAAGCGCGGGTAAGTTATCTAGTACTGAATAACGCAAATGATCTCAGCAAAACAATCAAGTTATTACACATGAATTTTAGATGAACCAGAGTAAATTTTAGAACAAACATAAAATGAGAGCTTCTCAATAGATTGTGAGATGAGGAAAGGAAGTGATGAAGGTTTTAGAAGCTGAACTTGAGACTTATAGGGAAACAATATGAGCAAATAAAGTAAGATTTGTGAAGTTGATCCTAATGAAGATTATCAAGAATTGAAATATCAGTGTTTGTTATGAAACCAAAACTTTACACTTGGTATTTTCAAATAATTGCATCACTCCTCTGTGGTTGTTAGGAGTCTTCTGACCTTTTCCTTTGAAGTAGTATTCTCAAGGATGATCATTATATTTCTAGAATAATTTTTTTCCTAATGTTAGTAAGATTCTCTTCGAAAAGGAACTTTCTTTTCACTAAGATCTGAAAATAACTGGTAGAGAATGAGTGTCTATTTCAAGAACATGAGAAGGGGGTGGCTAGAGTAGCCAAACTTGGAGCCTATTAAAAGAGACTTTATAATACATTCACTGTTTGAAGAAGATATTGATAAAAATCAATCTTCATCTTTTATTCTTTGAATAACCTGATAACTTTTCTTGTTTTCAGATGCGACTATAAGCAAAATCAAACTGAATTCACCTTCTTTTTGGATTGGTGAATAAAATCTAGCTAACACCCAATCTCATTAACTTGACTATGTACAATATATGATCCCTAAGAAAACTTCAATTTGTACGCCAATTTCCTAGCATGCTCCTGTCTCGTCCTTAGTCAAACATCAATAATGCAACTATCAAAAATTGGAATCTAGAAAAAGTACTCAATGAAGGGATAGACCTAAATTGGATGCCTCCAAATGCAAGGTTCGCCTTGTTATTGTCTTTTTACTTTGTTCTTGAAGGATGGTAGTCTTAAGCCAGGACCTTAGGTCGGAATAGCAGAACCAGCTGAGCACCCTAAGTTTGTTGAGAGATCTCACCTGTATCACTTTCCACACAACCATTTTTCGAGTTAGCTGGAAATGCACTCTCCATATCATCATCCTCAAACAGTTGTTCTACATTTTCTAAAGCATGAGATGGATGGCTCTCGCCATCATCAGATGACTGATCAGCTGCAGCCAAACTGTAACTTCTATCCCTTGGATCCTGTGTTGTGTCAGTTGACAGCGTGGCACCATCATCGGAAGACTGATCAGCTGCAGCCAAACTGTAACTTCTATCCCTTAGATCCTGTATTGTGTCAGTTGACAGCGTGGCACCATGATCAGAAGACTGATCAGCTGCAGCCAAACTGTAACTTCTATCTTTTTGATCTTGTGTTGTGTCAGTTGACAGCGTGGCACCATCATCGGTAGACTGCTCAGCTGCAGCCAAACTGTAGCTTCTATCCCTTAGATCCTGTGTTGTGTCAGTTAACAGGGTGGTGCCATCATCAGATGACTGATCAGCTGCAGCCAAACTGTAACTTCTATCCTTTAGATCCTGTGTTGTGTCAGTTGACAGCATGGTGCCATCATCGGATGACTGATCAGCTGCAGGCAAACTGTAAGTTCTATCCCTTAGATCCTGTGTTGTGTCCGTTAACAGCATGGTGCCATCATCAGATGACTGATCAGCTGCAGCCAAACTATAACTTCTATCCTTAAGATTCTGTGTTGTGTCAGTTGACAGCATGGGTACACCATTCTGGACAAAGGCTGCAGTTCTTACCTAATAAAGATGTTCTCGAATTTCATTAATAGCCCCATTTATCCAGCTTAAGTAGATGAGAATAATCAGCAAAAGCACAAAGAAGTTATAGCAGCTGGGAGAGTTGTAAGCATAGTCAGTAGAAACAAATAAGCTTATGTTTCAACTCCTTTAACTGTGAAGCCAGCAGAAGCCTGTTACTTCAACAAACTCTCGTGTTTCTGTCCCATTTAACATGACCAAATGTGGATGCTTAGGAAAATAGACAAATTAGAACCAGTTTTGGACATTGACTAATTCATCCTTTTACTAAAATGGTATAGGTTTAGAAACAATTAAAAGATATACACTACAGGTGACATTTAGAATATAAAAAGTTCTGCAAATATTTACTCCTGAAATGGTGGTAAAGTTAAAGTTAAAGTAGGGTGGACGTACTAAGGGGTTAAAAGACACATCATTTTTTAGAAACCACAAGTTTAGAGTGCCTTCTCTATTGAGCAAAAATCAAATTTTGAGCCTTAAACCTACTGGGACAGATGTCTGTAATCAATTTAATCAGCCATCTTTCACATTTCCAATTTCAGAAAGAACAAAAAGATGAAAAGGGAAGAGCTCAAGTTAGCCACCCCTTTTCAGTGAAAGTTCAACCAACACATCTGCTCTCTCAATTTGTGTTTAACTAACATTTTGGGAATAATTCCTTTGAAATTAAGATCTGAATTTGTTTGTATTAGACTGTATTTAAAGAATAACCTATTAGAAAACTAAATTTGAGCTGGTTTTGCAAAAAGTGGTATGATATCCTAAACCAATCAAGATAATTAAATGTTACTTTATTTATTTATAGAGAGAGAGAACTTTGGGGAAAAAATTCTAGTATATTTCTTTCCTTTACTCTTTGGTATTTCGTTCTTAGTATTGGAAAAACATTATAGTTCTAATGCTTTCAGGAAATAACTTTTAGTTTTACTTCAATTTGCTCATAGTGGATTTTTTAAGAATCCCCATTAAGAATCAAGTTTGTATTTTGAAGTTGACTTATAAGGGCACAATTCTTATATGCTTATAATTTTACTTGACTTATACTGGGTGTGTTTGGTACGAAAGAAAATATTTCCATGGATAATGTTTTCCTAGAAATGTTTTGTTGGAAAATAAGTAGGGTTCTCATTTTCTAGTGTTTGGTAAGTAAGCAAAAAATATTATCTCAAGAGCATTTCTATGTAATCTAGCAAAACCTATGTGGGCGGGATTGGATAGGGAGTGGGGGTTCGGGTGGTGGTGGCAGTGGCGGTGGTGGGTGGGATGATCAAGGGGTGGGGATTGGGGATGTTCGGTGGGTGGGGAGGAGACAATGAACTTAGAATGTCACTTACGGAACTTGTTTTCCCTACTTCCATTAGAGAAGTCATTTTCCTCACTTTTAAGGAGCTTGCTTTTCAAGAGAAAATGTTCCCAAAACATTTTGACCAACCAAACATGAGAAAATTGGAAAACAGTTTTTGGAAAATGTTTTCCTCCATACCAAACACACTCTAAAAAGCATCTTGTTTTGTTTTTGAGATTCTACAAAAGGGTTTGTGCAGGGAGATCGCTATATATACTAGTTAAGCAAGAGAATATAAACAGTTCAACTTCACCGTGGGCATTGGTGGAGTTTTATCGCGATAACCTGAGATATTGGATGCTTGGATACTCCGGAAATATTGCACCTTCGAACTGCTATCAGGCCGAACTGCTGGTTCACTTCTACGGCCTCAAACTATCCCATCAACAGAACCTTACCCCTCTCCACTAAATCTTGATGCACAGGAGGTCATCACTAGCATAATGTCTCAACATATAGCTCACTCATCACTTTTAAACTATTGCAGGTACTTGCACAGATTGCCAACTGATCCCTTGATGGAGCATGTCTACAGAAAACAAAATTGGGTAGCAGACAAGCTGGCAGAATATGGATGTGAAAAGGTCAACGACAACTCCATCATTGTGTTTGAAGACCCTCCACTTTTTGTCAAGGATGCACTGCAGGACGATATCAATGGGAAAGAAAATCTTCATCAAGGAATAGCCAACCCCAACCTTTCCCCCCTTGTAACGACTTTTCACAAAGTCGCCCCTCCCATATCCCTTTATGTACGGACTCGCCTATGAGTCCCCCCTTCTTGTATCACACAATACTCCATGTACTTTTGGTAGTTTATTAATATAATCATATTGTTTGGACCAAAAAAAAATGTAGGCCAATACACTCAAAGATTTCAGACCATGAAAACCTAGTTCACCTCACCCAAAAGTCAGCTAGTGGTAGACCACCAGTACTGGAAGGAATAGATGCAAACTTAATGTTCCAATACTAGTAAATTCATAATTAATATTTATTCAAGCATGTGGAAATAAAGCAATATGCATTCTTTAACGATTGGTACCTGCAATGGTTTCATAACTTTAGCCACTTGATCATCAGATTTATCAACAACCTCTTGCGCTTGCAGCTCCATAGAATCTCGAATAAGTTGACTTAGAAAAGTTACGTCATCAGACATGATACCAAACCCTTTTAGAAGTTTAGAACCAAGCTGTAAACTTGTCTGCAGGAATATATAGGGCATGATCAGAATTCACATAAAGAAAAAGAGAAGAATTGCCATGGCTTTACCTCTGCACTTTCAAGAATGGCATCTGTTGCTCCTACTTTCTTCAGATCTAATAGATGCATCACATCCTGAGCTCGTGCATATATTGGTACCTGTAATTGATATTCAGTCGAGAAATAGCAAAAGGTCAGAATTGATAGACCCTGAACCTGACACTATGATGAGTCATAAGAATCCAGATGTATTTAATGTATCCAACACCAGCTATGCACAAGAATAGTTGCAGTTTTTTACTTTTCTGCTATGTAAACTTTTTTTTATCCATTTTGAATTGGATTATCCTCACTTCAATTTGTAAAATTGAACCTTTTCTCTAAATTTTCCATTGCCACCAGATATACACGAGGAGGAGGGGGGGGGGGAAGTACCGCTGGGAAGGCTAGTCGAATTCTCTGGACAGCTTCTGTGGTCCTTTCTTTTCCTCTGTACATGACCATGACTGCTTTAGGAGAAGATATTCCAGCAGACTGCAGGACTGCAGGACGTGAACCATCACCATAGATAACAGGAAAACCAAGTTTTGTAGAAGCCTGTTGCAGTGACATGGGCAAAATATCACTAACCAGTTCACAAGAACACGCTATGTTGTAATAGCACACAACTTAATCTATGAAATAAAGTAACCTTTACAACAGAAGGATCTAGATCAAAAGCAACGTATTGCAACTCCTCCCCATCACTCGAAGCTAGTGGTGTTGATAATAAATTGGCAAGGACCTGTATGAAGATGGAAAAACAAACCATCAGAAAGATAAAGCGGGGCTTTCTTCCTAAGCAACAGTGATCCACAATTGCATTACCTGACCCATTTGGCCAAATCCAAGGATGACTACTGGTTCACTCAGATCAAAGTTTTCCATTTCAGCAGATCTCTGGGATGATCATGAATTACATTAGTAGTTATAAGAACAATTAACTTCTGATTCACGTTAGTCAGAGACTCCGAGAGTTCGAGGACCATAGATAATAACTCTGCTCTATTTCAAATCACCTTAAGAGAAAGAGACAACAAATCATCTTTTCTATCCTTAACAGATGAGGCAATCAAATATTATACTAGGCTATATGTGACACAGGAATACAAAGTTTCGTCCTACATGTTTACTGGAACTAAAATACAGCTTATTTGCTGCTAGGGTAATCTCAATGTGCATATGTGAAATTTCAAGATTCAGAGAGATGAAGCAGTGAGATAAAATTCAAAGAGAGAGATATTGCTCATGGATAAATCAATTTCATTACATTCCCTAGTATTCCAGGGACTGGTAAAAGACTTACATCCTCATTGTCAAACTTCTCGCCAACAAACTCAGAAGCTCTTCGTCCAATTTCATTGAGTAATGGAGTCAGTGCCATAGACAGTACAACAACAATGATAAGCAGTTTATTCAGCTCGAGGGGAAGCACTCCTAGCCTACAGTAAAATGGTTGTGTTTATCAGTTGAAGAAAATTATTCTATTTCACAGAACTTCAGATGAAACTCACCTATTCGCTAAAGAAAAGACAACAAATCCAAATTCTCCTCCTTGAGAAAGAAGAAATCCAATTCTCACACTCTCCTGAAGGGATAGTCCGACTCGGGGACCTATTGCCGTTATGATCAATGTCTTGATAACAATCAGACCAGCCAAGAGAGAAAGCACATTTGGCCACTCCCGGAAAAGAAGCTGGCATGAGGTTAAGAATTATGTGCAATTAGAGGAAGGGTTAATGACCCACAAAGAGTGCATACTGTACTACATAATGAAGGTCATGCTTATGAGAAAATACCTGCATATCAATAGAAGTTCCGGTAGTCACAAAAAATAAGCCAAGAAGTAATCCTCTGAATGGCCTTATATCAGCTTCAATCTGAGTACGGAAATTTGTTTCTGCAAGCAGAGCCCCAGCTAAAAATGCTCCAAGCTGCACCATGGGTTAAATATCAAATGATGAACTCAACTGCTATCTGGGTCAATTGGTATTACTTTTTTCAAAAGTGTATCTGACCGTGTCACTAAAGCCCAACTTCTGCGTTAATAGTGATGTTCCTGCAACAGTCAAAAGACAAAGTGCAACAAAAGCTTCCGAACTTCTCGTTTCTGCAACAACCTATGACCGATAAAAACGATCTATAGTTTCAGCTGTAAAAATACAAGTGTATTTATTCACTGTGCCTATATTCTCCCCTGATTTACATGTTATTCTTGGCCAAAGAATAAGGATGAGCACCTCAAAAACTCGCCTCCATATGTATTTCCCTCCAAAAGAAAGCAACCCCAGTCCACCTAAAGCCTTCAAACTTTCTTTTGCAAGCATTGGCCAAATACTTTCTTCTATCAGATTCTGCACACATTTGAAGATAAAATAATTCTCATAAGAGTCATAAACACATACAGCAGCAAGGATAGAGACAACAAATGGCATGTCCGTCAGCTTGATCCCACATCTGTGTGAAATATAAGGGAAGTTACCTTATATACCCCATCCGAGGAAATTTTGACTAAGTTGGGAACTAATTTATCTAATAGAGACTCATTGATAACTCTTGCAATTTAACATATTGTCCATGATGAGATAATTTTTACCTCTCATACTTGAAGGGAAAAAACTTATCTAAGTAGTTAGCGTAATGATGCTTAGAGACAAACTTTCAGCATAACATTTTCCAACTAACTGCATTAAAGAAAATATATAGACATTCAAAGTTTCCAAGATCCACGTACCTGGGTCTCCAGCACCGGTAGAATGACTAAAAGAGGCACAACAGCAATGTCCTGCATATATCAAGAACCACAGAGCAAATGAGAAAAGATTAACGGGCAACATGTTCCCTGGCTACTCACATCATTGTCCTTGGATAGAATACAGAAAGGGGAATAAAACCCTTTCACCATTCGAAATGTACGTGAGGTACCTAAGAGGATTTAAATGTCAAACTTGTAGACCTATTAGGACTATTAAAAGTTCTTGTTCCCTGTTTACTAGGTCTCCTTTTTTTGTTCTCTTTTTCTCTCCCCCTTATAGGGAGGACGTTGAATATATTGTCATAAAGTTGGAATGAGTTTGATCAGATGTATGAATATACAGTGGAACAGAATTTTGGCATCCAAGGCAGATTCATAATCATCAGTGCAGAATAAGGAGTTCGGAGGAGTAGTATTATCATCCCAGAACTCTCACACAATGTGGGCTGGGTTGATGTCGCAAAAGAGATTATTTCACATAAAAGGTCAGATAACTACATGGTAACCAACCAGGGAGTTATTAAGAGACAGTCAAGCCAAAGGGGTTGTCAGAAGAAGACCTGGGGTGAAAAGCACTCACTAAATTATATGTGGACTACAACACTACTAAACAGAGGTCGGAATCTCTTCAAAACTGTTTGGTAGGCAACTTTGTAGATCTTAGCAGAGAAATTCCAACATGCTCAGATGTAACAAGACAGGTACAGAAAATTTGGGAAGTATCTGGAGGGTCAGTGCATTTGAAATGAATGATTTCAAGTTCCTATCCGAATTCCCATCAAAGGAGGAAGCACAAAGAGTCAGAATGGATAAATGGTGCTGGAAAATTTCGGCATTGAACCTTCAATGGTGGTTATTGAAGACAGGCTGTTTTTCCAAAAAACATTTGGACAGGAATTGGTATGGATCAGATTACTAGGGATACCTTTATAATAGTGGTCTCAGGTCTGATAAGATGTTTAAAGAGATTGAGAAGAAGTATAGTGGGTGGTTAGAAACTGAGGAAGTAACACCTTTGAGAAAACACCTCCGATGGACTAGATTGAGAGTCGAAGGGCCACCAGATTTTATGCGGTCATTGATTGAAGTGGAATTACAGGAATTGATCTTCAAGATTCCTATATGGGTAGAAAGAACAGCAATAGTTTGCAGGAAAATGGCCGGAAGGAATTGCAGTGCCACCAACAATTTGACTTTCAGGTGGTCTGATTTAATTCTAAGGTCCTCTAGAGAAAATGAAAGACCATTGGGTAATGGGGTCCTTCGGTGGGACAGACTGATAACTTGCAGTTAGAGGAGAACTTGGGGAATGGGGAAAACCCTATGGCTAAAGGAAGAATTACTGGGTTCAAAATCTAAATCTGATATGACCCCACCTTTGAAGACATACTTTTTTTGAGAAAGTAACATTGTATTCACAAAAAGTCATCATCAAAAGGATGATGAGGTGGGGGCACTTATAACCCACAAGGGGTGGGAAACATCCTTCACAAAAACTAAAAAGCTTTACAATTTGCCTATGAAATCAACTATAGTTCCTACCTCCCCCACCCTATTCTGTTTACACCAAAAAAAAAAAAAAAAGGCTAAGGCATTTCATTTTGATCTTCTATGCTTTGCAGCTTTTGCATTCAAAGCATCTGATATTTCTTTCCTTCCATAAAGTCCACCAAATACAAATTGTAATGTTCATCCACCAATCTTCGCTCAGCCCTCTTCTTTCAATTCCTTTCCAACTGTTGAGTAGATCCAAGGTGATTTTAGGCATTACCCAGCTTACTCCCAGAATACATAAGAACATGTTTCACAGATTTGCAGCTGTTTTGCAGTGTAGAAAGAAATGACTATTTACCCCTGTTTCCTGGTCACACATAAAACACCTTGAGCAAATCTGTAAACCTCTTCTTTGTAAGACCTCATTAGTTAGACAGGCTCTTCTGATCACAAGCCAAGCAAAACAAGAAACTTTCAGTGGGCTTTTGACTTTCCAATAACTGTCAAAGATTGCCTGTCATTCATCTTCCAGTAGCAAGATTTTACTATAAAAAGTCCTCTACTATGGAGACTCCAAACTGGTTTGACTGGCTCTGGCACCACAGAGATACTTGAGAAAAAGAGTTTAAAACCTTAAGCAAGCCTGCTACTCTATTAATTTCCCATTCATTCAAAGCTCTTCTAAAAATCAGGTTCCACCCTTGCTGGCTCCAAACCTGAGAGACAGTGGCACTTTTTTTAAGGCTAATGATGTATAGTTGAGGGAAAGTGCTTCTTAGAGTATCATCACCTATCCAGAGCTCATTCCAGAAATCAATCTTCACTCCATCTTCAACTCTCACTCTGAATGAAATATTGACGTTTAACTGCGTTACACAATATTATGATGGTTTTCCATACACTACATCCAAAAGTACCCAAAGCTTCCTCAGTTGTCCACTGGTTCAGAAACCCATATTCTTCTGTGATGAACCTTCTCCACAGAGCCATATCTTCTATGCAAAATCTTCATAACCATTTTTGTAGTAGGCATGCATTATGTTTGCTAAGATTCTTTACACCTAGGCCCCCTTGTTTTTTGTTTAGTGTTAGGATATCCCACTTCACCAGGTTGTACCCTCTTTTCTCCTTGTTTCCTTGCCAGATAAAAGATCTTTTCAGTTGATTGATTTTCTTTTCAATGCTTTTAGGTATTCGAAATAGACTCATCATATAAGTGGGAAGGCCATCCAACACAGATTTAATGAGTGTCAACCTCCCCGGAAGGGATAAATATTGACTCTTCCATCTCACAAGCTTCACATCATGCCAGACTTCCAACTCTTTGTTCTTAGCTCCCACTGGCATTCCAAGGTATTTTGTAGCTAGGGAAGCTACCTGGAAACCTAGAGTCTCAGCTAAGGATTGCATATTGTCAACTTGATTGACAGGATAGAGGGAACTCTTACTCCAGTTAACATGTAATCCAGAAATGCCTTCGAAAATGGTGAGAATTTCCCTTCGGTGCCTGATCTGAATCTCGTCTGCTTCAGAAAGAACTAATAAGTCATCTACATACAGGAGGCGTGGAACCTACAAAGCATCTCCCGTGACTGTTTGGGCACTAAAACCCTTCAATCAACCTTTTCCATTTGCAATCCTGATCATGTGATTGAAGCCCTCCATTGCTAGTAAAAATAGAAAGAGAGATATAGGGTCCCCCTGCCTCAATCCCCTCTGGAACCGAAGAAAACCTTCAGTGCTCCCATTTATGATGAGTGAAAATTTCACATTGGATATGCAAAATCCGATCTATTTGTTGCCAAACCCCATAACTTTTAGAATTTTAAGAAGGAAATTCCAATTGACAGGATCATAGGCCTTCTCAATATCAAGCTTACACAAAGTTCCGGGCGTTGTTTGTTTCACCCTAGAGTCTAGCAGCTCATTGGCCAACATAGCTGCATCTAACATCTGCCTTTCTTTCAAAAAGGCCACTTGGTGTTCATCTACCAATTTCCCCATGACAGTTTGCAATCTTTCAGTGATAAGTTTAGAGATGATTTTGTACACTTCTCCTATCAAGCTAATAAGTTTGAAATCTTTAAGTTCTTCTACTCCTGTCTTCTTTGGAATTAGAGCTATGAAGGTGGCAATAAAAGATTTCTCAAAGAACTCATATATTGAAAGTTCTGGATAGTTTGCAGTAGGTCTTCTATCAATATTTCCCAACATGTTTTGAACAGATTCATGGTAAAACCATTCGGGCCTGGAGCTTTATCTCCATCACATTGCTTAACAATTTGTAGTACTTCTGCTTCTATAAAGGCCTCTCCAACCACTCTTGTTCCTCTCGAGAAACTTTTGGACAATCTAAAAGCTCAAAAGAAGGTCTCCATATGTCTGATTCTGTATATAGATCTTTGTAAAAATCTATCTTGGCCACCTTAATCTCTGCAGGGTCCTGAACTTCCTCCCCCCCTTACCACCAACCTATCAATAATATTTTATCTTCTGTGAGTTGTTGCTATTCATTAGAAAATTTTAGTATTGTTATCTCCTTGTTTCAACCATAAAACTCTTGATTTCTGCCTCCAACTAGCCTCCTCATTCTTGGCCAGTACCTCCAATTCCACTAATATTGTTTCTCTTACCATCATTTCATCTACAGTCAGGTCCCTGTCATCTTGAGTTCTATTAGTTTCAGCTAGCTCCTCTAGCAAGTTGTTCCTCTTATTGGTAAACTCACAGAGGGTTGTTTTACCCCATTCTTTGAGTTTTTGTTTCAACATCTTTAGCATGATGCTAAATTTGTAATCTGGACAACCTTCCACCACAAACCCATTCCACCATCCCTATACCATATCATTGAAGCCTTCCACATTGAGCCACCAATATTCAAACTTAAAGTAAGAACTTTTCTGCTCCCAATTCCCATATTCAAGCATAATCAGGCTATGATCAGAAATCACCCTAGGTAGTATCTTCTAGTTGATATTTTTAAAAGCTTCCTCCCAATTCATTGAATAGAGAAATCTATCTAACCTGGCGGTACTTTGGTGATTGACTCCCCTGAACCATGTGAATTTCCTCCCATCCAAGTGGGGATCATGAAGCTCTATATCTTCTATCCACTTAGAGAATTTAGACATAACATTTATGATCCTATTGCATTTTCTTCTTTCTCTCATGTATCTTACTGTATTAAAGTCCCCACAGTAAATTCAGGGACCCTCAACACGGTTCTTTCATTGGTGCAATTTCTTCCCAACATTGTAACTTTTCACCTCTGGTATGGGGTGCATAAACCCTAGTGAGATACCAAGTAAAAGAGTTTTGCACCGAGACGAAATTGTATGTAATAGAGTATTGCCCTGCTTCCATTATGGTACCAACCCAATTTCTGCTATCCCACATAACCAATATCCCCCCACTGCTACCATCAGCTTCTATAGCCACATATCATCCACCTACAAGACCACAGTTGCAATAACCACCACACCCTTACCTTAGTTTCCTGAAAGTAGTATACATCCGCCTTCCACTTCTGTAAAGAACACTTAACAAGATTTCTATTGGAAGTATTGTTAAGTCCCTTTACATTCCAAGTGACAAGAGTAACTTTCATTAAAAGGTCAAACTAAGAACTCTCCCTCTACTCAGCCACCTTCTACCTCTTTGTTAAGACTGGATTGAAGATTTTTTAGTTCATTCTTTCCAACCCCCCTACTTTTAGGTGTCATGCTAGATTTCCCTTGGCCCTTTTTTTGCTGTGCATCCTTTCTCTCATCAATCTTCATGAGGAGTGCTAGAGTCTCCTTTTCAAAGCCCTCAAAAGCTACCCCGCAAGTATTACTCAATTCTAGAATGTGGGAATTGACCCACTTTGATGCCTTTGTCTCGGTTTCTTCTTGGTCAATCGGTTTTTGTGCGGCTACAGGTTCAACATCATGAATTTGTTGTAGCTGCATGTTTGTTCCTATCGTTTCTGCCTCAAAGGTGAACTTAGGAGATTCAACATTGTGGTCAATTTCATTAATCTTTGTGCTTTGCTCTTTCTGCGATTGGGACTCTTTGTTGTTTGAGGTGTTTGCAATCTTCTTGGTTTCCAGTTTCTGTTGCAGATGATTCCCGGTCTTTAAGCGCTTCCAAGAAATTAGAAGCCAAAGCTTTAAGATCGTTCAGCTATTTAGAAGGGGTTTTAAGAGCTTCACGTGCAATCGCGTGTTTATTAAATGAGGCTGATGGTTGAGAAAAACGAGTTTGGTCCAGAGAAAGAAAATCTGGGCCTCTGTTTGTGTCTTCAGCATAAGATATGTTGGGCTGGCCCAAATTCTGTTTAAGTAGTACATCACGTGGAGGCACACGTGCTGGGAGCACCGGCTTCTTAAGAGACAGGTTGTTATGAGCTGCTTCTTTAGCCTTTCTGTTTTCCCTCAATATCAGTTGGTCCAAGACATGGACCCCTTCTCCAACGTGAAATCTCATCAGAGCTTCAGCCCAGATCTGAGTTGTGAAGAAAAATCCACCACTCTCGATAGTCACTTCCTTTGGGAAAGATGTTCCATCTCCAAGGATTTTGATTCTGGCCCACTTAAGATGATTTCTTAGTTGTGTTTCTTCCTCTGTTTCTATCCAGCATCCACAAAAATCTCCAATGGCCTTGAAACTTTTCTGCGACCAAAGATGGAGGGGCAGGCCAAAAATTCTAACCCATGTTGAATTAGTTTTTGCTTTTTCTTTGATGGCTCCAACCTTAGGGCTCCACCATTGGAACCTGATGTGCATTTGTTTCCAAAGCCAATCGCCGTTGATCACTTGTTCTGCCGCTGCTTTCGAAGCAAACTCAAATAGGAAAATTTTATTTCCCATTTCATAAATGTTCAGCCCAAAGATTTGGTTCCACATGCTAGAGGACCATCTTATAATCTCTAAGAGGGTTGGTGTATCCACATCCTTGAAGTTGCCAACCAAACTTCTACTACGAACTTCATTTTGTTTGTTGGGTCCGTCATTAACACAAATTACTCCCCACTTCAAGGAGCAAGGAGGTTTGCGCATTAAGAACATACGGATACAAAACAGAAGCCTTTAGTGGCTTTGGAGATTCCGCGTGGAAGCTGGCCCCTTGTAGAGGGAGTAATAGCAGAGAAATTTCGCTCTAAATGTATGATGCACTAAAAGAGGTGCCCCTTCACAAAGAATTAGTTTCTGGAGGAATATATTCTCCTTATGGCATGTTTTCTCAGAGCATATTGACTTCACGATAGGTAATGGAAGGAAATTTTTTTGGCAAAATAAATGGTTGGGGCATCTACCCAGCAGAGAAGTTTTCCCTGTAATATATAGATTGGTACTTGACAAAGAATTCACAGTAGCACGATGTTGGGAAGGCATAAGTTGGAATATAAAATTCAGAAGAGACATAAAACAACTTGGAGCTGAATGAGGTTGCTGAATTCTTCAGTATATTACCTATGTTTGTAAGCCTAACCACTAATGAAGATTATTTGATAGGGAGAGGCCACAACAAAGGGCTTTATACTGTCAAGACATGTAATAATATATTCATGAAAGAAGTGAATCAGTTTTCTTATTGGTCACTAGAAGCAAATCTGGAAGTCGAAAGCTCCTATAAAAGTTAGTTGTTTTGAATGGTTGGCATCTAAAAGACCTGTTAGACTCTGGACAATTTACAGAGAAGGGGATTCCAAATAGTTAACAGGTGTCATGTGTAAAGAAGAGGCAAAAATTATCAAACATCTATACCTGCATTGCAAAGCTGCTGCACGATAGTAGCAAAATTTCTTGAACATTTTGGGAATAAAACGAGTGATGCCAAGCTCTACCACTGAGTTACTGTCAAGCTGGAATAGGAAGGGACTATCAAAGCAAACGAAGAAGGCCTGGAATACAAAACAGGTGGTGCATATGGAAAGAGAGCACTAGGAGATGCTTTGAAGGACAAGAGAAGTCATTCTTGAAGATCAAATTAGGTTGCATTTTGTTGATATCTTTTTGGTGTAAACAAGATAGGATAAAGGATAGTGAAATCCTGCTACGAATCTTGGAATCTTTTGGTCAGACACACAGGGTTTTCTTTTTTTTAGTTATTTTCTTGGTAACCGCAGGACTCTAGTAGTGCTGGTTTATATCGATAATACCAAACCATTTCAAAAAGAACATATATATCATAAATGTAAAATGCAAATATAACCTGAAGAAGAAGTATTCCCAATGTAGCCGAGCCAAATCTAGTTGGAAGCTCACCCTTCTCTGCAAGAATCTAAAATCATGCCAAACTGAGCACAGAACCCATAGATCCATTCACTCAACAATTTCAAGTTCTTCTAACATAGGGTAAATCCCCCACATTAATTCAGCAATTTTCATGATAGGAAACTATACTCAATAAAGCTAAAGAGATTAGAGAAAAATAAGAAAACTAGAGGTAAGAACGAGATTACACAGGCAAAAATAAATGAAACTTCTCTACAAACAGTTTCAATACCAATACGAACATTCATTTTTAGGTATATCTTTCATATAATGCTACAAAAATAATAAAATTGAACAGCTCTGGATTACACCGAATTTTTTTTGATAGTAAGGAAAAAGTTCTGATGACAAGTACCAAGAAGGTACTGGAATGGTACAAGACAGGTTCTTCTCATCATATCATCATATCATCATATCATACTATATTATAAGTGAGAAGCCCTCAAGTTAAAAGTTAGATTACGAAACTAACCTTATAAAGTCAAGTGACTATAATATCCTTCAACTTGATATCACTTCATATATATATATATATATATATATATATATCAATTAGAAGCAGACAAATGTAACACCCTTTCCTTCACCATTAAATATTGGCATCCTATTATATGTAAATAATAACTCCCATTAATGTCGTTAATTTTAAAGATTTTTTTTTAATCACAAATTCAATGTAAGCCTTTTCATCTCATAACTTTAAGTTTTGCTCATTTATCTTCTACTCTTATTGCCTTCTGATATTTTTTCTATCACGTTATAACTTGCACAAGTCTAGATAATTTCATTATCCATTAGTTGCATTTTTTTTTTCTCTTGAAATTCACTGGTTGATGTAGCTGCTTATTATCATCATTTGTTTCTGCCAAATTATGTATTGTTCTGTGTGAGGATTGTTCAGGTATAGTCCAGATTTTACCCAGTTTGGCATTAAAATTGGTTGGATCAAGTAACATAAATGGTGTAGCATTACTATTGCAAGTTTCCATCAGATTTGTACTTGATATATGAATCTAAATACCTGCTTATGAGGAAGTCTTTGATAAAATTAGATGAATATATATAATCCAGTGTTGATGGTGTACGGAGTAATGAAGTAGTTTGGGAATTCACAGCATTGTCCCTCATTTATGCACTTCCATTATTTTTTTGCATGTTTACTTATATAAGCTTGGTCACTTTGTAATATCAATTAAAGAGCATTCTATAAGCTCTAAAATTGGTACTTGCTTTTTTAATTTTCGCAAGTTGATATTTTTTATATGATGCAAGGAATTTTATGAGTCTGAACACTAAATATATTTTTTACCACACAAATATTTCACCAAGAAGCAGCACCCTTTTTTGGTTCCTATGTTAAATGAGAAACGGGATACTGCTAATTTTATTTGCAAGCACCCATACTCTTGAGATCAAAATTCCAAGTAATCTTCACCAAAGCATATGTAGAATTCCATTTCTTGAGGTAAAACAACAACTTTGTAAGTTCAATAATTCTTTTTTTTGCAATCTTGTAATTACAAGTGCAAACGGTACTTTGGATCAAAAAGGGGGAGGGATGGGGTGGGGTGAGAGAAGGGAACACATTTGTCCATGGAATTAAGTGGAGCACTCCATTAAAATATTCATCGTATAGCATATGACTCTACCTATCATCAAATCCTAAGCATATATTTTTGTTCCTGGATCAGTATATTTTTATCTAACCTATTTTGCTTTCTAATTTTCTATTTGAAGATGCAATATATGCTCTAAGGGGCCGTTTGGTTACCGTATAAGATGCATCTTATTCATGTATAAAAAGTTGTATTAGTTTTTACTATGTTTGGTAAAAGTTTTGTATTAGGTAGAAAAGTCAACGACTTGTACCATGTTTGGTTGATAGGTTTTTAAATATTGTATAAAAGTTATTCATGTATTAATTTTATACGGTGTTTAGTTGCATTTTTTGTAATCCTACATAATTAATACCTACATAACTTATGAGGGAATCTATGTATAAGTTATGCAGGATAGAAGGTGGAATAAGTTATGTGGGTATTAGTTATACATGTATTAAAATGTTAATTAGACATTTATCCCTATTAATTTATTTTTAAATTTTTTTGTTATTGAAAACTTTACATAACTATTCTATTTTCCTAACTATTTTTGTTTCTTATTTCTTTTTGTATACGAACAACTTTTTATTTGTTTTCATTTTGAAATCAAAATATAAATATTTTATTAATATTATGAATCGGAATGTATAATTTTGACAACGCATATACTAATTATATATTAGCACTATATATTACTAAATATATTCCACATATTTAATTATCATGTATTATTTTTTTATTTAGAGTGTGAATTTATATATAATTCATATAGTTGGTATACTAAAAATGTACAAACAATACATGCAACATATTGATAGAAATTTACATTATATAAAATAGGATAGTATAATGTACTTAATATTAATAATATTTTATTTTTATAAGCTTTAAACATTAAAAAATAGAGAAGAAAAAACAAACAGAATTCCTACTTAAGTATAGAGAAAATTCCTTCCTTTATTTTTTTAGAGAGAATTTATCCTATTTGCTTGCTTATTTAATTGTAAATAATATATATTAATTCATATTAAATTCAATATTCAATAGTTAATAATTTATATAATGTAATCTCTACATAACTAAATAATACCTACATAACTAATACATGCATAACTAATACTCGCATAACTAATACCCATATAACTAAATCCTGCATAACTAATACATGCATAACTAATACCTGCATAACTAAACCCTGCATAACTAAACCCTACATAACTAATACCTGCATAACTCTAACCAGTAACCAAACGGCCCCTAAAGGTTGATGGGCTCCATTACAATGTTGATACTTACAGTGTGCTCACATAATATATTCTGAGAATTGATTAACATTGACGGAGGAAGTATCTAACGATTCAAGAGGAATGAAATGAAATATGATTAATAAATCTGGACTCCCTTGTAACACCTCGCAACTCTAATCTTAGAATCCAAATCGTTCGCCGTAAGTATATGAGCTTGAACCGGGTGATGTCCTACTTGCTTATGTGTTTTAAGGTCTTTTACCAAGTGTAGGAAGTGTATCGGAAGTGGTTTAGGGTCATAAGAGACCTCTAGCACAAAGTCAAGTTCAAAGTCTTCCTATCGGCTAAGTTTTTCGCATTAGTTCTTGCAAGAGTCAACTTCAAACGACCATATATTTCAACATACAAAGAGTTAGGTGGTCCATAACCTATCAAATTAAAGGTCTATAAATCTTCTTTCTAACACCACCAAGTTTGCATCAATCGGAATTCAAGTAAAAAGTTATGATCATTTTAGTTTTGTCAGACATTCTGTTTTGGACATGCGTTTCACTGGCGTTCAACAATGTTGGATAGGTGTTTCACTAGTTGAAATGCCGACTGGACGAAGGGAAATCATTTAAGTCGGTTTTAGTCCGATTTTTCTCACTTTTGACCATTCATGAGTAAAGTAAATTCCAAATCTTAGAGCAATATTTCAGAAAGGGTTTCAAGAAAGCATGAATTGCTTCAAGTGCATTATTTCCAGAAAGAAAAGCATAGTTAGCTTTAAAGAGAGCATATCTTAATTTTGAGAAACAGTTCTCATAAAGCATAGTCCTTTAAAGCCAATTCAATACGGTTATAAAGAAGCATTTTTGAGTATTAACTCAACACAGAGAGTATTAGTTTTCCCCTAAAGTGGGACCTTTTCCCTAAATGGGACATCATACAGTTATTGAGCATTATTGAATTATTTTGGGAGTAGTATTGAGCACCGAGTTGAGTAAGGGTTCAGATAATCCAAACCCCATAAGTGCGCAGCCAACATAGGATAGGATCGTGCCGTTGTTTCGAGCGACTCCTCATAAAGCCCCTGGTGAGGGAGGGCTTAGATATTGAATCCATTAGTAAGTTCGTCCTCTACCCTAGCAAAGTATTGGATGGCTCTGGCAACATGGGCAAGATGTTGTATCATCACGATGCTCATAGTGATGGTTGTCGGTTAGAGAAACTCCCCAAGAAAAGTAAAGTGTACTATTTTTGCATTTGATATTATTGCATATATCTAAGTTGTAAAGCTTTATTGTTTTCAATACATTAGTATGCTTTACTTTACAGTTATCTATTTTAAAGTCTTTTTCTGAGTTACTCTTTCAAATAAGTATACTCAGCCTAATCAGTGTTTCATTCAGCCATTTTACATACGGTACATTCCATGTACTGAAGCCATTCGGTGCTGCATCTTTTAATGATGCAGATACAGGTCTATCGACAGCATGCGCTTCATTGAGATCCTCTCCATCAGCTTTTGGTAAGACCTCACCTTTCAAAGGGCTCCAGTTCAGTTATTTATTTCTTTATTGCTAGACATTTTAGTTATCATTCTGGTAGCCGTGGGTCTTGTCCCGACACCTATCCTAGTTCAGTTGAGGCTTCATAGACAAGTTAGCAAGTCAATTAAGTTTTGATCTTCAGATGTCTTAAACATTATTATTATAATGATACATATTTATATTTCACACTTTTCATTAAGCATATTCAAAGGTGTGAATGTTTATCACTTTAAAAGTTTCTGCACAAGTGTTTAGTCTTCCGTTCAGTAGTAAGCTAGGCCAAGGGTTCGCTTGGGACCAATGGTTTCCGAGTGCTAGCCATGCCCAGGGTATAGGCTCGGGGCGTGACATCCCTATTCTCAATTAGTAATCTTTTTGATATTTTTGTAAACTATCTTTCCTAAATTGAATTTCATGGTTTTCAATCCCTACTTAGATTTGGAATTTTCATTATATATTCATCATGAATTGGACAATATTGAACTATCTACAAATTAAAGCCACTATTTCAAACAAAGACAATTTTTATACATTCAAATGTTGAGAAAACAAACAGTCTTAACTAGGGGTGTACAAGTCAAACCCGAAAAAAAAACGATTTGTGGTTTGGTTTGGTTGGTTTGGCGTTGAAAAAAAAAACCGACCACTCTTGGTTTGGTTTGGTATTAAAGGAAAAAAAGTCAAACCGAACCCAAACAAAACCGACATAATATAAATATAATTTTATTTTAAAGATAAAAAATACTATTAAATATAATTTGCTTTGTTAATATATTTTTAATTAGTTTATAGTTTTCAATGTTTAGATATATTATTTCAAATTTGGGCTTGTAAACTTTTGTAAATATTTTATTTTGTATTCATATCGGAAGTTACAATTATACAGTTATAGTTTTTCAGATTCGAAGTTAACAATCTACTTCGTAAATATTTTGTTTTGTATTCAGTTTGACTGTAGCCTTTAATCTTATAAATTTAACAAAATGAACGTTGATATTTCAATAAAGGTAGTTTGCACTCATGTGAATTTTATCGTCTTTTCAAAGATTTCTATAGACGTTTTTAAAGTTTAGCTTATCAGACGGGTAAGTGAAAATATATTTGATCTCTTTTTTAATCATCGTATAATTGTAAAAAAACCGAAAAATTGAAAAAATCGAAAGAACCGAAACCAAAAATCCCGACTTTATGTAGTTTGATTTGCTTTTTAGATTTAATAAACCGACATAATTGGTTTAGGTTTTTTTAATGAAAAACCAAACCAAACCGACCTATGTACACCCCTAGTCTTAACTATTTAGTATTCAGATCCTAATGCAACATCTTAATATTCAAATGTGTATTCAGATTATGTGCATTAGAGTTAGATGTCTTAATCTTAATGAAAACAAATGAGGCCCAATATAGCTTGTCACAATTGATTAAATGGTGTACATTAAATCGGTCCAATCAATTTCAAGTTAATTGGGTTCAATTCACTAGATTTTTATCAGTATTTGGGTTCAGTTTGATTTTTTTCCTCTCTTCAACAAAATTCTATAATAAATTTTTTAAGAAATAGAAAAAGAAAATCCAGTAAATTTGAAAATGCTTATCAAAAATCATTTAGATGATTTATCAAAAATAGCTCAAATTTGATATAATTTTCGTTTGATAAAATCTATTTACCTTTTAATTTCTTGAGATATTTTCCCATACCAATTGTCAAGTTTGATAACAACTTTCTACAAAACAAAGAATCAATTCAATAGAACAATATTTTGAATTCGATTTGCATAATTCAACTCAAACATAAAGTAATAAGGATGGAAATTGAAATTTATAAAAGGGAAGAACTTATAAATGTAAACTATGTTAAACATAACTCTTCAAGTGGGAAAATAACAAACACAGAATGATTTATAACTTCAACTAATTGAAAATTTTGACATTAGAAATATAGAAATTTTTATTTATTTGATTATGTAATAATTTTATTAATGTTTCGGAAAGACATGCATGTATACAAGAGGTATACCAAAAATAGAAAAAACTACAACAAGAGATGGTTTTCAACCGATGAGCCAGTGCTCATAAATACAATAGAACATTGGGGTGTCAATACAACACTCGCAATGTAATTGATCCAATTCTTTTGGACAATATTGATGATGCTAATGAATAGCTAACCGGAGTCCCTGAATTTCATGAAGATAAAGCAATATTTTTTGTTGATTCTGATTTCACTTGGGGTGTTGTTGCGGAGACAATTGGAGTTTAGGAGAACCATTATGGTTTAAGTGGGAATACTTCAAGCTAACATAGGAGGGAAAAAGAAGTAGCTACAAGCCTATCCTTAGTTGATGAAGCTGAAAGTGATGATAGAGTTGAAGAAGATTATGCAATATAATGAAAATGGAGGAATACAAGATTTTGACAATCTTGTAGAAGTAGAATAATAAGAATTAGATGTTGATCCATTAATAGCTTTGATTTTGTTTGTCCTATGGTCTATGGAGATTTTGTGATATCTACTTTTAAGTTTTTAATTGGAACTTTTTCTTCTATTTATTGTCTCTATTTATTTTGGTCTTTTCTCTTTTAAATTGTGCTTCACTTCAATGAAGCAAGCACTTCGCTTCACACTTTCTGCGAAGCAGGGCCTTGTCACTTTTTCTCGCTTCATGCTCTCCAAAATACTGCCACGAACATCATTGTCTACCATGGCTGCATAAGGATGTCAGATGCTTGATCAATTTGGCCTAGATGATAGGGAAGATGTCTCCCAGGAAGCATATTATCTCAAACAGTATGGCTCATCCTGAAGATGATACCCTGAATTAAAGGCTAAGCATAAATTCCACTTGACCATTTGTCTCAAAAAAGGTAGAGGGAAGCTATAACCGCACGACTCCTAGTATACAGGCTATAGTATCTCTGGCTTCCAAAATCCTATCTTCAGAAAATCTTTCTATTTACACATAAAAGGAAATAAACAAAAATGAGAAAAAGAAAAACAATAAGTCCTCATTAGCTAAAAAATGGGTCAGTGGTGTTAAAACTTGTAGCAGATGTAGGACTGCAACCACATGATTTATATATCTACGGACGCTGGAACTATGTTAAAGACATCTGTTGTCTCTATAATTTAAGGAACTAGCCCGTTTGGATTGGCTTAAAAAAAGTAGCTTTTAAGTCAAAAATAAAAAGTCAAACTGAAATGACTTTTAGGTCAAAAAAATAAAAAGTAGGGGGAGACCTACTTTTCGTTTTTGACTTATTTTAAGTCATTTTTTACCTTGCCAAATACTTTCTAACTTATTTTAAGTTATTTTTTATATTTGCCAAACACTTCCATAAGTCAAAAACTGATTTAAAAGTAGGTTTGACCAACTTTTAAGCCAATCCAAACACCCTATTCAGTTACAGGGTGATGTTCTAAGCTTGTGATTAAAATCTGTAGATATGAAGTACACAATCTACACCTTTGCAAACTTCTAGAGAACTTGGTCTTGTCATAACGGAGAAGAATTGAAGTACAAAATAAAAGTTAGATACTAGAGAAATTTTAGGATAGTTGCAAGGCAAAGTCACAGTCATAAGATAAAAAGAAGCCTTCTAAGCACCAAATAAAGTAATCAAAATAAGCTGCACCCAAAATGCCATTATTGTAACACCTACTAATTACGTTGTGTTCAATTTTGGAACACAAGTTTGAGGCATAGTTTAGGACTTCTTGACGGAGTCAATTCCAGAAATTCGACGCGGATCCCACAATTCTCGTTTGACTCCAAAATTGGTCCATCCCCGTTTTATGTCATTTTGGTGTCTAAATGACCGTACTAACGTTGTGATCTTATTCTTGATAGTGTGGCAGCGTTCAGAGGCCGTTCGGAAAGGAAAAGTTTCGGCCTCGTGATTTGGAGCGCGCGGACGGCATACATGTAGGCTACGGCTTCCTTTCTATTTAGACTGAGCCTGAATGTGTGAACTCATGATGATTAATGTGAATTAGGGGCGGGTACTTAGTTATTCCTACTTTTATTCTTAGAAATCGTGTTTTAGGGTTGATCGATACTATTTTGGGAGTAGTACCATGCTAACTGGGGTTGTGTGTGTTGTTGCATGCTGTTGTGAACTACCTGCGTTTTTACCTATTTTCTGAAGCATGTTCGGCCTTAGCCTAGGATAGACTAGTGTTGCCTTAGACTCGCAAACCTTGTAGCTTTATTATGTTTCCGACGTCATATTGGGCGGACTAGGTCCCTGTAGACCGAAATAGCAGACTTGGGTTTGATAGGATGAGCCTTAGTTTAGGCGTTTGCACAGCTCGTTAGACTTTCTGTCTTCTTCCCCTATTTTTGCAGCTCCGATGTGTTACCGGAGGTTTTGCACTTGTTAGAATAGTAATAAGTATATACAATCCTATTTCGAATAGGAATAGGCATAGTAATAGTAATAGGAATAGGAATAGTATATAGTGTTCTACTTAGAATAGGATTGTATTGTAGTGTCCTAGTTGGAACAGGTGTCTATTGTAGTGTCTATAAATAGGGTCTCTATGTAATAATTTAGAGACAACAATTCAATAATATTTCTTCTCCTATATTTCTCACATGGTATCAGAGCCTGTACGATCTTGGTAGAAAATCAAGGAGCTTCCGCTACCGGAGGGTGGCTATTACCCATATATGTCGCCCGTCTGGCCAATGATTATGTTAACAAAAGTAGAACCAATGATACATGCATGAACCCCATATTCAAGGGAAGAAACTCAATCAGACAGGTCACCGTGCATCAATTTCCGGTGACTTTCTAGTGCTGTTTTGTGTCAAACCCATATCCGTCGGTATTTGTGTAGCACCGTGCCATCTTTCCGGTAACTACTTTTTCATATTTCATTTATGTAGCACCGTGCGGTCTTTTCGGTGACTACTTTCTCATTTCTAATTTGTGTAGCACCGTGCCATCTTTCCGATGACTACTTTTTCATATTTGATTTGCGTAGCACCGAGCCATTTTTCCGGTGACTATTTTTTTTTTCATATTTAATTTGTGTAGCACCGTGCCATCCTTCCGGTGACTTATCTTTTTTTTGCATATCTGATTTGTTTAGCACCTTGCATCTCTCCGGACTGCTTGTCATATTTAATTTGTGTAGTACCGTGGATTTTTCCGAACTCCTCAGATTTGATTTGCGTAGTTCCATTCGTCTTTCCGGTGACTCCTCAAATTTGATTTGCGTAGGGTTGTGCCATCATTCCGACCCTACCCATATAATTTCTTTTTTCAGTAGGGTCGTGCCATCATTCTGACCCTAACCATGTTATTTCTCTTTTTCAATAGGGTCGTGCCGTCAATCCAACCTTTCCTATATAATTTCTATTTTCCAATTGGGTCGTGCCATCATTCTGACCCTACCCATATAATTATATTTCTTAGATTATGATCACTTTCAGCCATCAAATCTAATACTCTGGCGTATGAGCATTTTCCAGTCAGTTTTTCGGTGACTTTCTTGTTTAATATCAACTCGTTTATTGATTCCAACATGATCCATATACTTTATACTAGATTATGAGCACTTTTTGGCGATCGCTGCATTGTGAAGAAGTCTATATATGGAGCAACCACTTAATTTTGTTACTCAGGAGGAGTTTAGTAGCCTTGTATGTCGATTATGTAAGTCACTCTATGGTCTGAAGTAGTCTTTTGCATGCTTGGTTTGGGAAGTTCAACACAATAATTTGTTTTATTGGCATTGTGCATCAAATTTAGTATTTCATGAGAAGACCAAGCACATTGAGATTGATTGACATTATGCATCAAATCCAGTATTTCATGAGAAGATTAAGCACATTGAGATTGACTGTCAATTTTGTGAAGTTGAGTGATCAACATACAGATATCTCACCAAGCTCCTCACCTGCCCTCGTATTAATTATATTTGTAACAAGCTAGATACATATGATTTGTATGCACTAGCTTGAGGGGGAGTGTTAGAGTAGTAATAGGTATATACAATCCTATTTAGAATAGAAATAGGAATAGTAAGGGGTCGTTTGGTGTAATGGATAAAGAAAAACAATCCCAGGATAAGTTTTTAGTACCCCTCAATTCTTTGTTTGGTTACAAAGCATGGGATAACTTATCCCGGGATTAATAATTATGACTGGGATAAATTATCCCTACTTGTGGGTAGAATACTAATCCCGGGATAAGTTATCCCGGGATAAGTTATCCCGAGATAAAAATATAAAATAACAAAAGTACCCTCTTAAACCCTCTTTTAAAACAAACAGCTCTCTTTTGGAGGAAATTTTTGTATATAAACAACTAATTCTTAGAAATTATACCATGCATATTTGACAAACCAAACAACCAATAAAAAATAATCTCAACATAACTAATCCCATCATAACTTATCCCAACATAACTAATCCCATCATAACTAATCTCAACATAACTTGTCTTCAAACCAAACGACCCCTAATAGTAATAGGAATAGGAATAGTATATAGTGTTCTACTTAGAAAATAATTGTATTGTAGTGTCCTAGTTGGAAAAGGTGTCTATTGTAGTGTCTATAAATAGGGTCTCTATGTAATAATGTAGAGACAACAATTCAATAATATTTCTTCTCCAATATTTCTCACAGCGCTTTCTCGGGATTGGGGTATTTCAGGCTTAGAGCCTTTTGTGATCATTTGTAAGTCGACGACGATCCATGGTGGCTTGGAGCCTACTTGAGATCCTCTCTGGAGTCGACACGCCCCCAGATCACTCTTGCTAGCTGGGCGGCTTACACCCATAGGAGTGGACTGGTTGGCTGGGCGGCCTTGATATCGAGATCCTCTACGGAGTCGACACGCCCCCCGATCACTCTTGCTAGCTAAGCGGCTTACACCCCTGGGAGTGGACTATCTGGCTGGGCGGCCTAGATTGATTGTCACTCTTGCTAGCTGGGTTGGGAGTTGACTGGTTTCTTGGTTACGTGGTTACTTGGGCTGGGAGCCCGGCTGATGATCTTGGGTCCGAATTGGGTTACTCTTCATTCTTGTAGTCTTAGCTATTCTGTGTATATGTCGGGCTTATGGGGGTCCGTCCGGGTTTTTATTTAACTTGTGCACGAGTGTACCTTCTAGGCTTATGGGGTCCAATTAGGTTTAGTGTAGTTGTACTAAGATTTACTTTCAGTATGCTCGTGTGCTTTCTTTCTTTTCCCGCTTTGACCTTTGTTTGTGTCTAGATTCTCCCTTTTCAGATTGTTTTTACCTTCCTTGCTCAGTCGACCTATGATGCCTACTGAGTACCTTTGTTTTGGTACTTATGCTACACTTTGCATCTTTTCATGATGCATGTCCTAGTACCAGCTACCAGTGGCGATCGTTCGTGCCATCTTTTGTAGCTTGTGGATATCAGACACGAGGGTAAGAACTTGGCATCCTGGACCAGCCTGTCTCCTTCTGTATTTATGTTAGCTAGTCTTTTGCCTTTGAGACGACTTATTGTGGTCCACTTTTGGGACTTGTATTTGTTCATACTAGACATTTATGTACTCGTGACTTCCAGGTTCTGGGAGGGTTTCTATTGTATATAGTTTTGGCTTGTTACTGTCCCTGTTTTATCTTCTTGTTGTTGTTATTTTTGTTTAGCTCTACCCTTATACTCATTACTTGCCGTTCTGGGTACGGATTGGCTTACCTACCGGTGGATTTTAGTAGGTGCCATCGTGACAGACATTACCTATGGAGGACCAGGCCTACGAAGAAGGGTGGTAAGTGAAAATATAGAGTACAGAGTGTTGAAAGATGGTGTCAGCTACATACGGAATTAGTGTATGGGCGTCACAAAAGCACTATGGATAGACTTTGTAAATAGTGTGAGCATAAAAGAGGGAAATGGTGTTAGGACCTCATTTTGAATGATGATTGGATTGCAAATGACCCTTTCAAAGATGGTTTGCCTGACATTTGCAATCTGGTAAAGCAACAAAAGAACATAGTGGCTGAGGGTTGGAATTTAAGCGTCAGCAGGCTCTTAAATGACTGGAAAACAGTAGATTGGTTGACTTTTTCAAGCTGTTGGAGAACTCCATAGGATAGGCTGGTGGGCAATAGGTGTAGTAGAGGAAGCTTCAGCAGGTTTAAACAAAACTGGGCAGGTTTTTTGGGCATGGCATTAGAAATATGTCTGGAAAGTGAAGATACTCTTCAAAGTAGCATGATTTCATTGGTTAGTGCTTAAAGAGGCAATCTTGACACAAGGCAATTTGAGGAAGAGGCATGTATTTAGTGGACAGTCTGACAGGAAAGGAACTCACGATGTTTTGTAGACATTCATAGCTCTCAACAGAAAATCAAGATGCATTGTTTATTTTTATTTCACTTTTGGTGTAAAGAAGGTTTTGTTGATGATGTAGAGTCCTTGTTAAACATCACTGGGAATAGTCGATATTTTTAAGTTGTAACTATGTGTCCTCTTACATCCCTGTTAAAAAATGTCATTACAAGGGATCCATGCAAATATATCCCTATTAAAGTTCAACCTAGAATGTTGCAGCTTTGCACCTAAATTGCCATTAATAAGGGATGCCAAAGAGTTCCCTAAGAAATGAATCTTTAACAGAAAGAAGACTTTTTCAAAGAAAAGCCTTTAACAGGTAGAAGGCATTTGCTTGTTGCACACTCCTTTTCATCTCAAAAAGTATAAGGCATTTGCAACATATCAGGCCATTGTAGCTTAATAAGAAATTACCTGCAGAACAAAAGCTGAAGAAGACAGTGAAAGAGCAGCACCAATCACTACAGCCTCATCAACACTTCTAATATTCACCTGCATCCTAAATAAGTTATTGATGAAAGAGCAAAAAGAGGATAAAGGAGAGTGCAAACATTGTGTAAGTGAGTGCCTATCGAATATCCATACAAAAATATAAAAAAAGATGAAGAAGCAAAGAGTATCATTTCATATCTATATGAAAAAAGAAAAAAAAGTTGCATGCATCCAATAAGTTACTGATGACGCCAAAAGGGGATAAAGGAGAGTGTCAATGGTGTAAATGTAAACACCTAATCAATATCTATATCTTATAAAATTAGAAGATTCCGGATTAGAGACCCAGCATAGCCCTTTACAAAGAATAGCCCTATTCATTTTATATACCCTAGTTAACATTTAGGTTTCATACTTTTATAGCCACTCCCTCAAAAACCCTAATCTTTTCATACCTCATTCCTCACAAATCATATCTAACATTCTTCTCTCGAACCCTAACACTTCATTGTTGTGCCGCTTCTAATCCTCCAGCTGCCGCCGTCAAATTCCTTCTTCTTCTTCACCTCCAGTCGTAGGGGACTCTCACAAAATAGGAAAAGGGTTTATGGTGAAATGGGAAAGAGATGGACGCTATTCCTTTTTGGGAGGTATGATGTTATCTGAATTGCAGGAACCCTATCAAGAGTTCGAGGATCCAGTAGCTAATCAGGAACTTACAGAGAAGTTCAAGGGTTTGCCAAAGTTTGATGGAAGAGAAGAAATGGATTTTGAAGAAGAGATAGTGATAGATAAAATGTAAATGTGTGGATCCATAATCTTCTCAATGAATTGTACAAGTATTTATATAGTTGAATACAAGGGAATAAATTGAATCAAATCTGTTGCTAACTAATTTCCAGAACTGATACTGTTCACAACTAACTTTCCCGGTAAAACTGGTTAACTAATTTGACTAACAACTAACTGCTTTGTTGACTCATCTGCTGACTCAGCTACCATATAATTCTGATAACAGTACTCCCTCCACAATGAGATCCTTGTCCTCAAGGATCAAAAGTAGGAAACCTGGTTCGAAGGACATTGAAATACTCCCAAGTAGCAGCATCAGCTGATAAGTCCTTCGATTTCACCAAGACTTGTGCTGCTGCTTTGTTACCCTTCTTAACGATTCATCTTTGTAATATGGCCTCAGGTTCTGGGTAGTGGGGGCTTGCAACTATGGGCGAATTTATGTATTAAATTTGGGTCACCGGAACCCGTGGTCATCCGACTAAACTCCATATATTACTTATATAATTATTAAAGAATATATTAAATATTAGTTGGTGGAACCCATTCTCAAAATGGGTAGATGGTTCACTGGTCTGAGTGCAAGTTTTCAGCACTAAGGTCTCTGGTTCGATCCCAGCCAGCACCATTTTGCTTCAAAATTTTTATATTAATTTAAAAAACGTTTTTTTGAAAGAAAAAAAAACCTACTCTAAAAGCTCTAAAGTAAAAAAAACTCAAAAGGTTTTCTTCATACCCACTTTCCAAGTTCCAACCAAACCCGTCTTTAAAGCAATGGTGCACCCGTTATTTTGAAATCATGGATTCGCCTCTGCTTGCAACATCAATAGTAGGTGGATAAGCATGAGAGGGGACCTCATAACATCTCTTCAGGAGAGATACAGTGGATGTTCAGAGTGTCTGGAAACAGCAACGTGTAGCTCACAAGACCAACTTTCTCAAAAATCTGACATAGCCAACTGCATGCACAATAGCCAACAATTCTCTATCATCAACAGATATATCTGCATGTCTTGGTGATAGTGACTTGCTGATAAAGGCAATAGAGTGCCCTTTCTGCATCAACGTAGCTCTTGCGCCATCTCGATTAATTCTTGCTACCTCCCATCAGCATAGATTACAACATGAAATATATCTAAACCAATAATATCCTCAGTGCGTATGCTATTTTTCCAGGGACGTCATAGTCAAATACGGTAGCTTAAGGCGGTAAAACAGTGTGAAGTCACCTCCAATTTTCTCTGTAACTGGTTCTCTCAACAAAGACATGATTTTTTGGTGATCCAACAAAGACATGATTAGAAAAGCGACATTCTCTTTACTTTATTTAGGAGAGAGAAAGGGAAAGGACTAGGGACTTATGAACATAATAATATAACAAACAAAAACACGGTGAAATGAAGAACGAACAAGAGTAAATGAAGGGAAAGTCTGACAAACTACTTACTCATATCTGAATAACTACTTACCAACTAGGATATCTTGCTTAAAAGTGGTATACCAACACACTGCATACATTTCTAGCCTTCATAAAAGTCCCTCTATTTACTATAGGAGTTATTTCAGTACAATTAGTTCCTAAAGGATGATACTTACCAGATCAGGCCTTGAGTGAAAAAGAAACTCCAAAATCTTTGTCCCGATAGCATCATTAGGTGGAAGCTCGAAAGATGTAAATGCCAAAGTTGATAATACAACCTTCAACATAATAAACAAGAAAACATAAGGCAAATGTTTGAAGGACCACATAGTACCTAGGTACAAATATCCTAAAGCAAATCATCAGATATCAAACTTCAGGTATTCCATTATGCTAGAGCATCAAACAATAGCACATACTTGACTGTAAAAACTAATTTCACCTGCAAAAGGTTGTATTTTAATTTTCCTTATTTCTCTGAGACTTCATATCGCTTAGACACTTACATCATGTTGTAAGAATGCAAATGCAGAAAAGAAGTACATACATAATTGTAGCTACATAAGAGGCAACTTTTCCTCATCAGTTCCAGTCAATATCGCCTATTGATTATTCACGAATGGCATAAAATAATGTAAGAAGTGTAAAACTAAAGCAACGAGAAGTGATCTTATCAGTGCTAATGCAAATGTTTTCTCTTGACGAAGTCAAAGAAGTAAGTGAAAGTATAACAATAAACTCTTTTCCCATGTCGATTTGCTCTTCGGCCCCTTGCCCTCAACTTTATTAGACAATTTTTGTGCTCAAAACGCAGTTCATCCAGATTTAAGTTTACAATTTTTTTATGACAAGGTAAATATTTAATTAAAGTACCAACAAGGTACTGAAAGATACATCAGAAAAGGGAGCATCCTTATATAGGTTGAAGAAGTGCAGAAGGTCTATCAAAGAATCAAAATCAGATACAATATTCTTCGGACCCCACAAATAGACTTTTTTAACAAATAGATTTTACAAGTGAAATGTTATCCCTCCTATCATTAGAACACCTATTATTTCTTTTCAACCAGATAATCCAAAAAATGCAAGTAGGAACAGCATTCCAGAACTGTCTGCTTCTTTGGGTAAGGATTATTTACACCGCCATCATAGAACAAGTTCAATACTTCCTTGCAATGACCCATTGGCTCCACAAATGTCTAGAAACATTGACCAAATCTTCCTTGTGAAGGTGCAATGAAGCAGCACATGATTAGCATGTCATTGCTAAGATATTACCTGAAAAAGTATAACCTTCTCCAGAAACCAACTAAATCGAATAAATAGTACAATAACAAGTACTAACAGGTTCCCCCAACTTTAACTCAACCCTGTAATGTGTGTCAGCAAAAATAGGAGAAGAAACACTTGGTGTATCATGATTGTGAAGTTCTCAACAGAACTTGAATAGAACAGAATGTGTCAAAAAGAAAGAAAAGGGTAAGAAATCTGGCCTTTACTAAAAAGGCTGAGAACTCTGGCTTTGAGAAGCTTTTAATTTGAAAAAGTGAAATATTAACAAACAGCATGTCTGTAGCAAGCAGGGATCTGTCTCCACCTGGTAAGGAGGAGATGGAGCTGCCCTGACTTCATCATGCTATTGGAAGACGAAGTAACATAAGCTCACCTCTCTTGAGACACGCGAAGGATCATAATTTATAACAGAGTTAGCTTTGAGTTTTCATTACTATATTTCAATAAAACAGTAAGAAAGTCCAAAATAGGATTGGAGATGCTCTTAATCAAGGTTATTAATTATTATGGAATTATTTTTGCAACCATAGTAATGTATACGATGAATTTGGTGCTAGAATGAATCACATCCTTCTATCCTAAAATAGAAGCAGGAGAGTGATTACTCAATTTGCGGCAAAGTGGTGCCGAAAGAGTAAATTAGTACTCTAGCAACACCAGAGTGTAAGCCTCTACGTATCAACCCAACTAGACATGCTACAAGGATTAAATGAGAGGGTAAACTGATGTAATAAAGAACCCAGGAAGATGAGGTGAGGACTGCCTTGTTGAAAGAGGCTAATTCCAATACACACCCAAATAGTGTCTGCCAATATATATCATTTTATCTTTATCTGTAGATTTGGTTATGCACTACTGACTATCCATGAGCCAGAAACCATTATAATAAGATAGAAAAGGAAGATAAGGTAAATGCGTACCATATTTAGTGGTAACTACATAGACAGAATGACCCAAACCCCACTTAATCAACGCAATGGAGTTCAAACTCCTAAAGGCCATGAAATGGTTCCAAAAGCAGAGAATCAACTTCTATTCTATGTAGAGACATATCCCACATAATAATTCCTAAAATCGCAGACAATAACAGTTATAAATATCTCAAGAGCTGGAGGTGCATTGTCTTCAAGCACAAGACTGCCCCTCTTACATTTATCTAAAAGGCATAATGAAGCACCATTGCAACTTCTTAACAGGATTTAATATAAATGTCTGTTGCTGAAACAATAGGTCTTCTTCCACGGAATGTAGAATTTTAGTAATCTATTAAAAGGCGCGATTCATTTTTTTACCAGAAAATACCTGAGTCAGTCCCATGCCAAAAGCAAACTTTGCAAGCGCTTTCAAGCGTGCAAGTGAAAGCTCTAACCCCATTTCAAAAAGCTGTAAAAAGATATTTCCTTGAGTTAGATTCAGCCTTGCAACATTCTTAACAAACAAAACCAAGGATACAAGAGAAGAAATGTCTGATAGTATATTAAATACTTGATTAGAAAAATAGGGTATTAAAACAGATTAAGATCTTGATTCTCCAGATAAGACTTCCTAGAAATTTATAACAATGCAACACTCCACAAAGCATACTGACCTTTAAGCTTCTTAGGTACACCTAATCATCATTATATTTCTTTACGAAACTAATCACACTATATGTTGTTGGATCAGAGGATTCCAGTTACTGAAGAACACATCTCTACTTAGGAATTATTATTTTTATCAAGTAAGGAATCTTTAGTTAGGTATTATCTCTAAATAAACAGGGGATCCAGCTAGAAAGATAAAGAGGGAATTCATGACAGCATATTATAAAAACAGGAGGAGAAGAGAGAATTTTTTAATCAACAAATTGAACCTGTAATCCTGTGATGTGAAAGAAATGGAGCAACATTTCCATTCTACCAGATGGAACAGCAGAGGATATTCCCCCATTTAAGATATAGCAAGTTTAAAGTAACTTTTTTTTATCAAGTAAAACAAAGTTTGAAGTAACATAACTTGGAAGGGTGATAACAAATGTAGAACCTTCTGAAATATCAATTACTAGGCTTTTGTTTTCATTGAAACATTGCTATTAATTAAAATCTAAGTTCTATCCTGAAAAATAAGCATAAATTTTTTTTATCCTCAAAAGAAAGCACAAGGCTGTCTATTCTTCTTTTGGCTTCCTTACCCAGCAAAATATACTCACTGCAGCAAACCATTGTGATATCAGTCTTGAATTTTCATGATTAAGTTCCATATAAAACATTTTTCTGACTTTCTGTTACTTGATTTCAGCCCTACTGTATCTTATTAAAAGGACTTTAAAACATTAACCGTTAATAGCTTGGAAAGGTGAAATTAAACCTAGAACCTTTTCAAATATCAATTACTTCGGTTTTGTTTCTATTGAAATATTGGTGTTAATTAAAAGCTAAGTTCTAAAAATAAAACTTCCTCTTATTCTTTTGCCTTCCTTATCCTGAAAAATATTCCTACCTTAGAAAACAATTGCAATGTCAGCATTTCATTTTCATGATCAAGTTATGAATAAAACAATCTCCCCGGGCCAAGTGGCACACGGTTCGAAACTCGATGGATAATGGGTTCACCCTCTACCCTTCTCCACAAAAATATCTGGATTTTGACTGCGCTTGACCCAAACATCACAAGTTACGCCTCTTACCACTAGACTAGAGCTCGTAACTTATCATTTTTAGGTGTAAATACACGAATTAACTACATCTTAAACTCACCAGAACATCAATGCACACAAAAAAGTTTTAAGTTAAACAACACAACATATGCTATCACTTACATTTCCCCCTACCCCCACCCACCACTCCAAAACAAAAGTCTAACCCAACTGAAAAATTAAATAACTGATCTTAACTAAAATGGTCTTTGCTTGTCAGCATACATTTAATTGATTGTTTGTCATTGATCTTTCTATACGAACATACATAATACAAGTTTTTTCCAAATAAGTCAAGACGCAAGCAATGGGAAAGATGAATTTAACATCAGATACTACCATATGCACCAGATCCTGTAAGTAAATATGAGTAGTTATGGATCTGTCAATGTCTTCCCAATACTGGCTAATTGGAAGCTTGGACAGGTTAAATTTCCAAGGTGCTCAATTACAATAGAGCATTTGGAATTTGGATCTGTCAAAAATGCCCTCAACGTATTAGAAATGGTTCCAATTTTCCTCTCCTTCCACCTATTGGATCAAATTTGCCCCTCCTTCCACCTATTGGCTCAAAAATATCCTTAACCTATTAGAAATAGTTGATATTTGCCCTCCTTCTACCTAAAAAATGTTTATCAACTATTAACTATTAGTTAATATGCCCGTCCTTCGCGCGGTCTTAAATATCTTATTAGAATTTATAAATATAATATATTTATAATATCAAAATATTTTTTAGCCTTCAAATTCAAATAAATTAAGTCTCAACTTTTTAATCCATTTTACTACTATTAGCATCTTAGTTATGTATATGTTTTTTCCCATTACTTAACAATTCCAGACTTTAAAATCTACTGAGATTTTTGTATAATTTATGTTAAGTGATATTGTATTTACACTCTTTCTTAAGAAACATCTTAACAGAAAAAAATCTCAACAAAAAATTATCTTTTTGTAGGCATACATGCATAATAAATTCCTCTTTCACTGTGACTAAGACAATATTTTTAAACAGCATTCACTCGGGTCAATTTACATGTTAGTTCATATATTTTGTTTATTTAAAGCAAGTACTTCTATTAGGTAAGACAACATTTAGACAAACAACCCAGAACTTTCCAAAAAAAATTATAAATCAAAAGGAAACTAAATAAATGTCAAAGTATAGTAAAAAAAATTATTGACATATAATTAGAACTAGATAATATTTTTGAGTCATTTCTAAAATGTTAAGGGCATCTTTGATCTAATAAGTACAAGGAGGGGCAAATTTGAACCATTTCTAATTGGTTAAGGGCATTTTTGATCAAATAGGTTGAAGGAGACATTTTTGACCCATTTCTAATACGTTAAGGGCATTTTTGAACATTTTCCGCTTATAGAAAAAATAGAAATGGGAGAACTAATTAGCTAAGGATTCATAACGCCAACTGCAACTAGTTTGAGATTCAGGCATAGTTGATTGTTGATCGTTGATTGTTGCTTGATTGATTTAGATAATCAATAAGCACTTCCTACTCTAATAAATAGGATTTGCAAAAAGTCAGAAAATCAAACATACAAGCAAATAACATAAATATTGGTTGACCTTTACAATATGAAATATCTTTTTTAACAATTTTGGTGCCCGAGACAGCTTGTGCACACCTCTACTAATTCCACGGGGTGCCTGCTTCCTCTCACTAGCACAGGTACATGAAATATGTCTAAACCAATAATATTCACAGGTGCTTATGTTACTTTGCAATGGATGTCATTATCAAATACAATAGAGTATATAAATAAGCTGAAAGAAGGCAAAACGGGTGAAGTCACCTCCAACTTTCTCTATAACAGATTCCCTCAACAAATACATGATTAAAAACATGATTACACTTTTGCAAGGGGTGCCATTCTTTTTGTTTTATTTAAGAGTGAAAGTGAAAGGAGTAGGGATTTATGAATAGAACAATAACAAACAAAACATGGTGAAATGAAGAAGAAAGAACAAGCATAAATGAAGGGAAAGACTGAAAAACTACTTGCTCAGTTACTCATATATTAACTATTTACCGACTTGGGTTTCTTGCTTTTAAGTGGTACACAAACACACTACATGCACGGTCAAATGTTCAAAATGGGATAAACAGCAACCAATGAGCTTACCAAGAAAAGAATCCCCCACTCCGAAAGAACTTTAACATCCGTGATGTTTCTGATCAGCCCAAATTGATTGAGCACAACTCCAGCAAAGAAAAAACCAAGTATCTGAAACCAATAAATAGATTAACACCATCTGACTACAAGAGATCAATACTATACAATCTCAGTCTCAAACTTCAGTGACATGAAATTTTGATGCGACTCCAATAGATGACTATTTAACAAATGAATTCATACCATGTTCTCACATATAAACCATTAGATGCATTGTTAAACAATTATTTGCAAATATGGGTAGAAAATTATTTCATGGAATATTTTTTCACGCATCTTAAAAGTATAATCACTTCTAGGAACTTCCATGATTTTGCCTAGGACGCGAAAGAGTCATTCAGAGAAAAGAGACACAGATTGTTTTAATGCAAATGTCTATAAGAGCCTTCAACTAGACTTGAAATGTTAATTATCAATGGAAAGCATTAAATACGCCCTCATAGAGAGGTAAAATACATCAAAGACTTCACCTAGGTGATGTAAATTTTAACTCAAATGCCAGTGCAAGTACCAAAAATGGCTGGTAGTTAGTACCATAATACAGTACTGTGTCAAATTTTCCAAAAATATACTACTTTTGGCGAATCTGACTTGTACCCCTTGACATTTTTGAAGAATCCAAGCAACATAGGTTTCCCGTGATTTATATATTTTATGTTGAAACGCTAAGAACTGAGTTCAGATAAACTCAGTGTAACAAGTATAGTAAAGGTCAAATATCGACAATTCAAAGTTTCTTTCAACAAGTCAAACTGCAGCTTTATTCTTTCTCACTGGAAAACACAAGTTCAGCCTTCAGGCAAGTAAGTCTTTGGGTTGGACTTGGGTGTAATATCGATATCATGGACATACATGTTTTAATGTTAACTTAGGATAGAATCCAAAATACAATGTGAGCTGAGATTGTTCACATTGGCTTTTGACAATACGGAACAAATGAGGGCATATAATTCACTCAGATCAATGTTGTCATGATGTAAGGCAAGTGAACAGGTCTACAAAAAACTATCATGTGTTTATTCCGGAATATTTTTATTTTGGAAGGCAATTTTAGAAACTAATATCATGTAAAGGGCAGCTTTTCCTTGTTAGGATACACTGAAAGATATCCAACCTCCCGTATAAACTTTCTGCATTACAGCATTATTGTAACTGCTTGAACTAGAAACTCGATTTGGTCTTAAGATCATGAAGTGTACTCTCTAGTGCCTCAATGCTGAACAAAGGTAATCTTGACGCCAGCTAAGGCCTTATTCGACCCAAAAATTCATCAGCAAAATTTACTTCACTAAAACAGTCGACTCTATCTTTTACTAAAGTATCAAATAACAAAAGGAGAGTAGCACTTGATTTGAAAAGCAGAAATCGTTCATGAAAAGTACTTATCTGTTGACACATACACGCATAACCAATAACATGAAGCTAACAAAGAGGGAGGACTTGAATAATGTATTCAACTCACAGGGCTAGCTTTTATGGTCTTGAAGGCAGGAACAATCAGTACAGTCACAGCTAAGAATGTCAAAGTATCTAACCCGAGGTCATTGATAACATCAACCGCACTTGCAACATCAAGTGATGCATATATCTGAAACCTACACCTCAAAGATTTTTGGTGTTTTAAGATACAAACTCCTCTTCCGCTGTACGAAGATGAAAAAGGTGTACATTTGCAGACACCATTTGTTCCAGAAGATGAATGGCTTATCTTGTGATATGAAGAAACTGGTGAAATATGAATGGATTTGTTATAGGCATATGATACATTAGAATAATGTCGATGCAAACAAGAAGCAGAAAAGGTGGACCAGGTAGACCTCGTTTGAGCTCTTACATTATATCCCTGCAAGGTAAACATTGGGAAATTCATTAATTTGAGTGTATGATCACTAGACAATCTTAAAGAGATGCAGAGAGAGTGAGAGACAATAAACGAAAAGCAGATATTCAGATGAAAGCAGCACTAGGAGAAAGGTAAATAAGGTTCTTGTCACATATGTATTCCAGAATTCAACCATCTGTCTACAAAAAGTGGATCACATCATGGCTGTAACCTTTTTGGTATTTTAGTGCAATCCATCAAGTCTAGAACAAGAATTGCAAATCAAAAAATACAATATTCCCATTTTTAGTTTCAATTAAGAAAACTATTAATGTGAGATGAAGAGCATATATGCATGCTCCCTATCTGATGCCATATGAGACTATCCAAACTTCATTGCCATTGCGATGGGCCTTGGCTAGGTAGATTTATTTGGCACTTGACTTGTATTTACTTCAGTGTTTAAAACTGAGAATGCAGAAGTTCATTAAGAAAAAAGAGCCAGACTGTTGTTAAACAGCTACTATAGAACAACATACATACGACTTCAAGGTAGCATAAAGTGGGAAGAAATAGTTTGATTAAGGGCCTGTTTGGAAAGCTCACCATGTAATTGGAATTTGGTGTAATTACACTCTTTGGCATGTTTAGTAGACCAAGTAATTACTTGGCAAGAGAGGAATTGAGTGTAATTGAAGGGTGGTAATTACACTCTTCAATTCCCAAGGGAGGGTTAGGAATTGGTGTAATTACACCATGTAATTACATGAAACTTTTTAAATTCTTTTCTTCCTTTTATTTATATATTTGTATTTTTCGTTTTAATTTATTTTTTATTTCTATTATTTTTTTAGAAAAAATATTTTTGTTATTCTAATATTTTCTAAAAATATTTTTTTTTTTAATTTTTATTATTTATATTTCATTTCCTTCTCATTCTCAAACTTTACTTTTTCATGTGATTCCATTCAATTTTTCTTATTATCTATTTATTTATTTATTCTATTTTTTTTCATTAGCATAATTTTGTTAGTATTCTAATTTTTAAATTAGGGTAGAATTCATTGTTGAATAAGGCTATAGACTTACGTTTTTCTTTTCTTTTAAATCATATTTATAACGTTATGTTGAAATTTGACATAAGAGTATTATGTTAACTTTTTTTGTTTTGAATTTAGAACTTATGTTATATTTTCAGTTTCATTTGTTTTAGTAGAATTGGCTTGATATTTAACATTGCAAGTCATTTATTTTTTAGTTAGACTTGATAGATTATCTTTTTATCAAATGTTTTAATAATTTATGACATTGTATTTATAATATTAATATTTTTATTAAACATGCATTTCATGACGTTCATACAAATCTTGTACTTTTAATTTTTATGATTAATTCAATTGAAATATACTAATTTGAAAATATAAATCATTTATTTTTTCATAATATTAGTTAATAGCATATGTTTATTAATTTATATATTTTCAAAAAACAATATATATCTTAAATATTTAATTTAATAACATTTATAAAGTTTCTTATTTGTCTAATATAAATTTTAAATAATTAACTTTTATTTTTAAAAAGTAATATAATCATTGCAAGTGTGCCTCCAAACAGTATATGTGTAATTACAAAGTGACAAACAAACATGTAGTTGTAATTACTAGGTATAATTACTAGGCCGGTAATTACTACCCTAGTAATTATACCAATTCCAATTACCAGACGACTTTCCAAAGAGACCCTAAATGTGTTTGGCTTAGATGTACAAAATAGTTTAGCAAAAGTATATTCCTGAACCCAATAGAAGAAAAAAGAATGTTTGGGTAATAGTAGTATTTGAATTTGCAGATTATGATGAATTTGTAGGAGGAGACCTGAAGAATACAATTCATACATACCTTGGGAGGTGGAGAGCAAAGGATGAAGTGACACATAGTATTTTCAAAGAAACACAGCAAGCATTGAGCAATGGGAACATCAACAACCCTCCCTCCCTCGCTGTTTATTTTTTATAATATTGAGAATATGAATGGTCAGCAAAAGCCAAAAGGGAATGAAGAGGGTGATGAGTGGTCACGCTGAACCTGTTGCTGCTTTTAGAGAGAGAAAGACAAAAGAGTTTTAGGGGAAGGATTGAAGAGCTCGGAAGCGATGATTCATGGACCAAAATCGATGTTGAAGATTTTCTCTGACAAAACCCCCTTTTTAAGTGGCCTTCTTTTTTTCCGGTATTTTTTTAATGTCTCCGCACGCCAACTTAATTTATCCCAACACAAATTTTTTAAAATACCCATAATTGACTGTTTGGTGGGGTTTTTTTTCTTCTTCTTCTTTCAATTACCCCGATAATGTCTAAGTGGTGTTGTATTAACAAACAAACAAAAAAAAAAAGGTCTCAATACAACACACCTTTGTAGCTACTAGGGATTTTATCATCCATCCGTCCACAAGGCCTAATAATAGTTTATGGACTACTTATAAACATAATCTAACTTATAATTTTTTAGGAAATTACACCTAGTATACCTATAATATGTAGCCTTCATTTGTTATTCCTCATAACAAAAAAATTTAAGGACCAACCTTTATTGCAGTTTTATGTACTGAGCAAAAACGTTTTTGCTCTTATTGGAATAGATTCATATATTCAAATTTGTGTTTTCTTCTTCTTTCTCCTAATGGTAGCGATCTGAACTGAGTTAACTCTCATTCATCTCCTCTCTGCCCCTCTTTGTTTCCTTCTTCTTTCTTGTTTTTCATTCACGATTCATTCATTGTTCCCCCGATTTTTGTGATAGAATTAAGGAATTTTTGTGTTGCCGGCAAAATGTGGTTGGTAGTGATGCAAATTATAAGACTGTTATTAATTTGTTTTTTACTGAGTCTCAGATGTGGATATTGAAGGGGGTATTTGACAACTTTATGGAGTTGGATGATATAAATGTTTCTTGAAATTTATTGCACTAATTGCAGCTTTTGTAGGGAAAAAAAAACTTATAGTATATTTTTATGTGAATTTGTACTTTGAAACATGTACAGTCGTGAATTGGAATACTCAAGTTTGAATTTGTGCAATTGTTAGCTCTCTTTATTTTTCTTTTAATCTAAGTTCTCACAACATATATTTGATCTGGACAGTCGTAATTTACATCAAGTGTTGTCTTTCAGTCATGAGTTCAAGGTAAGTAAGAGCTAATTTTTGCTTAAGAGGCAGATATTATAAATTTGTGTCATAATTTAACCAGTGATATAACATAAGGTGTTGTCCATAGAACATAAGTTGTTATATGAAAAAAGTTTATGAGTTATGTTTTGCCTCTAAGGCAAGAGTTTATAAAATATCTTAAAGTCGCAATGAAATAGAATTTGCCTCTAAGACAAGAGTTATAGATTTACATTACAAGTATGACATAATGAAGTAGTGTAATGTGTTGATCATAAGGCATACATTGTTGTTGTAATGTCCCCGAGCTAAGTGTTATCTATTATTCATGATTTCTAGAAAACACATTTCAGTGTTCAAACTAATGCAATATAATGTGTTTCTACGAAAGATTCTCTTATTATATAAGAGGGAGTTTGCACAAAGCAAGCTCCTCCCCGTCAACATGTATGCTTGGCATAGGGGCCCTTTTGGTATTTTATAATTATTTTGCTACAAATCTACTGTACTTTGTGCTATTGACCATGTACTTTTTCCAAGTTAGACAAAATAACCAGACTGCTATTTCATTCCTCTATACACTTAAACTTTATCTTCAAAGTATGGGCCCTACTTCATAGTGGTGTTTAGTTTTGCTGTTGCCATGTATCATTACATAAAGAACAAGAGATTTGAAGTAATTTATCGTTATGTTAGCACTAATTAATTATATTATATGCAAAAATCTTAATAATAGAATAAATTTTATTCAAAGTAATCAAAAAAAATTTAGTTTCCAGAGTGAGAAAAAATCAGTGTACCATACAAATTTTCACAATGTTATTGGAAATTTAATAAACATAATGAAATTTTTTTATGTGCAATCAAAATTTAAATTATTATAATTTTTAAGAATGAGTTATATATGATATACTTAAATAATATTTAAAATTAGAAAAACAAATTAAAATGGAGAATATTCTATTGTACTCATAAAATTTTAAAGACTTAAATTAGAATGTATTTTTTGTCAAGACCTTAAAATAACTAAGCTCAGACTTAAGGGACAACTTCGTTAAGAGACAAACTATATAGGGATTAACATTGTAGATATTATTGTAAGAATTAAATTCTAATTTAAAAATGAATGTTGCATAAATTAGTAATGCAACAATATTTAAAATTTCGCATAACTTACCTGATTTACGAGAAAAACAACCAAATGATACATAAATTAACAATGATTTTTATATATGTCCTTCAATTTTAGCAAAAAAAGGACAATGTCCACTCATATAAGACTTTTTGAGAAAAAAGAGCGAGATGATTTACTACTACACAAATATGTATAGTTTATTTTAGATAAAAAAATTAAAATTATTTAATCAAAATTACTTAAAATTATCAAAGTTCATAATATTTATCAGTTATTCATTTTACAGTTAATATGAACGTTTACTACCACATAAATTATATATTTTGTTCAAATTAAAATTTTAAAATTATTTGATCAACATTAATTAAAAATTAACTTTTAAATAAATATTGGGCCCGTGCACTGCACGGACTCTTCATCACTAGTTTTATTATGGGGAAACTAAGCAAATACCCCATAAAAGCAAAATAATTACAAACATATACCCATTTACATTCAAATCCCACTAAATAATTACACTATATACCCCCCAACTAATTTCGCTTAACTGATACTAAATCAGTATATATATACTGTAATGGTATCATTAAGGTTTCTTGTTAAGAAATTACTCAATGGTCAATGATACTATAAGAGTATATATATATTGTAATGGTATCATCAAGGTTTCTTGTTTAAGAAACCTTAATGATACCATTACAGTATATGATACTGATTTAGTATCAGTTAAGCAAAAATTATCAGCCTTAATGATACCAATACAGTATATGAAACTGATTTAGTATCAGTTAAGCGAAAATTATCAGCCTTAATGATACCAATCCAGTATATGATACTGATTTAGTATCAGTTAGGCGAAAATTATCAGCCTTAATGAATGAGAGGTGTGGGCTGTAATTATTTATGAAAGAATGAGTATTTTTGAATTACTTTAAATTTGAGTATGAACATGTAATTATTTTGAATTTTATGGCCCATTTATGTAGTTTTTCCTTTTATTATATGGGTGAGGTGGGATAGTGTGTTGGGATAGTGGAGGAGAAAGAGGGATTATGGGATTAATGGGGCAGGTTAAGGTGAGTGGGGTAGTTTACTTGTTTTCTTTAAATAATATTAAATATATAAAAATAATAAAATATTAGTTAACTATTTTAAACTAATAAAAATATAAGAAATGTTAAATAGCTAATCTAAAAATATAATTAAAAACACTAACTTATTTATTAAAATTTAAATAAAAACAAAACTTATCTTAAATGTGACTGTATTTTTTGTTGTTTTCAAATCTTTTAAAATAAACTTAATAAAAATAATATAAAAATTAAAATATCTAATTTAAATACAAAATAAATATTTAACCACTAAAAATGGTGTAAAACTTTAAGTTCGGTAAAAAATTACGTGTCTACAGGTGACGAAGAAAAAGAATTGAAGGTGATATATAATGATGGTGAAGAACAAAGAATTGATAGTGAAGGTAGCCAGACATGATTTTTCCGGTGTGATGAGAGATGAAGTGGGTGGAATTTAGTGATGAAGAAGATATAATTATTAGAGAACTTTAATAATTAATTAGGATTTAATTAGTGTAAAATGTAGTTAACTAAAGAAGAGTTAATTAATAAAGAAAAGAAAACAAAAAGGATATAAGAACTTATAATTTATGACATGGCAATGATGTAGTGATGATGTGGCAGCAAGTGTAATACACCACATACTGTAAGAGTAATGTTACACATCTCAGGATGATATTAAATTAACTTTTAAATAGTAAAAATGTGTAATAGGTCATAATGATAATTTAAATATGTAATTGACTTTTTGAGACCCATTCAGAGAGAAATTTATGCCTTTTTCCTTCAATAATATACACATTCATGAGTCATGTCATTCAATATTAATATACCCATCCATGAGTGACATTCAATAATTGTACATATATATAAGAGGCTACGACAAACAGCTCTTCGTCAACATGGCTGCTTGCTGACCAAGGGGTAAATTCGGTATTACAAAAAATAATCATCGTAACTGTCTTGTACAAAGTGCTATGATGATTATATTATTGCTCTGCTGAACAAAAAAATCAAATCATATTTACGTATTTATTCATTTGTCCTTTAATAAAAGATATTACTACTCTGACTGATGGAACCCACCTGGTATTTATCCCTTCTATGCGCCATATGCTTTTTTACTGCTGAAAAGTGTGGTCCTTACTTAAATGTTTATTACACGCGCTGATTATGCAACTCTTTCAAATTGACTTATCCACGGGGCTCATTAAAAACTTCTTTTGTCTTCCTTATATTAATTTGTGCATATATGTGGAGTTTTAAAGATTTGAACATTTTAATATAGAAATATGATGATTTGAAAACTTTAGTACTTTCTTCGGTTTAATTTTTTTGTCTTTTTTTAATTTGTTATATATTTAAAAAAGCTTAAAATCACAATGTAATAATTTAAGATATTTTAAAAAAACATAGTTAAAAACCATATATGAAATTTGGTTGACTCTCTAATTTCATATCGAAATAGAAAAAGTAACATATATTGTTGAAAAACAACGTAAAAAGTACTATAAATCACAGTAAAATAACAACTAAAAATATATGAGAATCATATAAGAAATTTCGTTGACTTTCCTAAAATCACTTGTGTCACATAAAATAGAACAGAAGTAACATATGGTATTTGAAAATGACATAAAAGGTATTATAAATCACTATAAATAAACAATTTAAAATATTTTTAAAAAAACACATACAAAAAATTTAGTTGACTCTTTAAATTCCATTTGTGTCACACAAATTGAGTCAAAAAAGTAACATATGTTGGGCCCGCGCTGGCGCGGGCACCTAATTTATAGTATAATAAATAAAGAATAGTTGGCCACTTTCTTGAATCCAAATTGAGATATTTGACTTTATAAAAAAATTATTTCATAGGCAACAAAAATTTGTATAACAACAATGTATGGACTTTAACTCAATAATATTTAGCCAAAAAGGTAAAGGTCATCTATATTAAAATAAATAATTATTGAATGTTAGCTAATCACATACATTTAATACATGATTAATAGAGTATTTCATGAGTTATATACAATGATGTAGCATAAACATTGGTCATGGGGCATAACTTATGGCTTTAAACCCCCTAAGCTATGTTTTTGTTATAAAGCAGAAATTATAGATTCATGTTATAAGTAAGACATAATTCTATAGCATAAAATGTCATTCATGGGGCATAAATTATGGAAAAACTCTTGTGATTTGCTTTTAAGGCAAGATTTATAGAGTATCTCATAAGTCAAATACAATGAGGTAGTGTAACGTATTGCCCATGGAACATAAGTTAGTTTTTGTAATCTCCTAAGCTACGTTATGCCTCTAAGGTAAGAGTTACAAAGTATTCATGTAACACCTCGGATTCAAAAAGGTGAAAAATTTCAATTTTTGGGAACTTTGGTGACCTACCACTTGACCTACCAACTGTTGGTGGACTAACCAACAGTAGGTCAAGGGGCTAAGGGTTGTTGGTAGGATGCCTAGGAGAAAGGGGTGAAAAATATTCTAAGTAGTGACCTACTACCTTGACTTACCTTTGGTTGTTTGACCTACTGGTCGTAGGTCTAGAGTGGGGGGGGGGGGGGGGGGAGGTCGTCGATGCTACTGGTTTGGGGGAGAATTTAATTTAATTTTTGGGCTAAGGCAGGACTGACCTATGGTTGGTCACCTACGGGCCGTAGGTCAGGGTCGTTGGTGATTTTGAAGAGGGGTCGTTTGGACTTTTCACCTAATGGCCTATTTACTTAACTAAGTCGATTATTAACCCTTCCTAACACTATATAAAGCCTTCTAATCCAAAAAGCTACCCTTCCCAATCACTTCACAAGATTTCCCCAAATTCTTCCACCTCAAATATTTCTTTCTCTAAGAAAATCCTCTCAACTCTCAAGGAAGAAGAAAGCTAGGATCCTCCATTGAAGACCATCAATTTTCATCAATTTCTTGTGGGCTTTGTTGAGGTATGATAGTGTTCACCATTTGGAGCCCTTTCCTCAAATGGGTCCTCATCTTTCTTCAAGGTTTTCAAGGTTCAATTTCTCCAATTGAATTAAGGTTTTTGATCAATTCTTATGGGTTCTTCAATTATGATTTCAATTGTTGATTTTATGATTTCTAGTGCACGACCTAGCGTGATAAAGTAATTTTAGTGCATAAATTAGCGTGAATTATATGATTGATGTAAAGATTGAATGAGTCCCCATGAATCCATGCTATTTCTCCCCAATTTCCTAATCTATGCTTTGATTGGTGGGTTGAGCTATGAATTGAGTAATTCCACGAAATCTCTATGAAGTTATGCATGAATTATGAATGAATTGAGGATGACTTTATGAAATTTAGTAAGTTCAAGTCAAAAGCATGATTTTTCCTCTATTAAGTGAGTTCCTTCAAGTATGGGTAAATTGTCTTATTTATGATTTTCTAAGCATGAGCTTGCATTGAATTGCATGATTTAAGTTGAACTTTTATGAACCCATATGAACTCTATGATCCATGAATTATGAGCATGATGAACGATGTAAAGATGAAGCTTATAAACTTATGCATGTCTCATATGAATTTAATGATGAGTTAAGGGTGCTTTGAGAGTGAAGTACCAAAGTCATGACATGATGATATTGTGTTGAGTAGTCAAAGGGTTTCTCAAGTAATGCTCACACTAAGAATTAAAAGAACAAAGAGGCGATTACTCATGTTCTCAAGGAGCTATTCTAATGACGTAAGCTTGGACTAGTCCATGGAAGATGAAACGTCTATAAACATGATTTTAGATTGGATTGGTAACCTTAGTTGTACCTTTCCATGGATAATGATATGAATATGATAAATAACTATTCCGTGGGAAATATGCTTAGCACCGAGAGGATATTGAGATGGAAGCTCTCCCATAGTAGAGGCCGGATTTCTAGTAGCAATCTCCTTATCCCTTACCTATGTGCCCCCATAGGATGATTGTCTTAGATAGACATTAGCTAGTGGATCCACGTAAGCTACAAGTTAAGCAAAGGGTCCTACCTTGGCAAGTAGGGCGGCCCTCTTTTGGTGTAGGGTAGACACCGAATTCCATGTTGATAGCTCACATAGTCTTATATGTCAGTTAAGGTTATTCCCCACAAATAATGAACACAAGTGTTGTTATGATGATCTAAAGTAAAGTAAAGTAAAGAAAGATGATTTTAGCTTGCTTTGGCCATGGTTTATGCTTCATGCTTCTTATGTTTTATCATGTTTTAGCTTGGCCATTGCATGTCATGATTACGTCTCATTCTAGCATGTTTTATATGTTTTATATGTTTTATATGCATTGCTATCATACTTGGTACTTGATATTACTAACGCATACTCTTGCGTACATTAACTTCTTTGATGTAGGATGTGGCGATTCACCATCCACTCGTGGCTAGAGCCGTATAGAAGATTTGATAGAAGACTTGGTGAGTTCTCATCCATCTGAGGACATAGCCTAGTTGTTCTTATTTTCATGTTGTTTCTTTTCATTTCAGATTCTATTGGGTTATGTCCCAAACTTTGTTTCTCTATGTTAGATTGGCTTTGAGACATGAGATGTAGTCTTCCGCTATTTCTTTTAAAGTTTTGATATGAAATTCTCTTTTGAACTCTTATTCTTTATTATCTTGTATGAGTGTATGCTAAGTGGCTTGTATGAGGCCTCTCGGGGTCTTGTACGCCATGTCATATCTAGGGGGTACCTTGGATCGTGACAAACTTGGTATTCAGAGCACAAGGTTTTAGAAAGATCCTAGGATGTCTCATAAGCCGCGTCAAGTAGCGTCTTGTTCATGAGTGTGAAGCGCGCCACATTTATGAATGAGAGGCTACAAGACGTTTAAGAAATTCCACTTCTTTCATTACTCCTAAGTCGTGTCATAGAGTTTAACTCTATATGTCTCTCTCCTAATCCCTATCCTATGCGTTTCAGGATATGACGACCCGAAGAGCTTACGCTAGAAGGAATATGGGAGAGAATGTGGATCATGAAGCTCCTCCTCAAGCTCCTCAAGTTTCGGCCGACCCTTTGGTAGAACAAGTGACTAATGCAGAGTTTAGGGCTGCTTTTCAAGTTTTGGCTCAAGCCGTGATGGCTCAAGAAAATAGAGAGGTTGTGGCTCCCGTGAACCCAAATGTGGGTACGGCGGCATCAAGAGTAAGGGACTTCACTACAATGAACCCTCCAGAGTTTCATGGCTCTAAGGTTGAGGAAGATCCTCAAGAATTCATTGATGAAGCGTACAAGGTGTTGATTATTATGGGTGTGACACAGGAGGAAAAGGCGGAGTTGGCCGCTTATCAACTCAAGGGTGTTGCCCAAATTTGGCTCAACCAATGGAAGAGTGAGAGGGCGGTTAATGAGGGTCCTCTTGATTGGGAGAAATTCAAGGTTACTTTCCTTGATAGGTTCTTTCCCCTTGAGATGAGGGAGGCAAGGTTGCTTGAGTTCATCAACCTTCGTCAAGGGAACATGAGTGTGAAAGGGTATGCTTTGAAGTTCACATAATTGTCTCGATATGCTCCTTCTATAGTTGCCGATCCTAGAGCAAGAATGAGTAAGTTTGTTTCGGGAGTGTCCAAAATGTTGGTTAAAGAGTGCCGCACCACCATGCTTGTCAATGACATGGATATTTCTCGTCTCATGGTGTATGCTCAACAAATAGAGGAAGAAAAGCTCAAGGAGAGGTCTAGAGAGACTAAGAGGGCTAAGACCGGTGATGGTAACTTTTCACACTCAAGGTTCGATGGACATGGTCGTCCTAGATTTCGACAAAGGTTCTCTAATCAAGGTCCTTCCAATGCTCCTCCTAAGACCAACAAAGATAGGGTGCCTAACCCTAAGCCTCAAGGAGGAAATGGTGGTGGTTCTTCATCGACTACTGGTACTAGGTGTGGAAGGAAGCATGAGGGCAAATGTTTAGCCGGTACGGATGGTTGTTACGGTTGAGGAAAGAGTGGTCACAAGATGAGGGATTGTCCATCTCTCATGGCTAAGGGAAGAGAGAGTAAGCAAGCTCCACCTAGTGGTTCAGGTTCGAATGCTCCTAAGAAAAACCGATTATATGCACTTCAAGCTCGTCATGAGCAAGAGAGCTCTCCCGATATGGTTACCGGTATGTTGAAAGTTTTTCACTTTGATGTTTATGCCTTGCTTGATCCCGGTGCTACCTTGTCTTTTGTGATGCCATATGTGGCTATGAGGTTTGATGTTGTTTCGGATGTGTTGCTAGATCCTTTTCGTGTCTCTACTCCAATTGGAGAATCTATTGTGGCTAAGAGAGTCTATAGAAATTGTCCCGTTTCCTTATTCCATAGAGTCACTCATGTTGATCTTGTAGAGCTTGATATGTTAGATTTTGATGTTATCCTTGGGATGGATTGGTTGCATGCTTGTTATGCTTCTATTGATTGTAGGACCCAAATGGTCAAGTTTCAATTTCCGAATGAGCCTATCCTAGAGTGGAAGGGGCGAAATTCTATGTTTAGAGGTCAATTTATTTCTTATCTGAAAGCAAGAAAGATGATCTCTAAGGGTTGCATATACCATCTTGTTAAGGTGAGGGATATAGATTCTGAAACCCCTACTCTTGAGTCGGTCCCCATTGATAATGAGTTTTCAGAGGTGTTTCTTGATGATTTACCCGGTATTTCTCCAGAAAGGGAAATAGACTTTGGCATTGATCTTCTTCCGGATACGCGACCTATTTCTATTCCTCCTTATAGAATGGCCCTAGTGGAACTTAAGGACCTAAAAGAGCAATTAAAAGACTTGTTGGATAACGGTTTCATATGACCAAGTGTTTCTCCATGGGGTGCTCCGGTCTTGTTTGTGAGAAAGAAAGATGGTTCACTCCGTATGTGCATTGTCTACCGCCAATTGAACAAGGTTACCATTAAGAATAAATATCCTCTTCCAAGAATATATGACTGGTGTAATCAACTTCAAGGGGCTAGTTATTTCTCTAAGATCGACCTTCGTTCGGGCTATCACCAATTAAGGGTGAAAGGAGATGATATTCCGAAAATGGCTTTCCGAACTAGGTATGGTCACTACAAGTTCTTGGTGATGTCATTTGGATTGACAAATGCTCCGGCCGCATTCATGGACCTGATGAATAGGGTGTTTAAGCAATACCTTGACATGTTCGTGATTGTGTTTATAGATGATATCTTGATCTACTCAAAGAGTGAGGATGAACATGGCAATCATTTGAGGATTGTATTGCAAGTCCTCAAGGACCAACAACTCTTTGCGAAGTTTAGTAAATGCGAGTTTTGGTTAAGATCTGTGGCTTTTCTTGGTCGCATTGCCTCTGGTAAAGGTATTGAGGTAGATCCTAAGAAGACGGATGTGGTTAAGAATTTGCCTAGACCTCTATCACCTTCGAATATCCGTAGCTTCTTGGGCTTAGCCGGTTATTATAGGAGGTTTGTTGAAGGGTTTTCTTTGATTGATTCTCCATTGACGGCTTTGACTCAAAAGAAGGTTAAATTCATATGGTCCGAGGCATGTGAGAAGAGTTTCCAAGAGTTGAAAGATATACTTACTTCGGCCCCGATACCAATAACGGATCGGCGGTAATCCTCCGAAGTTGTATTGATAAAATACGACAAGATTTATACGAAAGATTAACAAAGAGAGTTATAAAAACTTACAAGATTTTATTTATAGAAACATGAACGGAGTTACAAACGGAAGCATTGAAAAATAGTAAGAGAGGTTTTCAGTATTGGGTGAAAATGCTGATCCCTTAACTGATGAGAGAGTCCCTTCTTTTATAGAGTAAGAAGATGCTCTTTACATTATTTGACAGTCCATTGTCGGTTGAGTGGGACTAGCTTTTACTTAAAGTAAAAGTAAAGTATTAGATTCCTTTTTAGGAATAGTAAAGTGTCTCCTTTTGAAAAGTAATTCCGACCTTTGGCCTCTACTTTTCTCAAGAGTCAAGTTGCTATTCATAATCAGGGTCCACATAAGACTGTGCAATTCCTTTTAGGTCGCACATGTCTCCATTACTGCTGCCCGAAGATGCTGCATCGCTGACGAGTTGCATGATTTGTGTCTCTGTATAATCTTCAAGATTATCCATAGCCTTTTTAAGCTTAGCTTTAAGTTCTTCTTTTGAAGTCTTGATTTTACCCGGTCTGACGACTGGAGTATTAACGATGGGTTTTCCAACTGGCTTGGGAGTCCATCCTTTGATCATAACTTCTTTGGCTAAGAAGCGGATTTTATCTATTTCTACCTTGGTAAAATTCCAAGAAATAATATAAGAAATTCTTTTCTGAATAAAAAACTTACATAGTTTAATATATTCTGGGAGAGTAGATATCTCCGGATTATTCTGAAACTCACTGAACTTGACATGGAATTGTTGTGGCAATATCTGCAGATTTCCCCCAAAAATGTTCCACCATTCGTAGAACCATTTAGGAATAATTGATTTAATTACCTGGGGGCAATATTTGACAAACCAAGTATGTCTTGGTCGGAGATACATGAAATTAAACCAGGCTGATTTGTAATCATGCCAATTGTATGTTTGTGGCCTGTGAGGCATTGTTAATGACACTGGAGTGTGTAAATGATCCGTATACCATTCGAAAGGAGACAAGATTCTCTTGATTGTGAACCTGGAGTATCTGATGAAGTCAGGGTTTTGATCATCCCTGTTATGTTCAATCTCGATGGATTCGGTATCTACCAAAATAGCTTCATAAAACTTTCTGGTTTTGTAGGAACAGTCTGTATCAACAAAGTTGCCATCTGTGTAGCAAGGCTTGATAAGGGTACCAACTTCAAAGTTTTCAAATTCTCTATCTAAAGCAAGTAAAGGTAACATTTGGGTTGTTACAAAATCAAATTTTTCTTCTTTTGGGATAGAAGTTTGAGTAGGAGTAGGAGTAGGTATTTCAGGCTTAACAGCTTGGGCAAAAGACTCAGGGGTCTTCATAGTATAATTGTCTTTAGTTTGGACATTAGAGCTTGAAGCTCCTGGAGTTAAAGGTCTGTTTGGCCTTAATTGTATCAACTTGGTAGGATTGGGGGGAGGAGCAGGCAATTTGGGATAGTCTGCCAACATAGTGAATCTATTGTCAAATACCGGTCTTTGTGGGGGTTTTGCCGGTGTCATTGGAGGTAAGACGAATGGTTTCGTCAAAGGTTTTCCTTCTTTCGAAGGAGTATTAGGCTTGAAAGGCCTCATTCTTTCCCTGTAAAAATTCTCTTGTTAGAAAATCTGGTAAAGAGTTATTTTCTCCTTTTATGAAATCTATCTGAAAATCAAAGCTAGATAGTAGAGCTTGCCATCTAGCAAATATTTGTTTTGAAACAAGATTTTTTACATCTTTTTGCAAAATTTCTTTAGCTGATTTACAATCAACTCTTAATAAAAATTCTTTGTTAATTAAGTCATCTTGAAATTTTGTGATACATAGCACTATAGACAAGATTTCCTTTTTAACAGTGGAATAGTTTTTCTGGGCAGAATTCCAGATACCAGAAGTGAACCTAACTAATTGTTCAGGAGATTCTGAGGTTTTTCTTTGCTTAAGAATACCTCCATAACCAATATCTGACGCATCGGTTTCTACGATCATAAAGTCATTAGGATTAGGAATACCTAGACATGGAAGACTTTGAACTAATTTCTTAATGGCTATAACTGCCTGAGTTTGTTCAATTCCCCAAGGAATTGGAGTCTTCTTAAGCCTTTTATATAAAGGTTCACAGGTTTGTCTGACTTTAGGTATGAAATCAGCCACATAGTTTAAACTTCCCAAAAATCTCTGCAATTGGGTTTTGTCAGTAATTTCATCAGGAAATTTAGATGAGAACTCGATGGCTCTACAAATAGGTTTATAACTTCCTTGATAAAGGTCATGGCCTAAAAATCTGATTGTGGTTTGGAAAAGCTTAATCTTCTTAGCACTGACTACTAGGCCATTTATCTTAACAATCTTAAAGAAAGTATTAAGATGCTTAAAATGAGAATCAATATCATCAGAGAAGATAAGCACATCATCAATATAAACAATCGACATGTAGCTATAATCATTAAAAATGTTATTCATAATATTTTGAAATTCAGATGGGGCATTTTTTAACCCAAAAGGCATGACATTCCATTCATATTGTCCAAACGGGACATTGAAAGCAGTTTTATATTTATCCTTATCAGCAATTTGTATTTGCCAAAACCCAGATTTCATATCAAACTTACTATAGACATTAGCCTTATAAGTTCTTTTTAACAAATCTCTTTTATTAGGTATAGGATACCTAATCCATTTTAAAACAGCATTTAAAGGCTTATAATTAATAACGAGTCTAGGTGCTCCTCTTTCTTTTTCAGCACTATTGTTGACATAGAAAGCAGAGCAACTCCAAGGAGATTTAGACACATTAATAATTTTATTTTTTAATAAATTATCAATTTCTATTTTACAATAATCAAGTAATTCATGATTCATTTGAATGGGTCTAGCCTTGGTAGTAATAGCCTGTTCATTAAATCCATCAATGTAAGGCAAATCCACAATATGCTTTTTTCTTTCCCAGAATGCATTTGGAAAATCAGAGCAAATTTCACTTTCGAATTTTTTATGAAGATTGGATATTTTAACTTCCATCTCCGGGGTTTTTAAAATTTGCTCAATTTTTTTAATTTTTATTTCTTCTTTGAGAAAATTAACATGTTGAGATAAAGAGTTTATTCTAAAAACGGTCTTATCTCTGATAAAATTACTTTCATCTTGAGAAAGAGTTTTAACAAATGGAAAATGTAACTCTTTTCCCAAAATGGAAGTAGTAATACCATTAAGATTAGTAATGAAAGGTTTTATCTGAGTGATAAAAGGAATTCCAAGAATGATATCTTCATTAATATCTTCAGTAATAATAAAATCATTGGTTAAACAGATACTATTATTGCAAATATGAGCTTTAGAAAGCTTATAATTAATTTTCAGCAACTGACCAGTAGCAGAATATAGTTTAGAAGTACTTTTCTCTAAGTACTTTGTAGGAACAATACCTTTAACAATGCAATTTCTATCTGCACCACTGTCAAGTAAAGCAATTTTATTAATAACAAAATTTTTATTGACAACAATCTTAATAGGAATATGATGACTCTGAGGTCTAACAGAAGTAATAACATCGATACCTGGACAAGAGGTAGTCGCGATATCAGGAGTAGGTGTGGCAGAAAGATCAATATTGAAAGGAGGATAATCAAGGTTATCCTTTTCAGGGATATCTTCTATTTCTTCATCGAGATTTTGTTTATCAATCTCTTTGAGGATTCTATCAGTAATGACATCAGTTTCGACTTTCCCAAGTCTAGATTTAATGTCTTTGATTTCTTCTTTGAGAGTCTTAACTTCTCTATGAAGATCAGAAATATTAGGTTCAGCATTTCTTTCGAACCTGTTCATGATTTGTTTCATGCTGAAAGGTTCAACCATAGTACGAGCTTTAGGCTTTTCCTTTTGGTTGAGAATAAGATTCTTGAGTTCTACAAGATATTTTTTCCTAGCTTCTTCATTATCAATATGTTCGATAATGTCGAAGAGAGCTTCTTTAGAGTCGTTATTAAGGACTCTGATTTGAGGAATAGTTTCACAAACACAGAAAGCCTCTGTACAATTGCAATCTTTTCCTGATTGACTAGAATCTGAATCATAATCGACGTTGATATCTTCTTCGTCGCTATATTCAGCAGAGTTATTTGAAGAATCGGATAAAGGTTCTTCAAGAATAGAAAAAAGCTTTTCTTTTGTTGCCTCGTCTATTTCAAGACTGTTGATCTTCTTCTGTTTTCCAGATCTGCATTCACTAGCTCTATGGCCAGATTTACCACAAGTCCAACATACATCCTCTTTGGATTTCTTAAATCCTTTTCGTCCTTTTCTTCTCTTTGAAGATTTCTTATACTCCTTATCAGGAGTTCTTCTGGACTTACTCCTATGAGTTTTCTTACTCTCTTTGCCTTCCTTTCTAATCTTTTTAGAAGGAGGAGTTAGAGTAACGAATCCGAAGTCTTGACAGAAACTTCCTAATTCTCTTCTAGAGGATGATTTCTCTCTTTTGAGTTGATGCTTCAACTTAATATCTGTGCATAGTTCTAGCCCTACAGTGTTTATAACACTGATAAGATCACCATAAGTCATTTGATCATAAGGAATTTTTCCATCATTCCTATCTTGAATTTTGGTTCTTACCTTGTCTGCAAAGAGAGGGGGTAGACCACTAACAAATCTTTCTTTCCAGAAATCTAGATTACAATCTGGTCTAATCATAACTTTCTGTAGAAAATTATATTTATACCAGGTGAAATCATCTAAAGAAGGACAACTAATATTGTTAAGGATTTGGAGACTCCTATCCTGAAACAATTTTGGTTCTCCTATAAAATGTTTGGCAATGTGGTATAGAAGGGTCGCACATGCATCTTCTTTAACCACTTCAGTTGGAACTTCTGTAGTTCCCTCCATCTTAACTACTATCTCAGTAGCATGAGCTTCATAAATAATTTTCTTAGTTTCTTCTGAAACATAATTATCCCACCAATGTTTAATCATACCAGTAAATCCTGCAACAATCATAGAAGCAGCTTCCTTATCAGATGAATTTCTTATTTTATAAGCTGTGATTGCTATTCCCATCTCGTGGAGCTTGTTGTATATTTGATGTTCTGCAAGACCATCTATGTTCCATTCAGTAATACTACTTCCTTCATGGGAAGAAGTGGAGAGAAAAGCATTTTCCTCATACTGGAGATCAGGGAAGGAAGGTCTTTTATGATAGTTTTTTCGGTTATGAAATCTATCATTGGAGAGTTTTTGGACAAGATCATCTTTCTCTTTTATGGTAGCAACTTTTTTACCACCAATAACAGATTGACGAAATTCTTCTGTAGTAGGAATGGAAGAGGCTTTCTTATTTTTTCCCGATATAGAGAAATTGGCAAGTTTTTCATTGATTTTATCTAAAATATTGTCAGATATATCAAAGGTATTTTTGAGCTTAGGATAATTTTCTCTGGAAAATTCATTGATTTTGAATATAGGGTTTGGGTCTATTTTCTGACTCATGTTTGTAGAAGATAGAGGGACAGGCCTTCCTGAAAAAGAGGCTCTTTCTTTGGAATCTTCAATTTGTCTAGATACGACATGAAGAATTTGATTTGTATAATTATTCTGTTCTATAATCTTGTTGATATCAAGATTGGTAGCAAGAACAGAAGGTTTTTCTTCGGAGAGGATTTTGAAAGGAGAGGCTTTTATAATAGTTCCAGAAATCGGAATATTTATTCCTTCAAGAGGAGGAGTAACATCTTCAATCACTTTGTTTGAAGTAGTATACCATTTATTGATAATGACTTTAAGGGAATCCTTTTGATTATCAATTTTTCCCGTCATTTCAAACCACTTAAAGAAATCTATTTCGCAACCAATTCTTTTCATATCAATCATCCAAGAGTTTGCAAAATTCTCTCTTTCTTTGAGTGTATAAGTATCCTTATACCAATCTCTGTTGATTTGGTTATTAGGATGAGTCCAAGATTCTTGCAGAGTCTGAGGATTAGGAATAAAATCCTTTTCAGATTTGATCATCTTTAAATGATCAGGTACAGAATCTTTTTGATTTGGAGGTGGTTCCATTTCACTGGCTGTAGGACTACCAGGGATTTCTTGATAAAAGACTTTAGGGACATTTCCCGAAAAATCCACACCAGTAACTTTTCCTTTGTCATTATCTCTACGGATAAGTTTTTCATCTTCATCATCCTCCGGGGTTTTTGAAGAAGAGGGTGGGTGAGGAGCAGTCCTCGAAGGAGCAGATGGCGAATAAGGAGCCATCCTAGCTGGGACAGACGAACAAGACGCTCTTCTAGAAGCAGTTCTGGATAAGGAATTCTCAAGAAATTTTAGATCTATTGAACCATCAGGGTATTGAATTACCCTATCAATACGAGATCTCTCTGAATGAGAGGAAAAAGGTTGAGTGATTGCATCAAAATGCCATTCGTCGTTAGACAGAATGTCATTCCAATTGATCAATCTAGGAACGAAAATTGAACTATGCTCATGATTGGCCTCCATGAGCATTGTTACACCCTTTTGGCTCTCAATTCTAGCCTTTGGTGCAAGAGTAGTAGACATAAGCCGATAATATACTCTGTAAATAATCGCTATTTCTCGAGTATTGGCTTTGCTATTAAGATTTTTAGTTTTGACATTGAGTGTCAAAGAATCCATGACATTAGGATCATTAATGTCTATTGAAAAATTAGGATAACAATTAAAGTAAACCGGGCCATCGGCTAGATTACTTTGAAGAACTCCTAACAGCGAATCATCAAAATTAAGAAATCTGTCATCTCTAAGGAGGACACAAATAGGAATATCTAAGCCTTTCCTGAATAGGGGCTTAACAGCAACTTGCACTAAACCAATATGCAGATAATTGAATTTACTTTTATAACGATTAATATCGTTAGCATTCAACAGGCGAATAATTTCTAAAGAATTATTGATAGCAACAGTTGATTCACAAGTTTTAATATTGTGATTTGAAAGAAAATTAAATTTTCCTATGTGATAAATAGCCTTAAAAGGTTCTTCTGGTATATTCCAGTTTTGAAGATCATTTTCAAGTTTAGCAATCTTAGTTGCTTGTGAAGACAAATTAACACTATTTAAAATATGTTGATTTGTATCCATTTTTAAAACATACTGTCTTAAGGGCTTACAGACAGGTTTTATAATCAGTATATGAACAGCTAATTCAAGCAAGATCAAACAATAATAATATGATAATATGCAAAGAGATATTAAAGATCTAGAACTTAGTTTCTAAGGGAGGTTCTCTTGGGTTTACACCTGTTCTTTCTCTAGAGTTATCTTGGCTACGGGATCACCATGCAAGGTCTAACGCTCTCCTAGCTTAACGACCTATTCAATTCGGCTAGCCAACGTATGAACCGGGTATTATTCGGTTACCTCACACACATAGAGAAGAATGGACACCTCACACCAGTTATAGAAACAAGTTTAAGAACATAATATCAAAATACATATTAAAATATTAAAACAGTTTAATCAAAGCTTAAATAAGTAATTCATAAACTAATATAAACTTTGTCATGCCCCAGACAGTATATGTATTTAGCCGCTCATGCTAAATACGTATACTGCCAACATGGCTCTGATACCAATAACGGATCGGCGGTAATCCTCCGAAGTTGTATTAGTAAAATACGACAAGATTTATACGAAAGATTAACAAAGGGAGTTTAAAAACTTACAA